>JAEUYN010002203.1:0-25368 GCA_018257835.1 Euura lappo
CCTACCTTTAAGTCTGTATCTTTTATTATATCGAGTCTGCGACTTTACCTCCTTCCGTTAATTCTGCCTTGTTCTGTACGATGCGCTTACGTTTTGCTGTTTTTATGTAATAATTTTCTTATGTATTTTTGTGAATCTTCTCGCTTATGACTGATTTCTGTGATTATTTATTGTAAAACTGGATTACTATTGCTTTACTTAATATAGTAGGCTCCGCCTACCGTTAAACTACTTACCCACGTGTCATTTACTGGAGAACCTACCCACTCTACCATACGTTTTGAGTAAACTGCAGCTTAGCCGAGCAGTGCTTCTATCTCTCGTTATCGAACCTACCGTTTGCTGAATATCGTTTGTTTAGTCTGTTTTGTTGATTAACCTACCGTACGGCGGTACATTCGGTACCTGGCGCCCAACTCTTTTAGTTTGGTACGTTAACTAGTAAAGAAGTCGTCCCAATACTGGGCCGTTCGTTAACATCGGCGGGCTACCGAAATTTCTGCATGGGATGTACAACAGTATCATAACATCATATAGTGTGCGGTAGCCAAGATTCTCTAATATAGTAAACACGAACCGCACAAGAGAACGAATCTGAGCCGAGAAATGATGAGAATAAAATTGAAGGCAAGGTTCTACGGGCGGCCAGGTGGTCTGGTGGTATAAGTCCCCGGATTGGCATCCAGGAGGTCCGGGTTCGATTCCCGGGGCGCCTGATAATTTTTTCTCATCAAAAAATTTTTCGGGTTTCCTCAGTTCATCTAATTAGTTGTATTCATCGTTATTTTGCATCGCGTTTGTTTTGTGTACAATCGCGTTCGAGTAACAATCGCTGTCCTCTTCTATCTCCGTGTTGTCATCTTCTACACGATGAGCTTTGGATGTTTTTGTCTTCGTGGATGTTCTCTGTTTACTTTTACAGGCTCGACTCAAGTGCCCGATTTTGGAACATGTGTCACATTTTTCATTTTTGTAGAAACAATCTTCCGCGGTGTGATTTCTATACCCGCATCGGTAACAACCCTTTTCGCGATTGCCCCTACTTTCTTTCTTCTTATCCTTTCTTATTATTTTATTAACCGATTTCGATTCTCTTTGTTTAATTATTTTTTGTTGATCGAGTGTCGATTCTGCGCTGCGAGCAATTTCTAGAGCTTTGTCTAGTGTGAGTCCGTCGGGATTTGTATCCGTCACCATTTCTTCATGTCTTCGACACAAATATCTCTGCAATTCTTCGTTTCTTATGCCTGCTACAAATCTATCGCGAAGCATTATTTCCAACGGTAATTTTTGCGTTGGGCCTCCGAATTTGCAGTCTAGTGCCAGCTTTCTCAATTCGTGTACGAAATCTTGCAGTGGTTCGTCCTCTAGCTGGTCGCGTTTATGGAAATGTATTCTGCTTAGCAACTCGTTTGTTGTTTTCCCGAAATGAGCTGTGCATTTTACTAATATTTCCTCATACGACACCTCTTTTGGTGCCTTGGGCGAGCATAATGATTTTATTGTAGGGTATATTTTGGCACCTACCGCGGTAAGAAGAGTAGACCGTTTTTTACTTGCGTCTATTATGTTGTTGGCTTCTAGGTAGAACTCGAATTGTTCGATGTAGTCCTCCCATGTTTGAATCGCTGGTGCGAATTCCAATAGTTTTCCTATTGCTCTCGCCATTTCCTCTTCTTCCTCCTCTACTGAACTATATTCACTGTCACTTGTGTCAATGTTTTTTATAAAGTCACGAAGTGTTTTTCTCACAGTCTCAAGGTTCACTTTTTCAGGAACCGGCACTTTGAGTTTTTCACAGATTTTTAGTAGTTCATCTGTTTGAAGATCACCGAATCTCTCCAAGTGCGAAGGAGACAAAACATTGCTCACTCGCACTCGTTCCAAGCACAATAATCGTCATTTCCCTAATTCCATCCATTCGTCGCTTCTCCCACTCCTCACTTACCTTCTCACCAAATTCAGTATTATCAACTTACCCGAAAGTGAAGGATGTGTATCGTCACATAACTACTCCAATAAAATGTTTACCCGAAAGTGAAGGATGTGTATCGTCACATAACTACTCCAATAAAATGTTCTTATGGTTGTAAATTAAAATGGACTGTGTTTTCTTCCAAACAAAAAACCCTAATTCCACACCCGACCAGCTAATTATATATTTCTAAACATTTTGGTCCTTCGAGCCGGATAGTGGTGTGAATTTGTGGAATCTTATCGGAAAACCAGTGACGCCATTAAGAATCGAGTTATCGGAAGAATACATTATCGTGTTAATCATCGCTAATTATCGTGCATGTGCGGTTACTTAACTTGCATAAATCGTTATCACATTATCGTATCGAGTGAAGTACGTTATCGGTCAGTGGAAAGTGAGAGTGAAGTTCGTTTTCATCTCAAATCGCATCGGAAAACGTGGTTGACGCTCCTCGGACAGTTGAACGCGCGCGAAGTAAACAAGGAAGCGTCGACACGTAGCTAGCTTGAGTGTAAACATCGGGGACTGTAGACAATTTGAAGTTATAACGGGTGAACAGTTTGAAGTGAAGTGCTGAGCATTGCGTGGCAAAATGAGTGCGTTATCACAATTGCACTTTTATCTTGATCAGCAGTACGAACTATATGACTGTATTGCCATGGCTGTTCAATTACTAAAATCAGCAGCTCAAGTGAATCATCAGCGAATCCAAGCGCGGTTGGATTCACTCAAGGACTAGCCCGTTTTAGCCAAAAAGCTCATCGCTTTTTTGCGTAAGGCACGATCGTACAGTGCTAGTTTGTTTGGTAATAGTGTTCAAAATCCCCCAAGAATTTCAAAATTTTGATTCGAAGCCAACAGACAATTTCATCAAAATCGGTTCAGCGGTCTGGCTGATAGCGTGTTGACAAGCAACTTCAACGATTTGACATCGAGACGCAGGTGCCGGAAAAATTATCGAAAATTCTCAAAATTTTTATTCGTGATCAGGAGGCTGTATTCCAAAGCTCGCTGTTGTATGTTAAAAATTGACAAAGTTAGCAATCGCCATTTTTGAACCGGAAGTCGCATCGGGTACACAAGACAATTTTGACATCTGCAGGGTGAAAACAGTATCCGATACAAATTTCATCATAATCGGCTCAGCGGTTTGGCAGATAGCGTGTTTACAAGCAACTGCAATGATTTGAAACCGAGAAGCAGGTGCCGGAAAAATCCTAAAAAATTCTCAAAATTTTGATTCGTGATGAGGAGGCTGTATTCCAAAGCTCGCTATTGTACATTCAAAATTGACAAAGTTAGCAATCGCCATTTTTGAACCGGAAGTCGCATCGGGTACACAAAGAAATTCTGACATCTTCAGGGCAAAAGAAGTATCCTCTGCAAATTTCATCAGAATCGGTTTAGCGGTGTGGCAGATAGCGGGTTTACAAGCAACTTCAACGATTTGACACTCAGACGCAGGTCCCGGAAAAATCCTCAAAAATCCTCGAAATTTTGCTTCATGATCACGAGGCTGTATTCAAAAGCTCGCTATTGTATCTTCAAAATTGACAAAGTTAGCAAACGCCATTTGTGAACCGGAAGTCGGATCGAATACACAATGAAATTCTGACATCTTCAGGGCAAAAGAAATATCCTCTGCAAATTTCATCAGAATCGGTTGAGCGGTGTGGCAGATAGCGGGTTTACAAGCAACTTCAACAATTTGACACTGAGACGCAGGTGCCGGAAAAATCCTCAAAAATTCTCAAAATTTTGCTTCGTGATCAAGAGGCTGTATTCAAAAGCTCGCTATTGTATCTTTAAAATTGACAAAGTTAGCAATCGCCATTTCTGAACCGGAAGTCGGATCGGGTACACAATGAAATTCTGACATCTTCAGGGTAAAAGAAGTATCCTCTGCAAATTTCATCAGGATCGGTTCAGCAGTTTGGATGATAGCGGGTTTACAAGAAATGAGGGGGTCACATACACCACTCTTGAAAATGCTCGAAAACGACTACCCGGGTGCCAAAACGTGCTCCCTACATGATTCTAGAACTTTTACTCGATCCGACGTTTTTTGCGATGGCGAATGTATAAGGCACTCCGTTTTCTACGATCGTGCCTAAAATTGGTACAAATTCAAAGAAAACCATGATCTTCTAGGAGCTGGAAAATCAGCACAAAAATCGGACGTCAGAGCTCAGCTGGAAGAGGATTGTTATTTCAAAGATAAAATGTATCGTGCATGTGAACAAAATTATCTTGATGCTGTCGAACAGATGACTTCTATGATGGAAGAAGTTCCATCGAATTCCACGGCGACCGGAATAGCCTTAGCTGACCAATCCCTCATCCGCTCGACGAATATTCCCTCGAATGTCCGTTTACCGCGACTCGAAATACCGACGTTCAGCGGAGAATACGCAGAGTGGGTTGCCTTTAAGGATATGTTTACATCGGTGATCGGAGCAAATACCTCACTCACACTCGTTGAGAAATTACAATATCTCAAGACGCATTTAAGTGGTAAAGCTGCCGATCGTCTCAAGAACGTAACTCTCGCTTGTCGCTTAATATCAGCAAGTGCAAGATATTATCCTTTTCACGCACAAACGCGACCATATACACAGACTATCGCGTTGGCAACGCCACTCTTTCCAGAGTTCGAACAGCAACTGACCTGGGCATTACCTTCGACGCAGAGTTCAAGCTTGACCAACATATCTCGAACGTTGTGTCCAGTGCCACGAAAATGCTTGGCTTTCTATTCAGAACTTGCCGAGCCTTTGATTCACATCTTGCCTTTAAGACCCTATATTATTCTTTTGTCCGCTCCAAATTAGAATACGGCTCTATCATCTGGTATCCACTACTGGCCCGTGATGTTGTTCGAGTGGAGTGTTCAGAAAAGGTTCTTGAAGTACCTCGCATTCCGGTCCGACATTGTTTACCCTGCACGGGGTTGCGATGTGGCTGCGTTGTGCTCCAGGTTCAATGTCCCACTATTGTCAGCGAGGCGCAAGGTTGCCTCGGTTGCCTTTCTTTTCAATATCTTAACCGGACGTGTTGACTGTCCTGAACTTCTGAGATGCCTCGACTTTCATGTACCTAGACTTTCATGAATAGACTCGCGGCTCGCCATAGTGCTCCTTTTCACCTTAGTCGCGTGCGAGGTAACGTTGCGCTTCGCTCTCCTCTGCGCATAATGTGTGGTCTCTTTAACGGTCTTCCTGAATCTTGCGACCCTTACCATATATGCCTTGCTGCTTTTCTCGTCTTAGCCCGCGCGTTTTTTATTGTTTAGACCGAATCCATCTCAAATCGGGCAGGCAAGGCTAAAATGGAAATCGTGATTTCACGGAATTTTTTCAAATTGAAATATGTTGTTGTTCGACGAAAAAAAAGTGACCCGTATTTTTTTGTTTTGGAAAAAAAAATCTTGCTACGAAATTACGGCTATTTGAACATTTAATCGTGCGCTACCAAAGTTCTTGGAAAGGGAACACTTTTTTTCTTAATAACGCTATATCTGCGGAACGGATCATCGCAAATACTTCATCTTGGTCTCATTTTGTAGGGTTTTTCGCACTCTTTTGGAATTCGAAGAAAAATTTGAGGATTTTTGAAAATTGACGGAATGACGTTCATTTTTCGAAAATTATGGAAACCCGTTTTTCTCGAAAAGTGATTTTTTTATTTTCTCAAAAATTTTACACAATATGTGGGGTAATACGACGGATATATCCTATGAGTTTCATCGATGCTAAAACACTGCTTCATATCGAGAAAAAAAAATTTCGTGCGTCACTGAAATTCGTCAATTCCTGTGCTGGTGTCTACTTTGTGAGCGTCGTTGAGATGTGTACAGATTTTTCGATCCAAATAATATTACTAAAACTTGATACATACGTACCTGAGGGAGTAAATGGCCAAATGCCGTATGATGTATAACATCGTAGACCGAATATTGATCTGCTAATAAAGACTATCACGAAAAAAATACCAAATTAAAAATCAGGGATTTATTGTAGTAATAACAATATCGTATATTAATATTGTTGAGTATGCTTCTATTTTCGTGGTATGGTATAGAGTGAGGTATAGGGGATCAAATGTTAAAATGCAACAAAAATGTGAACGGGACAGAAATGCGTGCAAAACGAAAGTAACAACAATGCGGATGAAAAAAGTTTGCAAAAGACAAAAGATGAAAAAAGAAGAAAAATGGAAAAAGATTATGGATGATCGATGTGTCAGATTGTGACCGATCCAAATGTATGGTTAATCTATCAGATTGTTACCGATCATCGATCTGTCAGGATTAGATTTTGTTTAAACTTTATTTTCAGAGAATTCAAATCAAAATGCGACAGATACAAATATATCAAAACAAAATGCACTAAGAACGAGAGAACAGGTGACATTTTCAATGCCTTCAGAGGCTTGCATTACACACAAGGTCTGTAGATTTTATCATTATATTATTATTAGCATTGAAAATGCTTCCGTTTTCGGGTCAGTAGTGAGTTCTGTGGGATCAAATCTTGAAATGATGCAACGGAAGCGATGCAACTGAAGCGATACAACGGAAGCAATGCAACGGAAGCGCGTAATGAAAAGTTGAAGAAATAAATAATAAAAGAACAAAAACAATAGAACGAGGGACATTTAGGTGATGTAGATTTCACTGTGCACATAATGATTCTTAGTTTAATCATAGATGGCAGTAGGGATTAGGGGAGGATTCGAAATAAATTCGACGTATGAGATTTCCAAATAGCGTGTATGAGACTTTGAAATAACATGTATGAGACTTCAGATTATCAGATTCTCCTCAGTAACACTTTGAGGGTTCGAAATAAATTACACGTATGAGATTTAAAAATAGCGTGTATGAGACTTGTGAATAACTTTATGCGGGTTGAGATTATCAGATTCTTCTCAGGAACACTCGGAGAGTTTGAAATAAATTACACGTACGAATAGTGTGTACGAGATTTGAGAATAACATATATGAGACTTGAGATTATCAGATGCTTCGAATTAACACTCAGAGGGTTCGAAATAAATTACGCGTGACGTCACGCGACTGCTCGATTTGGCGGTAAAATTCAAACCGTAACGGTCATTTTAGAATTTGTTCATGCTACCAGGAAATCATGACTGTGGAAACGGCAGGTTGAAGGTCTTATCAAAACACGACGTTGTACGGATATGGGTTTTTTTATTTTCCTCACCAGATTCTTCTCAGGAACACTCGGAGAGTTTGAAATAAATTACACGTACGAATAGCGTGTATGAGACTTTAAAATAACATGTATGAGATTTCAGATTATCAGATTCTTGTATACAATTAATAGTAAAATAATACAATCTAACGTTAGTTTTTATCGTACGGCTCCCAGTATTCTTCGGCGGCCGCGTCTATTTCACGTTGTAGATAATCTTTTCGGCGACGCAGATTGTCGGAGATCCACTCACAGCCTGCAGCTTGCAGGTATGTCAGTGTCGATGTTTCGAGATTTCCGGCGTTTTCTTCCAGGCAATTCAGCAATCGATCTACGTTTAAAGAGAATTGTCGTATACATTCGTGCGAGACGGTGTTCTCCGATACTTACCCTGAGGTGATACGATGACATCGGTGATCGAAAACGCGCGGACGTAATCAGCGATTTCCCGCTTCAGTTCAAGCCCCTTGAGTTGAGCCCTAGTTCGACTCATGACGGTCATTTCGTGAATCAATTTTTCCTGGGCAGTGCGACATGTGTCGTACCGCGCTTGATGGGTTCGGAGCGCGAGTCCGATCTTGTTCTTAGCCCCGCGACATTCCCCGAATTGACCAACCTCTGAGAGAAATATTTTCAAAATTACGTACGCTCATTTGTCCACCGCTCGGGACAAGGAAAAAAACGAAAAATAGAAAAAGATATCGTGTCTTACCCAAAGATTCTAGGCGTCGATTGAGTTTTTCCTCGACGGATGGTTTACTTCTCGTACGGATCGACAACGCGGCACCGACCAGACAAAGTAGCAGCAGCACGGTTTTAAACATTGTCGAACTGTTGATGCGACGGTCGAAGTTTCCGCGGCTCATATATACGATCTTCGAAGTGCATTCTCGACATATTTGCGTGAAAATTGACGAGTATTTTTTCACCCGATGACACCGTCTTCGGCCTATTTCGAAGCGTCCAACGGTCAACGCGACGACTGGCTTTGCACGCGCTTCGTAAGCATTTGAAGTTGCATGCGTTATCGCATGACCGTCATGAGTCGAACTAGGGCTCAACTCAAGGGGCTTGAACTGAAGCGGGAAATCGCTGATTACGTCCGCGCGTTTTCGATCACCGATGTCATCGTATCACCTCAGGGTAAGTATCGGAGAACACCGTCTCGCACGAATGTATACGATAATTCTCTTTAAACGTAGATCGATTGCTGAATTGCCTGGAAGAAAACGCCGGAAATCTCGAAACATCGACACTGACATACCTGCAAGCTGCAGGCTGTGAGTGGATCTCCGACAATCTGCGTCGCCGAAAAGATTATCTACAACGTGAAATAGACGCGGCCGCCGAAGAATACTGGGAGCCGTACGATAAAAACTAACGTTAGATTGTATTATTTTACTATTAATTGTATACAAGAATCTGATAATCTGAAATCTCATACATGTTATTTTAAAGTCTCATACACGCTATTCGTACGTGTAATTTATTTCAAACTCTCCGAGTGTTCCTGAGAAGAATCTGGTGAGGAAAATAAAAAAACCCATATCCGTACAACGTCGTGTTTTGATAAGACCTTCAACCTGCCGTTTCCACAGTCATGATTTCCTGGTAGCATGAACAAATTCTAAAATGACCGTTACGGTTTGAATTTTACCGCCAAATCGAGCAGTCGCGTGACGTCACGCGTAATTTATTTCGAACCCTCTGAGTGTTAATTCGAAGCATCTGATAATCTCAAGTCTCATATATGTTATTCTCAAATCTCGTACACGCTATTCGTACGTGTAATTTATTTCAAACTCTCCGAGTGTTCCTGAGAAGAATCTGATAATCTCAACCCGCATAAAGTTATTCACAAGTCTCATACACGCTATTTTTAAATCTCATACGTGTAATTTATTTCGAACCCTCAAAGTGTTACTGAGGAGAATCTGATAATCTGAAGTCTCATACATGTTATTTCAAAGTCTCATACACGCTATTTGGAAATCTCATACGTCGAATTTATTTCGAATCCTCCCCTAATCCCTACTGATGGCAATAGCAATAGCGCAGCATGTAATTAACCGCTGCGTGAGAAAAAGTTTATAAATAAATAAATGAACAAAAACAATAGAACGAGGGACATTTCGGTAATGTAGATTTCACGGTGCAAATGATGATTGGTACTGTAATCATAGATGGCAATAATAATAGCGCAGCATGTAAATTCAGAGATTCAGATGAAAAAATGCACGAAAACTAAGATAACGAAGGACATTTTCAATGCATCAGCTGCTTGCGTTACATGCAAGATCTGTAGATTTTATACTATTATTATATTTTATTATTGTAAGGTGAGAGAACTGATACAGAAATACAGGACTCTATCTCTATAACACGTCTATCCCGTACGACAGTCCGGAGCCAACTGTCCTAATCTCTGCTGTCTGCAATGAGGTAAACAAAGGGCTCCGTACAGCGGTAACAACACTGCCAGCACCGGGACTATGTTTCTCTCCTTACACGGCCTCTCCTGACACCGCGGCGTCCACGACCGCTTTTTCAAATATGATCCTGAGATGTCAGTTATGAAAGACGTCACAGGTGACCCTCAGAAGCTGCCACTTGCAGTGCGTATCTCAAGTCTCGACTGAGTGATTTGAGACGAATATCCCCGGAACGCCAGCAAACCTTTCCAGCGATCACGGCAGTAATCCGGAATCAGCGAATCTGCTGGTAGTTGACAGATCAACTGGATATTGTTATCTGCATACCAGATGGCCTAGAACTCAAAAGCCACAAAGTTGCCTCGGAGTCCGCAACCTGGAGACTAACATCGGTTAGCTGGATGACTTTGCGGACATCATCTGCGAATTAGATGATTCCAAACCCTTCAACCGCGTACAAGACGACCTGGTGGCCATCAACCACGAGCCACGAGCCACCTGCGAGCCAAACGACCCGGAGACCGTCATCCCGCTAACATACGTAACAAGATCTATTTGGTCATTAACAACTTCCCTGTTAAAGGAAACGGCACCTTGAGTTCAGGACCTTTTTTCGACGTTCGTAATAACAACAGTTCAAATGCAAGCAGAAGTAGTGCTCTATTTAGCGAAACGATTCAACAATATTCGGATTGATATTCTGGATGAGATGATCACATTTATCAATTTCGTCCGCTCATATTTCATGATAACTGATTTTCAGACTCCAAAATCTATGAGGTGCGTGAATTCTTTGAATTTCTAGTGACGATTTGATTTTTAGTGTCAAGAATCTAGCTGAAATTCCAAGCCCTTCCTGAATTCGCAGGATTTTCAATAATCTGTGTCAGAGCCTCAAGATCAGCCTGCTTAGAGAATGAGCGTTGAGTCAAAAAGCAAGGTTCACGTATCACATACAACAAATTTGATTGTACAATTTATGAGATGAATCTTTGACACACGACTCGTACATTAACCCATCAGCCGATTGAGAGCCCTTTGACACGTTTGACGGCGATCACAACCAAGATCACGATTTTTTTCTCATCGCAGCGTATTAGATAACTTGATTTTAGCGCTAATGGTATTTTCCACAGTATGGTTCCAATTGCTTCTTAGATCCCAAAGATATGCACTTTGGTTTTGTTTTTGTTTTCAACGTTGTGTCTATCCAATCGGAGTGAACGCGAATTGGCGATCACAATTCATTTCAAATCGAGGGGACGCCCACCGAAGAGTCGACATGAGTCAACGTGAAAGGCTCACCCCCATGATCAGAAATCAAAAGCGTGATCCCTGTAAAACCATAACAACAACGATACGAAGTTTACCCACGAGCGCGACAGATCTCAGCACATGTTTCAAAATTCCCAAGTAAAACTGGAACAATCAGGGCAATAAAACATTTTTGCAATCAGGGCAATAATAATGGATAATTATTCTGGCGGGATTAGTGAATTTTTTGAGGAAGTGATACTTAGATATATGTTTTCGTTCAGGTAAATGGAGATCAATCAGCTCAATTAAATGCTGCAGACCAATCTCTGTAACATTGTGACGTACTGCATAATCCATTATGAGGAGTTCACTTTCTTCTTGTGTAAGTTGACAATCCCCATATAATGGTGTTCTTTCCTGAAACTAATTTCATATTCGTGGGTACACGAGTGGGTACATGTATTCCGTGAAAACGCAATGTATTCGTATCTCAATAAAGAAAGTAACTTAGAACTGGTATATATATTCTCAACTGCATGCTGTTACAAAAATATCTTCGAAATGAATAACTCGTTTGTGATGGATTAAAATTTACTTTAGGCAAATCAATTTCATGATAGGCTTATCACGTTTATTCATATAATAACTCATTTTGATAGATTTCTTCAATTCCACTTTGTGTATATGACCCGTATAATATGTGTTCAATATGTATATTATATATAATATATGTCTCATACCCACATCATGATTTTCCTGTTCATCATCACCGACATTATTCTGACAATTATAGTGATGTCTTCCTTCTCGTATATCAGAATCCTCGTTTATATCCAAGACCCCGCGCGGAATTGGAATATCCTCTTCCCTGGTGTGATGATTATTAAAATCTTCTGCATCATAGTATATAATTTCTTCTTCATGGAAACTGTCATTGTCATCGGTATCTACTGCTTGATCATCAGAATAATCGTAGTCGGAACAAGGATCATTACTGCAGTCTTCAGAATTTGTATCAGCACTTTCATCATTATTATGTTCAAGTTGTTCGTCGTCATCATATTCATCGTTTAAATTATGTTCTTGTAATACTTCGTTATTTTCATGACTACTCTCTTCTTGATCGCTCGCATTGCTGCAGCTATTTGTCTGAAACATTGATAATTATAACATTATTATACACAGTTTTTCGAGATTTCTTTACAATTGTACAGATTTATATTTAGTTAAGAGGACCGGTAGAGCTCGATTAAAAAAATTCGACACACTCCAAAGATTATTTATCTCTTAACCAAACTTCATAACATATAAAAGAATTCACTTTTTTCAAATCACTTGTCGTAAGGTTTCAGACACACTTGATCCGATTGATCCTTGACTCGACGTCTCATTTCCTTCGAAGAGAAAACAAATCCTGTGATAAGTTATGGTCAGTTATAGAAATTTAGTACAAATCTGGTCTCTTTTTTGCTGATAACTTGGTCCAAATTTTTCTTCCAATCCCCGTCGTTCAAACGATGAAGGATTGCTCTCCGAAGAAAATGGGACGTCGAGACATACTCGGATCAAGCGTGTGCTAGAAACGTTACGACTAGTGATTTAAAAAAAAAGTGAATTTTTTTCTGTGTTATGAACTTTGGTTAAGATATAAATGATTTTTGGAATACGTAGAATTTTTTTGAATCAAGCTGTACTGCAGATCCACTGATGGCCTCATAGTTCTCTTGAAAGAATATTTCGTGTCATGCAATATTGTCAGAGTAAAGTATATGATTCAAACTCTAATATATTACCTAGATAACATGTGTAGAGAATATGAAATATTCATTTCAAAAATAATTCTGATTAGACCCACAGATATCTTTGCCATTTACTCTTTTATATATCTTTCAAATATATCTGCATGTATGTAAGACACTGAAATATATTGAATGAAAGTAAATATGGAATGAATCTCCATGGGATACAGAATATAAAAACACTATCTGCATTCAAAAAAAATTTATTGATGAACTTGCATCAAAAACCTAAAGTACACTGTATTGAAGGTCAGATCTTAGCACATGTATGTCATTTTGAAGTACAGGCCCAGAGTAGTACGTACCTGGCATAAGTATAACCTTTTTTCACAGAAGTTCAAGCACATATGCAACAAAGTAAATAGTCTATCTTCAAGGGGTTCGACCGAATTTGAAGTGATTTTCTGGATGATTTCCAATACATCACTGGTCAATTATACATAGAATAGCAGTATTCTCCAATCTACCTGAAATAAATTCTTGTCACAAGCCCCCTGTTACATACAGATTTGGTAAACAATTGAGTGAGATGTATGACTGGCTTGGAAAGATGAGAAAGTTTGCCATCGGCGCACTGTACGTAGGATTCAAAGTCAAAAGCTGGTCTCACAAAGATGATTCTAGGATTGAAACATGCTCAAGGTATGTGCCTGCAAGCTGAAATTCAGAATTACTAGATTTGAAATTATATTCCACTCAAAATGTGAAAATTGAGTGTATATACGACTAAATTCCAATCAATTTTTCCAATTCTCACATTGTGAGATATGATGAAGTTTAGAAACTTGTATTTTCTGATCTTTAGCTTATAGGGACATGCCTTGAGTATGGTTCAGGCCAGGATTATCTGTGTTATATATGACTAGCTCTTGACATTGAATCCTACGCACAGTGCGCTGATGGCAAACTTTCTCATTGTTCCAAGCCAGTCATGTATCTCACTTAATTATTTACCAAATCTGTACGTAACAACGGGTTTGTAACAATAATGTGTATCAGAAACGGCGGGAAAACCTAACATTCTTTGCGATTAATCGATATTGGCAACCAATCCATGAAGACCAGCTTCTCTTATTTTCATCACATAACCCCAGTCTAACACCTTGAATTTATTTTAGCTTATCGGTTGAGCCCCTCAGGACGCGTTTTTTATGATTTTATTCATATATTATTCTTAATCTTACTCACTTCATGCTGCAATTCTTCTTGTTCTTCGTCTACAATGATGCTTCGATTTTCCTCTTCAACTCTGCGTTTTCGTGAACGATAACGGTATGTTGATTCCGGAATACCGCTTGCATTTATGTCCCGTAGGTATTGTCTGTACGGTCCTCTTTTCATTTTTGAATTCAAGCTGCAATTGAATCGAGCATTCCAACCAAAATCCACGATAAAGGAAACGAAACCACTGACTTCGGTAGAATTCTTATTCAAACACGCATAGGTATACATGTATATATAACCATTCGGTCGGCGCGCGCACGCATACAGACGGTTACGCTGAAACAATGGGCGGTGGAATTGGAATTCGGAACTCGTGCAGGGAAAGAAGACAAGTTGAACACGTGGTAATTATGAAACAATTTATTAGCAATTAAAATAATAAATACCATGAATTATGTCATATCTTTGAGTAGAGTAACATATAGGTGTTTGGAAAGTGATTGGGTGCGATCCTAATAGCCCCACATTTTTCTATTCTAATCGCACGTGTGAAATCGCGTGTTTCAACATTTCAGGTTAAGTTCGCCATCATGGATCAGATAGACGATGAAAAATGTGTGCTGATTGAATTTTCCAATGAAGAAAATTCAGTTTCGGTTGGATATCGCGCTTGGTTTCTCAACGAATACAGCGATGAACAGCTTGAAGCAGTCATAAATGCGGAAACCGAACTCATCATAAAGTGGCCGCAATGTGACATAGGTCCCAAAGCTTCGATGAAAACGAGGCTGAAAAAAAATCGCAAGTGGACCAGATGTCTTGGCAAGGTTCTAGCGTTTGGTAGTAAGTTGAAAATTAATAAAATGAAATTACTAAATTAAGAATTAATGAACAAAAAGTCTAAACTCATTGAAAAAAAATGCTACAATTCAATGCTGTGAATGACTATTAAAGGTCAAATCCTGATTATAAAAAGTCACAACCATTCACAGAACTATTCGAGCTAGGCGCAGAACTTTGCTGCGTTGCGCTGAGCTTTGCAGAGCTCGGCTGAGCCTTGCCCAGAGCTTCACTGAGCTTCCAAGGGGTTCTTAATTTTCAACTGTCATGACAGTCACTTCAAGTTCGTCTTCCAGGCACTATAGTATTTAGGAAAAGTATGGTATACATTCTGGATCTGACTTTTTATAGTCATTTATATGGGGCATCGCCAACGCACGAGGGCCGGGTTATAGACTAATGATAAGGTGGAAATGAACTCTGATGAATCATTGACGAAAATCGTCTTGAACTGGTCAATTCACTACAAAAGCTGAAATCCTGAAGCACATGCAAAACTTTCTAAATTTGATTACAGTAACCTGCGAATAAAATACCATATAGATGAAATAAAGATATATTGTTTATCATTCCAGATTACATCAAGATGACTGATTTTCGTAAATCCTACTTGAAAGATGGTGTACTTGAAATTACCAAGGAAGAAAGGAAAAACAGGAAACGTATTAAGCTACCTGAAGCCAACCAAGAAATACCTGGCACTGAGGATCATACGACCGAACCTGTCCCAAAAAAGGTATGTTTTCATAAATTATTTACATCTTTGACCTATAATTCTCTGAATGTTTGAACTTTCACTGTACCATTTTGCGATTACAGGCTAGTAAACAAAAAAGCAAAGCTGCATCAAGCCTCCAGAATATCGAGATAGTGGAGGAGCTGGAGAGCAAGCCAGCAATCGAAAAGTTGAATGTAAGTGTTATATATTGAGGATCCTTTAAACCAAGTTTGAATACAGCTCTCATATGAGAGGTATTATGAAGTATCATTTAGCATATGATCCTAAGTATCATCTAGCATATGACCTTGTACTATGCTATTCCAGACTATCCAAGATTTGAGCAGCTCGGAAGAAGAGGACTATCATGCTCATTGGAAGACCAAGAAAACGATAACCGATCTTGAGGAAGAAATTGAGCTTCTCAAAATACAAAACCGAGCGCTTACAGAGGAAAAAGCTCGGCTAGTGGTCTTACTCCGGGTTAAAGAAGGTAAAGTCTGTACAGTAGGTTTGTAATTCATACAAAAAGACTCGAAATTAACAATACAAGTTTAAGACCGCAATAAGGGCCATTGGATACGTCCAAATTCAAAATTACAATCAAAACGATTCAATTGAAGTGCTGACAGACCTACACACTGTATGTACATGTCCACTGGAGAACCAAAAGTATAATTGTTGTATACTTTTCATTAGCTACTCCTTTGAAGAAGAGTTATGATTCTTCGGCCTCTCTCCTTGATAAACTTAGTCTTTAGATTATGCTTCAAGCGAATTGTAGAATCAGACTTCGGTTAATGAAATTTCGTACCTATTTTTTATTATATATTTTTATGTGCCAGACTTACCTGAGATTGAACAAGGACTCATCCGTCTGAAAAGACATTTTCTCATGCCAAATTACGAGAGAATCACTACAACCAAAGACTGTACCAGAGATAAGAAAAACGATGCAAATGTAAGTATTTTCATGCAATACTTGCATTAAAATTGAAGTTCATAATAAATCATGAATGTTCAAGATAGACTCAATGTATTTTACATTTAAAAATCATATTTTTTACAGAAAAGCAAGAAAGTACTTGCAGATGCGAAGAACGTACCTGAATGCCACACTAACTCTGAACCTCAAGATCAACAGCCATTTGTCAAGAACGATGAGCTGTGTGAAAATGTCTACAATCTATTCGCAAGTGAATCAGAGGCATCGACGAGCTGCCATGTTGAGGAGAAGCAAGCAAAAGAGCTAAGCAGTTTTCACGCTGATAAAACAGAGTCAAAGAAAGAGAATAACTTTCCGACGAATGACCAGCCTCAGCCAGATGCTGATACGAGTGGCGGTCAATTGTCAACAAATGCTGATGACAAAGTATTGTCTGCAAGCGTGGAGGAAATCTTAACCAAAGTAAGTCCCGATGGAAAAGTTGTTACTTATAACCACAGTCATGTTTTATAGTGTAAAAACCAAACTCTAATTGTATGACATTCTTCCAGCCTATAAAGACAGAGTCTACAGAAGACGGGTACTCAATACCTAGCAGCACAATTAAATTGTGTAACAAAGATAAGCCATCATCATTTGTTAATGATTTGATGATTCACGTCTTCACACCAAGTGAATTGATGAATTCATCTTTGAATGGAAAAGTGTGCAACATTGCTCTGGGTAAGAAAAAGAAAGAGATTGAAAAACTGAAACTCATACAAGGAAGCGAGATCAAGGAATTACCGGAAGCGAAAGTAGTTCACAAAGAAAGGCTGGACCCTATACGTCTAGAAGCTATTCGAGGTGAATATCATTCATCAAAACATGATCAATCTAAGAGTCTAGAGCATTATGCTCTATGTATAAAAAAAAATCTCTCAGTTGCAGTGATGGAAAAGTTTCCAGAGATGGACGAGAAGAAATTCCTATCAGTAGTAAAAAATAAACTGAACAACGCCTCGAGGAAAAATAACCCACCCAGAAAACATGTGGACTAGTGGGCTTCCAAGACACTGAGGACTGGACACCTACACACAGAAAAAAATAGTCACGAATCAGGGATAAAAATATTCTCGAATACAAAATGAAAATATCTTCAATAAAGCCTATTTTAATTCTCCATCGAAGAATATTTTATGCTCAATGCTCAAGATATTGTATGCTCAAAATATTCTCTGATGGAGAATAAATTGATAGGCTTAATAGAAAAATATTTCTTAAATATTCTGTAATGGAGAATGAATTGATAGGCTGAGTAACAAACATTTTCATTTTCCATTAGAGAATATTTAATGCTTATAATGCTTAAAAATAGGTTTATATTAAGAATATCTTTATTCTTCATCCAAGGATAGTTTTTTTCTGTGATTGTAAGGTTAATCATAAGACTGGCAAATCGTAAGATAACAAAAATAACATAGTATTTTTCACATATTTTTCCTTACACACGTACCAGATATGAACTCAATATTTAATCTGTAAGCTATAGGATCATGTCCATCAATTGAATTAAGCAAAACAAATTTTTTAACGCAGTAAGAAAATATTTTTGATTCAGTAATATTATTCTTTACTTATCAAGAATGATTATTTTTAAGACAAATATTTTTAAGTCCTAAGTATTTTCATTCCCCTGAATTCCAATGAGATTTATCAAAGTTTAAACTGAAAGTTTATATTGGAATTTAGCACGAAAAAAAATCATAAATATAAATTCAAGAAAACGTTGTTAATTATATTGAAAGAATAATATAGGTCGTACAATTATACCTATATTATATCATATTATATCATATCTGTATCCAAAAGTTACCGTGAAGTTCAAGAACTTCGAATGAGTAAAAACGGCTGTGTCCTATTTAATGATGGTATAGTACCTAGTCTGTTCTACTAATGTCTTTTCTAGTAATAAATCTATATACTATATAACTTATATTGCACTGTGATACTATTATGCCTACGGAATATTCCTAACGACTGAGCGGTCTGAAGTTGGCGACAATCGAGAAACAAGCTTTCAGACTGTTCCGGACCAATCCAATTGTCTGAAAGCTCATTTTTCGATTATCGCCAACTTCAGACCGCTCAGTCGTTAGGAATACACGCTGTATACCGAATGAATAACCCACGCCGACAAATATGAACGTCGATCAGATTTATGTCATATGCGAGACAATAACATAATTATTATAATAATTTCACTATTACAGGAATATTTAACGACTAAGTACTACACCTGCACCCTGGTGAATTACTACTGCGATTACTACTAACCAGTAGTGTACTACTCGGTAGTACTACTGGACAGTACTACTCGGTAGTACTACTCGGTAGTACTACTCGGTAGTACTACTGGACAGTACTACTCGATAGTACTACTCGGTAGTACTACTGGAAAATACTACTCGGTAGTACTACTGGACAGTACTACTCGATAGTACTACTCGGTAGTACTACTGGAAAATACTACTCGGTAGTACTACTGGAAAGTACTACTCGGTAGTACTACTCTGCAGTAGTGTACTACTCATGAGAGTGTACTATTTATGGGAGATTACAACATCAAGTAGTAAACTACTGGGAAGTGGTTCCCAGTATTCGCGAATTTACAGTCTTGGAACTGCTTAGAGTGTACTACTCACCAGATTTCACTATTCGTCAATAGTAACTACTCACCAATGCTCGGCAGTAGTTGACTACTTATGAGTGATTTGTTGACCAATAGTACATTGTAGCGAGGAGTACACTCTGAGTAGTTCTAAGACTGTAAATTCGCGAATACTGAGAACCACTTACCAGTGGTGAACTCCTTGATAAACTACTTGATACTTCATTTTTATCTATGCATCAATAGTACACTACTTGGCGACTACTTAGTGTTGTGTACAACATCAAGTAGTAAACTACTGGGAAGTGGTTTCCAGTATTCACGAATTTACAGTCTTGAAACTGCGTGGAATGTACTACTCACCAGCATTCACCATTCGTCAGGAGTAACTACTCACCAATGTCTACTATTTACTAGCAGTTACTCTTTATCAGAAGTTACTACTCATCAGTAGTCACCAGTAATCGCGAATTTACAGTCTTGGAACTACTGAAAAACAGTAGTATTATTCAGGAGTATTGCAATAGTGATTTCAGTAGTTTCTCAGTAGTTTTTTCAGTAGTTTTCCAGTAGTTTTTTCCGTACGGACAGTATCTTCAACCTCTCGTTCAAACCTCGTACGAAAATATTCACTGCTTGCTTCCTAATCTGACGTTCTAATGTTGGCTTAGAGTCTTCTTCTGCGGCTTCTCTCATCGTCAATTCGATTACTTGCGCGGTAAGTTGTTCAAGTCGAGTTCCATACGTCTTTGTATCTTCGTTCTGTCGTTGCCTGCAGCTGTAGAATTCCACTTGTAATGAAGCTAATGTCCGTGTATCAGTGCTCATTGACTTTAGCTCTCCCTCCAATGCATCCCAGGTATCAATCGATTTGTATTCCAAGGTTCGTGCTGCGGTACCTTTGATCCGTGTGCTCAAAACAGCCTTTAATAGATTTCTGCTGTCTGCAGGTTCTATTATTTCACGTGCATACTTGCAGGAGCGAATAAAGTCATGAATCTTCCCTCGATCACCGCTTTCAAGGGTGTCGATATCCTTCAGTGCTTGTCTCACAGTGACGGCATCGGCCATGTTGAAGATCGGTGGGGGTTTTTGAGACTTATTTTTGACAAATTCGCGTAATGTAGTACGTAGTTCGTCGACCGTGTTTTCTTCGGTGACGTCTATATTGAGGTACTCACAGGCTTCGAAAAGGGATTCCTTACGTAATTCCTGAATCCACGAAGTTCTACCTTCGGCAATTTTTTCATCCAACTCGTTCCAAGACAGTGGCATCGACTCTGCGCCTGCTGATTCCTGTGCTGCCGCGGCCAGTGACGAACGTAAGGCCTGCCTATGGCTGGGCAGAAGTACGCCAAATAGTGGTGAACTGTCCCCGAAACTCACCTCCCCTTGCAAGGTGGGTGCGGTTGGTGAATGTACGGATGCTGATCGTTCGATTCTCCGCGACATGTGACTGCCACGTTCCACGCTTCACTCTCCACGCTATTACCACATTTACCACGTTTTTCTTTTTCTCTAATGCTTCTATTTCTGAATTTCTCTACCGCCGGTTCCTTTCTTCTTTACTAGTTACGACTCAACGTATCCCACCGCTGCCACCAGTTGTTGTAATTAGAATCCTGAGATCCTTCTTACAACTACAATTTTATATGGGAACGTTGTTGAGTTAAGGGTTGAAACCCGATCGTAATAGTAAAGAGTAGTTTATTAATTATTATAACAGTTTCGTACAAAAGGTTTGAACTAATTTACGTATGAACTGATCTCTACTTTCGGTCCTGATGTTCTAACCCCGAGTGCGTCGTCTCGCCATCATTATATAACCAATTAGGAGGTCAATGCAGAGTGTGCAGATTCCTTTAGGTGTAAACATATGGCGCGTTGTGTATTACCTAATTGCTGCGCTTGCACATTCCTTGGTCTTTTGCATGTTTGACTTACAACATCATAACTGTTGCGCACTCGATTTACAACACTACTGAGCAACGCAACGATCTTGTTAGAAAACTTAAGCTTTGCATCAACTGTCTCGGACCTCATCGCTACAACAAATGTTTCTCGAAGAAGAGGTGTCAAAGCTGTGGAGGCAAGCATCACACATCAATTCATCTACAAATTCTACCAACAAATCAATCGACTGCTGCATCCTCTGGACAATCAGTACCCAGTTCGGTCGCGTCGGCTAACGTAGCCAGTATCCAACGAGCCCCCAAACTATCGAAAATTCTCACTACCGCAGTAGTGAAAATCGTAACTAAATCGGGAGACTCATTCATCATCAGAGCACTTCTAGATCAAGGCTCGGAAGTCAATCTAGCATCGGAAAACCTTATACAACTACTCCGGCTTCCGCGAAATCGTTCGTCGTTATCGATAGTCGGCATCGGTGCCGACTCGTCATCATCGCGTTCAACCAAGGGCCACGTAAGCTTGAAGCTTCAATCACGAGTGACCGAATTCACCTGCAGCTTCGACGCTTACATCTTGCCGAAGTTAACAAATAATCTACCATCGGCAAGCGTGGTAGACAAAAATTGGTCTCATCTGGAAGGACTTGAATTGGCCGATCCACGATTTTATCAACCTGGACGTATCGACCTCATCCTCGGCGTTGAAATCTACAGTCAAATTCTACAGAATGGTTTGAGAAAAGGCTCAAAAACTTCACCGATCGCTCAACAAACATCTCTAGGATGGATCATATCGGGGTCGGCTTCTTCATCGCCAAGTCCAACCTCTAATGAAGCATTGACTTTACACTGTCACTCAGACTACGACAACGAGGTAAACGACCCTTATGGAAAAAAACTATTGAGAATCACTCAGAAAACTATTGACCAAAATATTCGAAAACTACTGAGAAACTACTCAGAACTTATAGGAAAACTACTGAAAAACTACTGAGAAACTGTTGAAAAAACTATTGAGAACTATTGGAAAACTATTGGGAACTACTGAAAGAACTATTGACCATTAGCATAGCACTTGTCAGTAGTAAATTGGACCTCACTACTGGTGAAACTAGTAGTTCCCACCAGTAGTGCTGCTCAATAGTTTCCACCAGTAGTGCTGCCAATAGTTTCCACCGGTAGTGCTATTCAATAGTTTCCACCGGTAGTGCTGCTCAATAGTTTTCACGAGTAGTACGGTTCAATAGTTCCTACGACAGAACTATTGAACGATACTACTCGTCGAAACTATTGAGCAACACTACTGATGGACCGAACTATTGAGCAGCACTACTGGTGGAAACTATTGAGCAGCACTACTGGAGGAAATGATTAAATAGCGCCGCACATAGAAATTATTGGATAGACCATCCAATAACATTCTACGCACACCTATGAATCAAATAGAAAATCACACAAAAAATAGGTATTTCAATAAATATAGTAAACAATATATCAACTGAAAACTGCATCTTGTCAAAACATCTTCTGATTTGATGAATTCTGATGATCATTCAATAAAGGTACCCAAGTAAAGGTACCTGGGAAATAATGATCATATCTGACCTAGTCTCATCAGATATGGTCAGATCTGTAGCTTTCTCAATTATTATCCAAATATATTTTTGTCAAAATTTTTACAATTTATTCCATTATACATTATGCAACAGATTATACATATACATTTGGATATCCATCTGATACAATCAGTAACAACTAACAACATTATAATCACGCATAAGTAAACAAAATTATCCAAATCTTATCTCATAAATCATAATTTAAGATGATAAAATGTATAATGAAACCCTTCAGAGGGGTTGAGTGAAAGATTTTGTCGAAAAGGTTGTTTATTATGGAATACAGTTGTACTGTGAAAGGTAAAATCATCAAAAGTAGGCGTCGGACCTCTCCGCCAATCCTGATGCTGAACCTCGCAAACCTCACCGGAGGGCTTCGAAAGGGTTCGCCCAAGATTCTTCGCGTCTCAAATTGATCGCAGAATTCAACAAAATTATAAATCTGTCTATATTACCATTATATGTATAAGAAATGACACATGGTTTAGTAGATCTGACTTCTTATACGTCAACCATGTCCTACAAGAAATTGCTCTTTGGCCAAGTTTTACTAGACTACTAGAGTATCTTCCCTACCAGTAGATTTATAGATTCTGCTCTGAGAATACGGAATAGAACAGCTATGTCGTGCGCTACAAAGAACATATCGGTTTCTTGCATGATAAATAGTCATCTTTTCAAAAGTAGAAGGTTGTGTACTGTCGTTCCAGTAACATCAAGAATATTCTCCTTATGACGCACCCTGGCTAGCTCCTTTTCCTGTACTCGTCTGCCACTGAGATAGAAATAGAAAATCTATCAAAACATGTTCTTGCGCGTGTTGCAAACTTACAATTAGATTGACAATAAATACGTACTCCGATCAAAGTCTTTGTGTCCTTCCTTCCAGGAGGCCGGCCGTTGACTGACGGAGATCCTTTCGCCCGTAGAACATACATGTCGTACAGGTGTGTACCGACTGAAATCATTGTAGATATACCGGTGAGAGAATATTCATGACTAGCTGTGCATTTCATTGTAAACGATCCGAATAATTGACGGAGAAGATCATAATAATCGGTATATAATTGTATCAATGTTTGCTATTTGGCGCCCATGACGTAATGCCCCAGAATGATTGTTCTTTGGTAATTATCTTTAATCTCGTTGAACGCGCGAGTGTGCACATCATTCCACACAAATTTTTTGTTGTCACTGAGTAAATCTCGCAGTGGATTCATCAGATTAGCAAACTTTAAAACGAATCGTCTGTAAAAATTACAGGATCCTAAGAACCCTTGCAAATCTTTTTTGTTTTTTGGCATTGGAGCGTCGCGAATAGCTTTCACTCGGTCTTCGTCAGGCGCCACACCTTGCGGTGTGAAAGAGTATGAAACCCAGAAATGGTACTTTTTGTTAGCAGAAAAATGTCTTTGACAATTTTATCGTGAATCCGGTTTCGATTAGTTTTTTAAAGAATCGGTCTAAGTGTTTGATATGATCCTCAAAAGTTTTTGAAGCAACTAATACGTCGTCGACATATACCGAGATGAAATCGCTCAAATCATTAGCTAGTGCAATATTCATCGCTCTCACGAACCCGTTCCCAGCTGTTTTAATTCCAAAAGGCACGCGTTTAAATTGATACATCTTCCCCTCGTGTACAAATGCTGTGTACGGCCTTGAATTTTCGTGCAATAACACCTGAAAATAGCCTTGTGTTAAATCCGTCGTTGAGAAATATTTACAGCCTTCGTATCTTTGTAAGAGATCCTCTATACGCTGAGGCCCTTCGTGGTCTTCCTCAAGGAATTGGTTCAAATGTCTCGCATCGATACACACGCGGATACCTTTTTTTTTTCTTTTTGACTATTTGAATGGGGTTACAATACGGGCTTATCGCTGGTTCTATTACGTCATCTCGCAAAAGTTGTTCTATCTCCTCGCGAACAGCGTTTTCATACTTCAACGATATTGGATTCGTTTTTTTTTTTATCACAGGTTTTTTGCTTTTTAGTTTTAATTCATGTACGTAGACATTTGTGCAAAACGGTTTATCTGAAAATGCTTTCTCGTTTTTTACAACTACTCTTAACAATTGCTCTTTCTCCCTTACGTTCAGCTGCTTGATTTCCTGAATCATGTTTTTTGCTATTTCCTCGAATCCCGCACATGCATGCTCGCCGTTTGAATCTTGATCCCCCACCTCGAAAGCTTCGCTTTCGAGTACTTGCTCAGATCCAAAGCGATTGAATTGAGACTCGCCGTGAATCGCGGATACTTTCGATATACGGTGTATATACCTAATATTATCATCGGTATCGAAGAGCCTTGCATCGACAACAAATGCTTCAACTTCAATCACCTTCATGCTTGAGCACGCCGCATTATTACTTTCAGCAAAATTCATGTTTCGGGATATCGACTCGCCGTTGATTATGATGTTCTTTTGCCCGTAGTCAATATTTACTTTTTGCTCTTGTAACCAGTCCGCCCAAGATTATGTCATAAACTAAATTTGGAACTAATACCAATCTTGAGAGGATTTTCTGTTTCCCGAGTTTGAGTTTTATTTGGACTTGTTGTTTTAACTTGCATGGTTTTTTCTCGAAAGGACCTACAACAGTTACTTGTGTCATAGGTAATATTTCAATTCGAGTTTTTTCTTTTAATTTCTCATACACCGCACTGGATAAGCATGTTAATTCACTACCTGTATCTAATAAACATGTTATTGACGTGTCAGCTACTTTCGCTAGGATTGTGGACACCTTTGTGGTGGTAATCCGGTCACTTTATTGTCTACTTCTTGAACGTCGCCGTTTGTGTCAAATGCCAGGTCTTCAAACATTTTATT
>JAEUYN010002204.1:0-43613 GCA_018257835.1 Euura lappo
CAGATATTCACTCGCATGGGTCGCGATTCACCATTTTTACGTACCGAAATTTTGAAATATCCACCTCTCAACGATACTGCGCGGCATCAGAGGGTCCTACAAGTACGATGTAGGATCGTGGGGCAGATATTCCCTCACATGGGTCGCGAATTACTATTTTTTCGTACCGAAATTTTGAAATATCCACCCCTCGACGATACTGCGCGGCATCAGAGGGTCCTACAAGTACGATGTAGGATCGTGGGGCAGATATTCCCTCACATGGGTCGCGAATAACTATTTTTTTCGTACCGAAATTTTGAAATATCCACCCCTCGACGATACTGCGCGGCATCAGAGGGTCCTACCAGTACGATGTGGGATCGTGGGGCAGATATTCCCTCACATGGGTCGCGATTCACCATATTTTCGTACCGAAATTTTGAAATATCCACCCCTCGACGATACTGCGCGGCATCAGAGGGTCCTACAAGTACGATGTAGGATCGTGGGGCAGATATTCCCTCACATGGGTCGCGATTCACCATTTTTTCGTACCGAAATTTTGAAATATCCACCCCTCGACGATACTGCGCGGCATCAGAGGGTCCTACAAGTACGATGTGGGATCGTGGGGCAGATATTCCCTCACATGGGTCGCGATTCACCATTTTTTCGTACCGAAATTTTGAAACATCCACCCCTCGACGATACTGCGCGGCATCGGAGGGTCCTACAAGTAGGATGTAGGATCGTGGGGCAGATATTCACTCACATGGGTCGCGATTCACCATTTTTTCGTACCGAAATTTTGAAACATCCACCCCTCGACGATACTGCGCGGCATCAGAGGGTCCTACAAGTACGATGTAGGATCGTGGGGCAGATATTCCCTCACATGGGTCGCGAATAACTATTTTTCGTACCGAAATTTTGAAATATCCACCCCTCGACGATACTGCGCGGCATCAGAGGGTCCTACAAGTACGATGTAGGATCGTGGGGCAGATATTCCCTCACATGGGTCGCGAATAACTATTTTTTCGTACCGAAATTTTTGAAATATCCACCCCTCGACGATACTGCGCGGCATCAGAGGGTCCTGCAAGTACGATGTAGGATCG
Source organism: Euura lappo (assembly GCA_018257835.1). Classification (NCBI taxonomy): domain Eukaryota; kingdom Metazoa; phylum Arthropoda; class Insecta; order Hymenoptera; family Tenthredinidae; genus Euura; species Euura lappo. The sequence continues at coordinate 1,104 of JAEUYN010002204.1, forward strand.
TGGGGCAGATATTCCCTCACATAGGTCGCGAATAACTATTTTTTCGTACCGAAATTTTGAAATATCCACCCTCGACGATACTGCGTGGCATCAGAGGGTCCTACAAGTACGATGTAGGATCGTGGGGCAGATATTCACTCACATGGGTCGCGATTCACCATTTTTTCATACCGAAATTTTGAAATATCCACCCCTCGACGATACTGCGCGGCATCAGAGGGTCCTACAAGTACGATGTAGGATCGTGGGGCAGATATTCACTCACATGGGTCGCAAGAAACTATTTTTTCGTACCGAAATTATGAAATATCCACCCCTCGACGATACTGCGCGGCTTCCAGAGGGTCCTACAAGTACGATGTAGGATCGTGGGGCAGATATTCCCTCACATGGGTCGCGAATAACTATTTTTTCGTACCGAAATTTTGAAATATCCACCCCTCGACGATACTGCGCGGCATCAGAGGGTCCTACAAGTACGATGTAGGATCGTGGGGCAGATATTCCCTCACATGGGTCGCGAATAACTATTTTTTCGTACCGAAATTTTGAAATATCCACCCCTCGACGATACTGCGCGGCATCAGAGGGTCCTACAAGTACGATGTAGGATCGTGGGGCAGATATTCCCTCACATGGGTCGCGAATAACTATTTTTCGTACCGAAATTTTGAAATATCCACCCCTCGACGATACTGCGCGGCATCAGAGGGTCCTACAAGTACGATGTAGGATCGTGGGGCAGATATTCCCTCACATGGGTCGCGATTAACTATTTTTTCGTACCGAAATTTTGAAATATCCACCCCTCGACGATACTGCGCGGCATCAGAGGGTCCTACAAGTACGATGTAGGATCGTGGGGCAGATATTCCCTCACATGGGTCGCGAATAACTATTTTTTCGTACCGAAATTTTGAAATATCCACCCCTCGACGATACTGCGCGGCATCAGAGGGTCCTACAAGTACGATGTAGGATCGTGGGGCAGATATTCCCTCACATGGGTCGCGAATAACTATTTTTTCGTACCGAAATTTTGAAATATCCACCCCTCGACGATACTGCGCGGCATCAGAGGGTCCTACAAGTACGATGTAGGATCGTGGGGCAGATATTCCTCACATGGGTCGCGAATTAACTATTTTTTCGTACCGAAATTTTGAAATATCCACCCCTCGACGATACTGCGCGGCATCAGAGGGTCCTACAAGTACGATGTAGGATCGTGGGGCAGATATTCCCTCACATGGGTCGCGATTAACTATTTTTTCGTACCGAAATTTTGAAATATCCACCCCTCGACGATACTGCGCGGCATCAGAGGGTCCTACAAGTACGATGTAGGATCGTGGGGCAGATATTCCCTCACATGGGTCGCGAATAACTATTTTTTCGTACCGAAATTTTGAAATATCCACCCCTCGACGATACTGCGCGGCATCAGAGGGTCCTACAAGTACGATGTAGGATCGTGGGGCAGATATTCCCTCACATGGGTCGCGAATTACTATTTTTTCGTACCGAAATTTTGAAATATCCACCCCTCGACGATACTGCGCGGCATCAGAGGGTCCTACAAGTACGATGTAGGATCGGGGGGCAGATACCCTAGCAGATTCATTTACACCACTTTTCCTGGTGCTCTTCTGGCGTATTTTTGGCGTGGTGTTATTTTGGTGTGATATAGGTGGTATTCCAGTGACACACTGCAATCCGTCTAAAATTACCCCAAAATTGCACGGTGTGGTTTTGAATTTTTCACAATACTTTCACAGCTATTTCACACCAACTTATTTTACACTGGTTTTACACCCGACCGATTTTTCACCGATTTTATACTAATTTTGCACCCCACCGATTTCACACCGATTTTACATCCACCCATTTTACACCGATTTTAGACCGATTTTACGCCAATTGCACACCTTATCTATTTAGATCGAAGTGTACCAACTTCTTTGAAAATGGAAAATCAATCACAATCATATCGAAGCTTATGAACTTAAAACTTGGTTACATCACTAATTATGAAGCTCCGCGTAGCTCAGACGGTAGCGTCACTGCTTGCAAATTCGAACGACGGCGGTCTATCTCGACTCAGGTATCCCTTTTTTTCTCGAATATCCGTTTTGTGTCAAATGGATGTAAAATCGGTGTAAAATTAGTCAAGTGTAAAATCAGTGTAAAATTAATTGGTGTGAAATTGGTGTGAAAGTAGTATGAAAAATTCAAAACCACACCGTGCGATTTTGGTGTAATAATGGACACAAGATGGTTTTTTACCGAAATATCATCAAATTTACACCATTTTTAACTGTGTATTTTCGGTGTATTTTTGGCGTAACCGAATCCGCTAGGGCATATCATTCAAAAATCGAAATGTTTGGCGAAATGGCCTCGTCAGCCTGTGTTTTCAGCTTGGAATGGACCGTCTGACCCCGAATTTAACACCGAATTACTCAAAAATCGAAATGTTTCGATGCCATTTCTTTATTTATGCGTGAAGCTGAAATATTTTTGCGTACAATCGTTCCCAATTGCATGTAGAATTCCGCTACGAATCTATTTTCTGGATTTCAGATCCGCGGGCTAAGATGTTCTAAGATATCCGAGTGTCGGTAAAAATCGAGTACGGGACCCTCTTAATCGCTACCTTATCCCGCGCGCTGTTGCGGCTACTGCGGTCAAAGTGGTTCGGAGTAACGGCCGTAAGGTGCCGCCACCTCACTGAATCGTACCTCCATCTATTATAATTCTTGATTCTTGAAAAAGGAATAACAGTCTAACCGTTGATGTAACCGTTGATGTGGATTCAAATGTCACAAGAATCTCCTTCGAGCGGTGCTTCGATTATTGTTAAAAAAATACGTACAGTGGGAATAATCGTCACAGAAGCAAAGTTTCTCCTGATCTCTAGTGCTCAAAGGTTCGTGAATATGTTTCTAACCTAGAATTTTATTCACGTGCTACAATGCGTGAGAAATCATTCGATTTCGGAGTCGGGTTCGGCGTCCAAAACGACAAATCCTGACCGGGATTCTTGCGTTTATTCAAATATATAATTTGCCATTGTAAATCTTTTGCGTGAGAATTCTGAATCCAGAATATATCTTGAAAAAAACTCCTGTAGACTGTAGTTTTCAATTTTTCAGCTGTGCGCTACGATGGATCAAAACCCTGAGCAAATTTACGAGCTGGTAGAGGAAATAAATTATCCAATATCATTAGCCGAGGTCAGAAATCCCACTTCTGAATGTATGTTGAAATTGGTACTCACATTTCTATCGGGGTTCTCGATCGACGTAAAGTCCATCCAGAAGGTGAGGAAACGCTGCGTTCAGAGGGCTAAATATCAAATATCAATTATTCGACGATAACGATATTTTTTCAGGCAACATTCGAGCAAGAGCAATGTCTCTCGTACCCCGAGGCCTACGAGGAAATAATAAGCTTCATAAACTTGCATGAAGTTATGCAGAAAATTTGCAACAGTGTCTTTATCAAACACTTTTACCTCACAGACATCACAAGCCCAGGTATGCAACGTTGAAATATGTGTGAAACGTGGTTTTTCGAAACTTTCTTTCTATTTGAATTCCAGGCACAAAAAAGGCCCGAAAATTGATCTTCACGCTCATTAATTTTGCCTTTTACTCGATGAACATGATGGAAGAGATGCTCGAACCCTTGGATGCAATCAATAGCCGACTGAATACCCTGAACGATCTCACGACGAAGAAGAATCAAGTTATGGAGCTTAGGAAAGAAGGGGTAATGGAAAACTCCAGGAAAACGGCGATGAAGGAGAAAGTGAGAGTCTAGCTTCTTGATACAAAAAAGAATGACCAATTAATCATTTCCATCGATCCGCAGTACCTGAAGCAAATACAAGAAGCGGAGAGACGAGTGGAGCAAAGAAACAAGGGGCATGCAATCCTGGATCAACGAGAGCAAGGCGCGAAGCAGGCCTGGCAAAAGGCTCAGCAGGTCAAAGGGTCGATCAAAAAACAGGTTTTAGAGGTAATCGGATCAAATTTCAAAGATGGACTTTGATCGAAATAACGATTATTCGATTTTCTGTAGATAAATGAAAAAATAAGTGAAATGGAATTGACGGTTGTTAACGAGTCCCCGGAGCAGTACGAAACGCAACTCGGTAATTACGGGCAGGACCGGACGGATAAGGAGGAGATGGTTCGAGGAACTATCGAGAGGCTTAGGGCCAAGCAGAAGCTGAAGATTCAGTACGACAAAGTGCTGGAATTCATTGTTCAGGAATATGAGAAATTTGCCACAGTACAGGAGGCACATCGTCAATCAAAGTAAACGTTTGCTTGAATCGTTGAGATCCAATTGTCGTTCTTTGCGAATTTTGATTCGAGACCCTATTCTTTTTGTCTTTAGAATGTTGGCTGAAACTGAGGCGAAATTGTCCAAACGATACACCGAGACGCAGGGTACTGTGCAAAAGTTACGCGAGGAATTGGCGAGTGCGGGTGACAACGATCAGATCAATGCAGCAAAGGTTGACGAAATCCAAGCACAGTGCCAGGAGCACGTTGCTCCGTTATTAAAATCGTATCAGAAATATCTCAGGTAATCCACACCCGAACTTTTGGATAGTTAAACTGTCCTTTAAGCAATTGACAGCAGAATTACCTCGGAGAATACGTGCGAAAGTAATGATTGAAATCTTCTTGCAGTAAATTTCAGAATTTGAAAAACAGATTGGAAGAAGCACAACTTCGAGTTCAACAAGTGAGAATCGAAAAACAACAATTGACTAAACACGGTGAAAAACTTGAGGAGAATATCGCGACGTTTTTGAAAGACTGCCAACAAGTGTACAACAGCGATATAAAGAAGGTGAATAATTTCGATTTCTTGAAATTACAATCAATCACTAATGAATTTGTGCAAATTTTCAGGAGGTCGAAACTGAAAAACTATGGGGAAGTAAACAGCGTGAGTAATCGCTACAAATTGTGGCCTAATTCTTCATATAACAGAATGTATTGTTTTTTTAAATTACTTTTATACTTTAATAAAAATGAGTTTGACAGATATTCCACAGTTTCCGGGTTATTGACAAAGTTTTTAACGGCTCAAGAGCCTGATTCGCACTTGAGAATCGATATCTTTGTTCTCTTTTGATAACGCCGACTCTTCACGTTGAAAAAGAAGTCGAGAAATTGCGAATTTTTCGAGTAAATTGTTATAGTTTATTTCAAGAAGCCATAATTATGTATAATTAATTATACAGGTACAATCTATGATCACAAACAACGCGTGATGACAGAGGAATTTTTATATATGATTATCTACGCTCACATTGTAAAAGATTTAGTAACGGTTGTTCCAATGTCGCGCGTAACAACGTTGAAACATTAAAAATTGGTTCCAGATTATGATTACGGTTTGAAAAAAACATAAACATAAAAGTATAATATATTATGTACTTTGAGAAGTATAACAACACTGATATAGTTATTTGTAATTGGTACAACGGTTATAAATGCTCTGGTGTATTACCAAGATCTAAGAGATCGTCGGTCTAATGTCTTCAGACTCATTACGCGATATAGAGAAGAATATGATCGGTACAGATCACACACAATGCCTTATCGCCTGACGTTAGACAATAAGGTTCCAAGTATCAAGGGAATGTAACGAGAGATTGTTTATCATAATGAATTGGATTAGCAGTGAATTCAATTTTTATATCTATCATCCAGAGAGCAGAATTCTTCGTGAGAAAAGATCAACCGCATATATTGTCGAGATTCACGGAAATAGTTAATTTGTTCTGGTCTGGCTGTTATTTTTTGTTCTTTTACACCATTTATACGGTTTATAAGTCAGATAAGCTTTCAACATTGGCCAGTATAAAGAGCACTAAATCGACATCAGCAAAAAAAAAAAAAAAATCAATGCCTCATATTAGATTCTATTCGTAGATAAACTTATATTGATGAAATTTTAACATTCATCGTGAGTATAAGAATGTGCCTCTATATACATACTATACATATACGTGAATTACGATTTTAAATATCTTTCAGGAAGTTTGTTCCATAATATATTATCTGAATATACACAATAAACTATAACTCCCAGAAGTACGGAAGCCGCTGAGAATAATTAACTGACAATAATTCATTGCTTAACTTTTGCCAGATGAATGATAAATTTTTCTTCTCTTCTGACAATAACACGTTTCATTTTTTTTTTCTTTCTCCTGCTCTAAACAATTAGCGCTACGCATACAAGGTATTTCTTATACATATGTATATAAACTCAACAATAGTTTGATCAGAGCTCTGACGCACTTCAATCGGGACAAAACTTGATTCGCAGTCTCTGTTGATCCGTCGATGACTAAATGTTCCTCGTCTACATTCGTTACTTGCTCCCTTTCCCGTGAATAGTTATTTATGTATATTATATTTTGACTATTAGATGCTTTTGATTATGTGACCATTGAGTAATCTCATACAGAGCTCACTTGGACAGAATTATTTATCGAATCCGACTCACTGGGGTTTCTCAGAGTCAACGGCGTTTCAGTATTTACGTTTTCAGCCGTTTCAGAAACCATTACCAGTCGTTCATTCTCAAGTAACGTGATGCTGGATTCTGAAACGCTCGAGTTACTCTCCACAGCAGAGTTTTTCTTTCTCGACGACGAGCCGTTAACGGAGCTTTCAACTTCTTGCGTATCGTTGTTAAGCATCGACCGACTACCTCTTATGTTCTCTTTGGACTGTATCTGTGATCCAAGTTTTTTATCCTTATCAATATTCGTGACGTAACCGTTTTTAGCCGACTTTCCATCCTTGTCCTTCGGCTTCTTTCCTAATCCAGGGAAATTGGGGATCTTCGAAGTTCCCTTGGAGTCCTTAGGCTGACGCAGAGAACCGGCGCGACTCGGGTCTCCGGTTTCCTGCTCTTCTGTGATGGAAACCAAGTTCCCCTTACCTTCGCCCCCTGAATCATCTTTCGCAGTTTGGATCGGGATATCATCTGCACAAAACAAGTGGAAAACATTTTTACCCTCAATCATTTACCACTGTCTGTGTTTTGGACAATATTTTACAGAAGCAGACGTATGATCGGAGTATGTTCAACTTAACTAGAATACACGTCGCATTTTAATCGTAATGTTTTCAAGCCAAAATTATTTCATGCCATGCCAAGCTCTGAACAATTTTCATGCGATCGATTATAAAAGTTCATATTACGACGCAATCAGGTATCTGTGAATTGAATTATTTTTTAAACGGTTAATCTGAAAGAAATAAAAATAACCATTGACGTGCATAGGTGGTGTAAATAATATTTTGAAAAGTGGTTTGTTGATGAGCCAGCGACATTGCAGCGTGAAGACAGATTGCTGCATAGATTTTTATATTTTTTATTTGGTGCGACAGCTTCGTAAGGATAGAAATTTAGTCGATACCATGTATTCGAGGACAAAGCGGCGGTCGAGCAGAGGCTGACCGGTCTACTATTGCCTATATACAGATTGACCGATTCCCCAAGAACTTCGTCCAGCGTACGTTCTTCCAAAACTCTATAGAGTCTAGCACCAGCGCTCATCCTGCTCTCGCTAGGAGACACGCTTCTGTCTTTGGACTCCTTTCGCAATCTTCTAGGCACAGAGTCCTGAGTGTTATTTGAATCTATTTTCTTTGATTGTTCATCTTTCTTCTTCTTGGGAGAAGCTTTGCTCGGAGAACCCTGACTGCTGTTTATGCTCTCTCGTCTAGAACTGTCCTTCGACGAAGAAGAATTAGCTCTATTTTGTCCGATCTCATCGTCGTCGGGAGAATTTTGCTGAGAATGTCGCCACGGCCAGGTTCGATGTCTGATAGCAGATACAGCAGGCTGCTGCTGAATGTTTACCGTTTGGGGCTCAGCCAATCCAAACAACTCCTCCTCCAGATCGTCTAATGACATATACGTGCAAGGAATGCACATCCCATCCATTTACTAACGTAATTAACTCATTTGAAGCATTCAGCTATTGACACAACTACAATTTACACTTATCAAAGATTAGAATCGCTAAACAGGCACATGTTAATATACACGGTCCACAAACATTAGTAAATTCGTTTATTTAATCCAAACGGTCCGCTCATCGCTATCATGCTCCAAATTTCCGGCTCTGTATTTAGTTGAGACAGCGTTTTCAGATTTTGTTACTTCTTTGTACAGCGTCTTGATCGATATCGTGATCAGTTATAAAATTGATATATCTCACAGACATGCATTCCGTTGAGGAGAATTGATACACAGTTTACGCAGAACGATCATCGGGACGATGTATGTTTGTAATTTTTTCTGTACAAATGAAAACTTGTGATTTTTCTTACCCGGCAATTTCTTGGTCCTAAACGAGGCGTTTGTGATCATCGACTTTGAAACTGTGACCGTAGGTGTAGCTGGGGACAGGGCCACACTTATGCCCATAGGTCCGTCCCCAGGTTGACCTGATGAAGATAAATAAGAACCATGTGATACGTGGATGCGGACAACACCTTAATTTTAATCTCGATGAAGTTCTTACCCGATGCACCGGAGCTGCTTGAATTGCGAATCGCATTTGTGACCAACATCACGTCTGGATAGGCCTCGAAACACGCTCTATTATGGATGTCTTCGAGTGCCTGGCTCCCGACGTACCAGCAGTCGTTGTATCTGAAATTATGTGTTGATCTATTAGAAAGAAAAGAGTAAAAAAAATTCCCTGATTCAAAGTACAATCGAGAAACTCGTTTTGTGAATAAAACCGCTCACATACATAGCGAAATAAATGGCGTGGAGAAACTCGAGGAGAAACTGAGCCGAGACTGGAATACGCGGCAGGAGTCGAGGAACGAAGCTTGAATCACTTCCGTAGGACGATCTCTGGTGGTGTCCGGGCTTCGTGAATCCTTGGGTCACGAGTCTAGACGAAAATGGTAAAAACTGGGTCATGAGAAAGATGATAAGTAATGCGGGCTCAAATTGTTTATCCGTTGCCGCCTACGGAATGAGAGTATTTTTATCCGTAGATTGAGTTAAACTCACTTTGTTGCAACTTTGCACAACTGTTCAAGGGCAGATTTGTCAAGTCGACTCAACTGCTGGTTGTAAACAAATAGCAATGCGGTCATAACTTTCAATCTATTCTGAGCATTCAGGGCTTCGACTTGCGGTAACGGACCCCAACTGACTAGCTTAGTGTTGCATTCCTCCAAACGACGCAAAGCACTCTCCGTCAAGGAGGCAGGCGCCAGACTCATCGGCTGTACAACCAAATATACCCATTTATTAACGTCCCACTTCCATTGTTAATCCGTTGAATGAATGAATGAATAACTGTGATCAGAAGCTAGTGACAAACAAGGATTAAAATTTGAAGAAATAAAGAAACTTGTTGTACCGTTATTCGCTCATATCTGACCTCATGGTAGATCGAGGGCATGGCGAGTGACGGAAGTCTGAAAGAAACTGCCTTAGGCTGTCCGGAATCATCGACTACTTCCAAATTGTAGAGACCAATCAGCAGTGTCTCAACGGTGCGGCAGCTCTGGAAAAATATTTGAGAACATTTGAATCATCGATCTTTGCTCAAGATGCAAGAGAGAGACTCAAGATTGGATTACATAAGATTAATCGCTGCTTTAATGGTCGAGACACATGCAATCGGTTTCAATTATGATTATAAGGTACGATTTTTCTTGCATGAAACAACAAGGCAGGTATGATTACGTAATTTTTGTGAGCGTGGGGATAAATTATGCGGCAGAATATTGAAATCAGGTGTTTACCTTCTTGTCTCCATGAGCGACGGAGTTAAGATAGATGTAGATCAGAGTGGGCAAAAATTGTAGCGTGAATCTCTGCAGTTCTATTTCCCTCGATCTATAGAATCCGTATAATTGATTGCAGACTGTATCGACGAGCTGAAAAAAAACATCGATTGGTAGGTCCAGAGTCATGTAGGAACAGAAATCACAGGGATTACACGCACCTGACTGTATTTACTCCGCTCGTCAAGCACAGCGTAGAGAGCGCGAACGATTTCATTATCCTGGGACAGGGTACTGGCAAATGTATGCAATTCGGTAGGCGACAGATCGGCGCAATCCGCGAGCCACTCAGCGATCAGACTCTCCGTCATTTTCATGAATCTTTTAACGTTTTATTAGTTTCGAGTTAATTATTGACGATTACCTCATTCGCAAGTTCTCGTCACTTTGAATTTCTCAGGTTGTGTAACGATGAATAATAATGATCTTGTATCACACGAGTATCAATGATAAAACAATATAAATAAACGCGCGGCTCGCTTTGTTGTAACAATGTGTAAATATGTTCAAATGGTATGATAATAAATTAACGAAGAACGAAATTCTTGAAATTGTGGTTAGAAAGTGTTATCGTAGTTTGTTCAAATACGCACAAATGATAGTAAGGCCGTTTACGATTGTTGATACTTTCTTCCTGCCCACTGTCACGACAGATATTTTATCACATATCGTAACGTTGATAAAACCCACAAATTATGACATATCGAATTCTCTGCCGATGAATCTATCGGGAGTAGAGAGAAGGGACGTACTCAACCTTCACGCGGCGCGCGATGTCAAATATACATGTGTATAAAAAAAGTGATAAAAAACGAAGGAATAGAGGACCCTGCCGATACGCCGCCAGCGAACTAGCACTCGAACTAGCGATAGCCGTGATCACGTGACCATGTGAATTTGGTTTGTTGGATCACGTGACTATACGTTGCGGTTGTTGCTAGCGACAATAATAAAAGTCAATTTCCTTCATTCAAAATGAGTAATCAAAATTTAAGTATATAGGGGGTGTTTTTTTAAATATATTTATTGTAGATCGAAGAAAATAATGTTGTCGGCTGTGTATTGTAGAATTTCTTATTTTCAATTTTCACGGTCACAAGTCTATTCGACGCTGGAAATATGAGCGACCGTCGCTGGAGATATGAGCGACCGTTGCTGGAAATATGAGCGACCGTCGCTGGAATGAGCGACAAATCCCTTTTCACGGACCAAATTTGCCGCGGCGACGTTATCCGTTACATGAATTTTTGGTGTCGTATTCGGACTGCTAACGGAAACCAACAATGCGTCCAGAAATTATATTATTGGGAAATAATTCTTTATTATTTAGTAATTTATTTCCGTGTCGCAAAACAGTCTGTCAATTCGAATAAGATAAAATGAAACCAGAAAAATGGAAAAAAGAAACCTCCGCAAATATTGAAGAATATGAATTGAAAAATAAATACGTATTCGAAATTTAGAAATCAGAATATTATTGTTTACAAATTGTTATTTCCCCGCCCCTAGACCGTTTCTGCGATTCGATTATATGAGATCATGCATAATTCATGTTACAATGATCATGATCATCGTAAAAATACGAGGCAATTTGAAAACCCGCCTTTATTTACGGCGTCACGGGGCCAGCGTGACGTCACATCTAACGCGTAACAATCTCAATAAGGAAGGTTTTTCAAACCTTCAATAATATAGACTTGAATACGGGTCGTTTAACGTCTGTTTAACTTTACGGCCGTTGAATTCATTTGTTTCATGTATTTTATACGCATAGAACATTGACGATTCAAACCGGTTGGTTTGCCGCCATTTTTTTTTTTTCCTCTTCGGTAAAACTAGTTGGCGGCGTCGCCGCTATCATCGTTCAGTACCGTGTATTTATCTCGGTTCCGAACCATCTGAAAACTTGAATTTGTCTGTTAAAATCGAGAAACGAGTAACGAGTCGAGTCTTTCGAACATTTTGAAAGGCCTATAATTTCCGATAATAAAATTGTATATTCGATGTGATTGACAACGGTATATTCTACAAATAAAAAAGTAATAAAATAATTCAACGTTCTACAAATTGACGTTGTAAAAACTTTTGAACGGTTAACCCTGAAAATGTCCGGTAAATGCGCGAAAGCCGCGAAAGCCCCCAAGGAAGGCAAGAAAGCACCGAGAAAAAAGGGTGCCAATGGATACAAACTACCCGAACCGATACCCGCCGGTGAAGTTCTGACAGATATTGCAAAAAAACAATGGATCATCGGTCCTTCTATCGGCGTCGGTGGATTCGGAGAAATTTACTCAGGTATATTAACCAAGAAAACATTGAAAAATGAAAAAACTGAATCACAAAAAATATCAGCTTTGCATGAGAAAAATTGTCGTTCTTTTACAGCCGCGTCCTACGCCGGAGGAACTCCAAAAAGTTATCCCTACGTCATCAAGATCGTAGGTACACCTAGTTAACAATTTATCGTCGTTTTCAGTCGACGGCGATTCTGATTTTGTTCGCTTTCGTTTCCAGGAACCCCACGGAAACGGGCCGTTGTTCGTCGAGATGCATTTTTACATGCGTAACGCGAAGGCGACGGACGGTAATCCTGAAAAACCCGAGATTTCTAAAAATTCCATTCGTAATATTAATAAAATTCACGTCTCATTCGCAGTGGCGTCTTGGAAGAAAGAGAAGAACCTCTCGTTCCTCGGAATGCCGAATTTCATTGGCTCCGGTAGCCACGATTGCCACGATCAAAAATACCGCTTCGTGGTCATGGAAAGATTCGGCAAGAACTTGTGGGACCTCTTCCTCGATAATAATCGAAAGTTCCCAGAGCACACCGTCTACAAAATCGCGCTGCAAATTGTAAGAAGCTTCGACCATTGATATTCGACGCGAATGCTAAAAATCCATTACTCGCCTTCAGATAAACGTCCTGGAGTACATGCACCACAAGACTTACGTCCACGCGGATATAAAAGGCGCGAATTTGCTGCAGAGTCTGAAGTCGCAGGACCATATCTACCTGGTCGACTTCGGCCTCGCCTCTCACTACACAAACAAGACTGAATACAAACCGGATCCAAAAAAGACTCATAACGGTACAATCGAGTACACCAGCAGAGACATGCACATGGGAAGTGAGTGCGAGGGACTTTTTGACCATGTGACGTCAAACTGGTGTTTTTGTTTATCCTCCTTCTGATACCGATCGTCATTTCCAGTTCCGACGATGCGCGGAGACATCGAGATCCTGCTGTACAACATGATTCAATGGCTGAGCGGGTCGTTGCCCTGGGAAAACAGCCTCGCCGATCCCGCAGCTGTTCAAAGACAGAAGGATAAGGCGTTCGACGATATTCCACAATTTTTAAACAGGTGTTTTACACGCGATGTGCCAGAGCCTGTTAACAAGCTCATGAAATTGTTGGATACCGTCAGGTTCGCAGAGGCGCCAAATTATCTCAAGCTCAAGGAGATCCTAGTCAAGGGTTTGCAGGCTCTAGGCCACAAACCGGATGGTAAATTGGAGTTCGCTGGTAGCGGAAAGCCGCAAAAGGTTGCGGGGACGCCCAGCAAGGGAAAAAAACCTGCAGAGGCATCCAGGAAGAGTCCTCGAGCCCAGAGAGGTAGAACCCCGAGTCCGAGTCCGAGCCTCTCACCCAACGGCCGCCTTAACGACAGTGACCTTGGGTCGTTGATAATAAACAGAAGGGGTAAACGGGGTGAAGAGAAACGTAGGATACTGAAGAACATCGAGATAACGGATGACTCTGACATGGAGATAGAGATAAAAATTAAGAAGAAGAGGAAAAATAAGAAGGACGAAAACTCGAAGCTCGATACCAAAGATGTTGCTAAAACACTGATGAAACAGACGACGAGAAAATTGGCAAAACTGCAGTACGATCCTGACGAGACGTTTTCCGATGATCAAACTACGCAGGTAATTCGATATCGATGGTTTTGAAAATTAAAAATCGTCTAATGAAACGGAAATTATTTCAGGTACTGATGCAAGGGACCAGGTCGAGGCCCAGAGCGACGTTAAAGAGGAAGAAAATGCCCGCAGGGTCGGATGAATCAAAGGATGAGAACGCGGATAGCACCAAAGACATGTTTGCCGACGACGACACTGGCGATGACGAAGCGCAGGATATGCCGCCAAAGAAGCCTGCTAAGTCATGGAGAGACATGCCTACAGTTAAAAGCAGCAACGTCAGCAAACCTGGAGAGTATAAATCCGTTAAAGATACCAAGAGCATCAGGGTGCAAAGAAGATGAATTCTTCCGTTAGTTATTTTATTTTAATTTCCTTTTTTTTTTTCTTTCTTTCGTATGACGAATATCGTTTTCTACCGATTCAGAGTAAAATCTTGAAGAATAATTTTAAACTCGATTGTTGAAGATAGATGTTAATTAAGCAGCTACAAACGAAGTTTTGTTAATTATCAGAATTTCTTATCTGATTTCTTACACGCTGTATTAACGATAATTGTGATTAAATATTTTATAACTTTATAAAAGTTGTACTGTCATTGATTTTCGAAGAAGAATCTCTTCTTTCTTCTTCTTTTATAAGAATTATTTATATATATATACAGTTTGTGACAATATACAATGAATATTTCACAATCAACACGTCGCGGTTCGTTCGGGATGAGAAAATATTTCGATGTATTATTTTCTATGTTTTTGCATTTGTGGAGCGCTGATTTTCACTTTGCCGGGGAGATTCCTTGCCATAACTTCGTCCTTGACTGCCTTCAGCAAGTCTTTTTCCCTCTGCGTGGTTCCTCTGTCTCTAAGAAACATTGCCACTGCAGTTTTTGCGGCTTTTCCCCTCTTTCCGGTTCCTGGAGTCAGCTTCACCTTGTACCTAGATTTAAAAAATGGTCAAAATTACCCAACAACTTTTGTCTACCGATATCGTTGCTCTTCGACTCACTTGTAAGATATGAGAGTATTGTAAGGCGCTACTACTGGAACAGCGAACAACAATTCATCCTCCACTACCGGTTTTCCGGTCAATTGATCCAGCATATCGACTTCCGGGGCTGGCCCAACGTCCTCCTCGCCGTCTTCTTCGTTGTACGGATTCACTGGCGTAACTTTCTGCGCAAAAGCAGTTCCCTTCTTTTTCCCCTGCTGCTTCGGTCCCGAGGGGTCCTTGTTCTTGCTCTTACGTTTGTCTTCTTTCGCCGTACCCGCTGACTGAAAATTTATCACGTTATTAAAATTGGGGAATATTGATAATCGATCGTAGTCACAATTCTCACTTTCAAAGCCTCCATCAACAGCCGTCTGTCCTCTTCGTCCTGGTCCTTGTACTTTTCTTTGATCTTTTTCAGCTTTCCCTTCTGCCCTCTCTTCGGCAAATCCCGATCCTTCTGTTTCGCCTCTTTGTCCGTCTTGCTCTCTTCCTTCTCTTGTACGTTCTTCTGATTATTCGTCTTCGCTCCACTCTTGGCTTGCTTGTTCACCAGCACGACGGGTTTGTTGTCTCCAAGATAAATCACGTCCTCTTCGTCTCCTTCGGGTTTCTTCCGGTGCCTCGCTTGCGCCAACGCGCTCAGATGCGGCTTCAAACTGTTAAAGAAAAAGAAAAAACAAATGTGATTTTTAATATCTGACTTCTCACATTAAAAAAATGTACACAATAAATCTTACGCGTTGCCGACCAGATTTATTTTTATGTGTGTATCAGGAAAATGCGGTCCATTATCGTCTGAATTGCTGTCGCTATCCTTTGCTCTCTCTTCACTTTCATTTTCGGGTTTAGACTTTGGTTCATTTCCGTCCTCCGTTTCGCTCTCCCGAATAGGTACGAGTTTGGCGACGTTGTTCGCATCTTCCTCTGTGAAAGAAATAATAAAAACCGTAAAATGAGGGACTAATTTTTATCCAGCAAGAAGATTAAAATGAACCTTCGTCATTGGAATCGCTATCCAATTCAATCTCGTGATCGGATAGCGTAGCTGCTTCTGAAGCAACGTCTTCCTCCAGGGTCCGCACTTTTCTCTCGTCTTTGTGACGTTCTATGGAACTTTCTTCCAGTTTGAACATGAATCCTAATCCCATGACGAGCTGGCAAGGCGGCAGGTAGTTCTTTTTTCCTCTTATCATGAACGATCCGGTCGTAAGGTATTCTCCCGTTGGAGCAGTCTTGGATACTTGGTCATTGTTCACCCACCATGCTCCGGCCACAACTTTCGCCTCCCACGCAACGCTGCGAATAAAAAAGCACGAAGATTAGTGACCAGTCTTAATTGATAGATCGAAGAATATGAAATAAAAGCCCTTTCGTATCACCTGTATGATACGGCCATAGTCCCCGCCTCCGCCAAAGTCTTGGGTGGAACTGGTCCAGTCCCTGAATTTTTGACTACGACAGAACTGGCACCGGTAAGATCTGCGTGAACGTAGACGTCCCCCGCTCTGAGATACCGTTTAACGATCAGTTCGTTCTGCTGTTGATCTCTGCCGCCGATGACTGTAGAAATAGAATGAAAATGATTGAATATTGTCTAAGATCATTCGATTCGCAGTCTCAATATCCCACCTAGATAATTTTCCGAGCTGATAAACCAGTAGAACTTCTCGAACCAAAAGACCTTTCTCGCTTTAATGATGCTGTGTATGGTTTGAACTTCTTTCAACGCCTGTTTAGTCTTTTTCTCCGCAGACTTTAGCGCCTTTCCTTGCGACTCGAGAGTCTTTTGCTGCTTCTTTGCGGCAGATCGTTTCTGGTCGTAGTATCTCCTCGCGTTTCCAAACGCAGAGTGGGCGAGATCGACGTCGATTACCATGGGCTTCAACGCAGTCTCTTCGTCCTCGGTATCGTCGTCGTTTCCGTACGGATCGCTGAGAAGAAGACTGACGTGATTGGACTCCAACTTCAACTGCTTTATAGCAGATGCAACGGGGTCTCCCCTGGCCTGAGCTTCCTTGAGAAGCGTCTGTATATCCGGCCACGACATCTGGTTGGCCAAAGCGCTCTGAATAGCGAGTATGGCGTTGTCCACAAGGGCCTGATTCCTGGTGATCAATTCCGCCCTCTGCTTATCGACTTCCTGTGTTTTCTCCAAAGAAACGAGTCTCTGGTCGTGGTCCTTCCTAACGTTGTCCAGTTTCTTCATGGCCTCTCTTTCCTGATTCACAGCCTTGAGGTCCAGCTTCTGGCCCTCGATTCCGGAGAAATACTCGTCGACCGCGAGATCGAAGGTCTCGAACTCCTTGAACGGCCTGTTTTTGTTCTGCTCAAACAGCATGGGGTGAAACTCAACGCTAGCGGAGATGAACTCTTCCTTTCCATCTTGAACAGGCCTGTCTACTTTCTTCTGCGTTATGTATCCCCTGCTGGGGCCCTTTGCCGCTTCTGCAAATATTTTCTCCGCGTTTTCGAGCGCCGAGGCGAGCCTGGGAAAATCGGCTCCGACCTCGAAGCCCTTTCCTATCTTGCAACCAGCCGCAAAACCAGCCTGGAGCAAAACGTGCTCGATTATAGCCGGCCCAAACTCAACTTGCGGGTTCAGGATCTTCTTCAAAGGGTCTCCGTCCTTGGCGCTCGACAGCGACTCCCGGATTACTTCCAGCGGCGGCATCGTCGTCAAGTGCGCTCGATCGGAAGGATACGTCTCCTTGACTGCGAACCTGGAATAATATTTCAGGTTGGTTAGAAGTGGTCGATCGACGACTTGTGGTTTACGCACCTGACTTCCTCTCCCTCTGTATGGGGTCTGAGGATGTTCAGAATCGTCATCTGGCCGTCGGTAAGAACGATGTTACCGCGATCGTACAATTCTAGGATAACGTGATAGGCTGCTTCTCCGGTACCGAACTGCAAATCTACGATTCGGTCGACTCCCAGCTGCTTCAGACTCTCCAGACGTTTGTTTTTCAAGTGTTTCCGCATCTGGTTAAGAAGCGTAGATAATATTAAGGACCGTTGGTATCCGGCATGGAATTAAATAGGGAACAAGACGCTTACCTTCATGCTGAAACCGGACGGTGCCATATTTTTAGGCCATTCGAAGGCCGTGGTGTGAATTCTGTTCCCCGACTCGAGAAGTAGAACGACTTTTTCCTCGCTCCGATGAAGTCGTATGAGGTAGGTCCGATTGTCGATATCGTAAATTTGGTTCACCCGCATTCCAACGAGTCTAAAATTGATCAATTACTTCGATGAAGGGTTGTGAAAACTGATTTATACGAATCGGAGGTAATAACCTCAAAAAATATTGTCAACATTATGGTACAAGGTCGTTTTGTTTGTTCACGTTTAGATTACCTTTGAAGCTCGGTGACGGAGCACACGAGATCGTAAGTGCTGAACCGAGTCTTCATCTTGAATATGTATTGGACAAACTGAAGAATATTAATGATCAATCAAAATTTAGGAATTATTTCCCATCGTACACAGCCGTGAGACGTCTGAAGTGTTCGCTACTTCGCCGACTGCTGTGGTTGACACATGTTATTTCGTGGACAATTTCTTTTTTGTTTCGCACATCTTCAACGCGACATCTGGTGTCGAAATTGGTTATTAATAGACGCAGCATCGGCGGAGCTTGTCTATCAAGATCCTAGCCAACTTCGAGCTGTTTCATCGTTTAGAAGTCACCCTGCATGTAGAGTGACGTACACATAGCGCTCAACCTTGCTAGGTAGCCGGAAAAGAATCTTCCGTTGCTATTTATCTCTGAACGTGTGCAGTCATCATTAGAGAACGAAAGAAAGGACACAAATTATTATCTGAAGATTATAAATTGTCAATATCTTCAAATTCACGAAAATTGTGAATAAAAATGAGTTTTCAATTGAATTTTATTTCATTAATGTTGAGACTCGATGAAATTCTCTAATACGTTATCTACTTACTTTAATATTTTATCTTCGTTAATTTTTCCGTTCATTGTGTTTTTCTTTTCTTAATTATATTTCTTTTGGAAAGGGGTTTCTTGCCTATTGTTTAAATAAAGAAATAATACCATTTATACACTTGATACCATAAATAAAATATTTTCTCTGAAGTTAAGGAATAAAAAAAAAAAAAATTAAACAGTACCGATTAGGAATCAACGATGATGAATAATCGTGGGCAATGTATAAATTGTTTTAGTTAATGTATACACCATTTATTTCGGTCTGTAATAGATACAAAATAAAATGACATATACAAAACGATAGATGTGCTTAACGGTAAGACTTTTGGTAACGAGCACGAGCTCCGGGTCCGCCAAACTTCTTGGGTTCGCAGCGTCTAGGATCGGCGACGAGCAGAGTTCTGTCGTATTGGATGAGCATGTCTTTGATTTCCTTTTTACTCGCTTCGTCAACGTCTGTAAATAAGGAGAAAGAAACAATTATAAATGAGTTACACGAGCCGAATTCGTCGATAAATAATCAAACTATCCCACGCTACTCACACTTTTGGTAGTACGATACCAGGGCCTTTGAAATAGCCTGACGGATCGCGTAGATCTGTGCGACGTGTCCTCCGCCATTAACCCTGACTCTGATATCGACGGCGGAGAATTTCTCCTGCAAATAGTGAAAGACAAAATATTAGCACAGCGTGTTGAGAAGTTAGAATGCCGAAAGGTTCGATTGCCTTTCCCAAAAACACTCAGGATTCTTATTTGATTTCAGTGGTCAACGAGTCGACATCATTTTCGGAATAAGTAAACATCATCGGAACACAATGTTGTACCATAGCCAGATATAAAATACACAGAATCTTGGAAAACGGAGCGTGATATGCGGCGATCGTGATAGAGATGAATTTGTGTCTGTGATACAAGACGATACAAGACCAGATGCGAGCGTGTATTGAAAATGAAACTTTGAAGAGCATGCTCCAGTCATTCTTTACTCTTCTTTACCGACCGTACCCGGTTTTCACTTGTTTTCGCTGATAGCAAAGCCTACGCGTCACGAGCGCGGAAAAGGAACCAACAGCGCAATTCTAGATGGAATTCCGAAGATATATGTCGGAAAACTTCTCTGTTTCATGCAACAATGAAGACGTATTCTTGAAAACTGCACAAAATGGTAATTGTCGATGAAACTCACAATCATGGCCGCGACCACCGCTTGACATCGTCAATTATCATTTTGTGCAGTTTTCAAGAATACGTCTTCATTGTTGCACGAAACAGAGAAGTGTTCCGACATATATCTTCGGAATTCCATCTAGAATTGCGCTGTTGGTTTCCTTTCCGCGCTCGTGACGCGTAGGCTTTGCTATCAGTGAAAACAAGTGAAAACCGGGTACGGTCGGTAAAGAAGAGTAAAAAATGACTGGAGCATGCTCTGAATGGCTATAATGGTACATGAACGATTTATGACGGAGATAGATATCGAGGCTTGGGAGAATTCGTACCTTTCCGAGGAGAAGGATCGGCTCCTGAAGTTTGTACTGGAGTACTCTTGGCTCTACCATTTCCAAGGGACGTCCATTGACCCTGAGGTTGCCGCGGCCGCGTTTGCAGTATGCGACGGCGGTCGCGCTTTTCTGTGAACGTTAGAAATGTCCGTGGGTTAATAATCATCGTCGGTGATATCGTGAGTCTGGGGACAAAAGCCGACTAAACAAGTGGAGTCGCCATTTTTAACCGCATGTTTGATGTCGGGCTGTGAAGACCGTTAACGTATTTATGGGTTATTACCTTGCGGCCAAAGACCTGCACGGAATGGATCGGCTCCTTCTTTGTCTGAAACAGAAATTAGTCGCGGAGATTAAACCGGGTTAACTAACTTCTCGATTGATTAGCGGATATTTTATAACTTGGGAATAGACGGAACGTACCTTCTGCATTTTGGAGGGTTCCTCGTGGAAAGGAAGTCGGGTTTCTGCCTCGATTCACTCACCGTCAAATAGACGCTACTAGAGTCAAGAGAACAATTTAGGAACATTTGTTTCAAATATTTTTTTGCAAAATTGTTACTTCCTACGCAGAAATATTATTATTCGGAATATTATCTCCCTTTGCTGCGTTTTTATTGCCATTAATCAACATTTATATTCTTTACTTTCGAATGTATTGGTCAAGTCATACTCACATAGTGGACCGAGATCCGAATGGCGCGATTTTCGAAAGGGATTTACGCCTTGAAACGTTCTATGGGGTTTGGAATAGATATTCCCCGATTATTGCAACAATTATGAAATTAGATTACTTGAAAATATAATTTAGAATGTCTAGTACGTCTTTTTGCAAGAATGTTTGCCACTCAAAGAGCAATTAAATGATATAAATTAGTATTCGGGAACTTAATCAATAAGAGTGATCGATTTTTTTGCCAAGCAGAGGAATCAGGGGTTTTAAATTGGGTAAAAAACTAGATGAATCAAATTTCGACGATTAATAATGATCGATAGATATTTTATTGATTGCAATTAGTGTATTTGATGACTTATAATAGGTTTACATACTCTGTATCGTTTATATCTCTATCAGACAGTACACAATGAATGAATTAATTATAATTTATCAACTAATTTACAGTACACATGTAATCGTTACTCGTTAGTTCAGTATTCTCGATTATTGACATAATGTGTTTTTTCCGAATCATTTTCACTCCTCTTGTTTCAAATCAAGAAACGCTGAACCAATCAGTTTTATTTATTCGAAAAATCAAACTTAAAACTAGACTGACAATGAGGGACAGAAAAAGAAAAGAATTAAATAAACTCGCGATATACGTATAATATCATATCTTTCGTCACTTGCAAAGAACCACGTTGAATATCCCATAGAGCACGAAATATCTGTAAATTATTCATAACGTTCGGTATAAATGTTTGATAACTTTTGAGTAGCATCAAAAATTCACGTCTGAAACTATACAATGTATACTTAATATTGATTAACGTTCAGCATTCTTTTGACAAATATTCATCATGAATAATATCATGGTGCTGTTTGGATACAGTTCACAAGACTACAGAAACCGTTTAATTAATACAACAAATACCAAAGGTTTTATACCGGATTAGGATCTTTTTGAGCAGTTTAGGGATCCGAAAACCCCATGGCATTTTAATTCAGTGTCAATGCGTAACATTTAAACATCCTTATCAAACTTTCGAGCGAAAAATTATCAATTGCGAATGTCGTATGATGGTTGAAACTTAATTTGTATAAGCCTAGACAGATCTTTCACTCGATATACAAAATTGCATTTACTCCAATAATTAACATTAGCTACAGACTCAATTTTATTTCTCTGGTTTTTCGCTCTTTAATTTTCCCTCAATTTTTTTAGCCCCTTCCTTCTCCTCCGCTTCTTTCTCTCCAGCCTCCCTCTCCTTCTCTTTGTTATGCAATTTCTTCTCAGAATTCCTGAATCTATCGTAACGAGAATCTTCGTCGTCGCTCGACTTGGTCCCGGGTTCAACCTCCTGCAGAATATCGCCTAAATCTTTGTCAACATCCTCCCACATCTTGTCCGCGCTTTCGTCGTCCTCGTCTTCTTCGCCAACCGCGTCTTTTTCGACGACTTTAACGGGTTTTTCAGCCTCCGCCGGTCCCTTTGCTCCTTCGGTACTCCCTGCGTTAACTGGCACCGGGGTCGTAGCGCCAGGGACAGACGGCGTTGCAGGACTAGCCGATTCGGTTTTAACACCTTCGGCAGATGTTGTTGATGTGTTCGAAGTTAAACTGACATTAACAGAAGAAGAAGATTGGAGATGAATTCGTTCCGCCTGTCGTCGTAGTGCCTTGTCGTCGTTATCGCGAACGTACCTGAACATAATTAGGTCATATTTACATGAGGAAATTATCAACAAGACTTATTCGATACAAATTAGTCCAAAATTCAACTGTTTGATAAATAAAACAAAATAAAATATAATCATTATAATTCTTATCTTTGTAGTAACAGTTATTTCTCCAGCGAATTATACACCTGTGGTTATTCTTTAACTATTTTTGACATGGAATATCAATATTTCGTGCGGATTATTGCGTTATAATCAAGAAGTCGTCATTAAGGCACATGCCCAGTTGATTTTATTCGTCCAACACATTTTTTAACAACTGAATATTCTCTCACTCTTTGACCATATTCTTTGATAATTGGATCTTCTTTACACATGTTTTATATAGTAATTGTTCATATATTAGAATATCAAAATGAAAATAATAATTAAATAATCTGTGAGGAGTACCGCTTTAAGTGACTTCGAGTCGAGCAATGCAGCGCGACGGCTTGCTCTCCGTTATCACTTCGTGGTAAGTAGACTTTGCACAATTCGCAAAATTGTACTTCCACTCGTTTGATGTACTCAGCTCCGACTTTAATCATCTGTTTATTCTTAGGTTTCTTATCCCCGTCAACCGGCGCCTCGCCCTCAGGTTTTTCCTTCTTTTTCTTATCCCCAGTCTCCTCGTTTTCTTCGGCTGTACAAAATCGACGATAATTACATGAAAAGAAATCGACGAATACACAAATCAACTCGTATCTATCCTACCATCGACATCTCCGACCGAATCCAAGGTCATGAAGTTATCCAAATTCACTTCCTTATCGTCGTCCTCGGGGCCGCTGGATTCTGCCTCACCTTCGGCTCCGTCTACTCCGCCGTTTCCCATCCTATCGTCCAATATACTTTTCCTCTGAAAAAGAATTGGCGATTTGATTATTTAGTACCAGCGTCGATCAGATCACCGGTTGAAATACGTACCTTGATGTGATCGAGAGTGCAGACGTGGCTCTCATAGAGCATCGGGGACCTGAACTGGATCCTGCAAACGCGGCAGAACGGCGTTAAGAATCTCTTCATCCCTCTATGCGAGTCGGAAAGCTGATGTACAGCCTTGATAGAGCGATAATTGAGCTTGCAAATGGGACAGAACATGGTTCTCGAGGGCAAAGTTCCGCGCTGTGCGTCCCGAGCTTCGACTCGCCGCTGCTCTTGACGTTGTATAACACGCATTCTTGCCAAAGTCGCCTTGTGCTTGGCGGCGACGCGGCGCATCGCCGCGTTATGACGCCCCGAGTAGAGGTGAAGAGAGTATTCCTTGAAGGTAACGCTGCGATGAGCGCAGTGTGGACAGTTCAGTTTTATGAATCGCCTTCCGTCCGCTCTTCGGATAGGCTCTTCCCCAGCAGCCCCTCTGACTTGTGCTTCTTTATCCTCCTCGTCCACCTCTTCGTCTTCGACCTCTTCTTGTTCCTCCTGCTTTTTTGGAAGTTAAGAAGACAATCATTACACGCATCGGTAACAAATTTAGCTTCGTTTTTAACATACCTGAAGTTTTTCTTCGTCATCTTCCTCCTTCTCCTCGTCTTCCTTTTCCTCCTCGTCCTCAGTATTCGGTCTCACTCTTTCCTGTTTTTCCTTCTTCCCTTTCTCGTCGGTTTTCTTCTTCTCTTCCTGCTCTTCTTCGTCATCTTCGTCGTGTTCCGGATTCTGCATGAGAAAAAAAATATTAAAGTTATTAAGAATGAAATGATTTCACAATTGTTAGCAAGAGATTATTTTGTTTCTCACCTTTTCGTCGTCGTCCCAATTGCTCTTGTCGTCGTCGTCGTCATCGCCATCTGAGAATGCGGCATTGATTGCTTTGGCCATCTCTCTGTCCTTGTCCTTGACACTGGAGCCGACTGACGAATCCTTTTTACCTCCGGAAACCCTAGTAGTACCGCTACTATCGGCACAGCAATTTTTCAGTGTCATTTAAATAGCTCTGTTTTTTTTTATTTTTTGTATTTTTTCTAACATTTTCTTTTAAATGTTTCTTTTTTTTTTCTTTCTCTCTCCCGCCATCTCTCTTTCTCTCATGCTCTCGACAATAAATAATTATTCTTTTCGTAGCTGCGAAGACTTTAACACCTCACGCGGATCTTATCAATGCTTCAATCTCTTTTCTTTTCTCTCCAAATCAATGCTTTTATCATTTATAGTTTTTTTTTTTGTTTTATCAATAATTGCAATTCTTTTTCCATCTTCTTTCGCACATATATTTTATTTAATCTGAGATAAGATAGAATTTCATAGCATTTTTCTGGTTTTTTTTTTTGGGTCTCGAAAGATAGCTAGCTAGGTCGTACGTTGCATATGTACACGATAAGTAGGTAGTCATTTCTTTTCTATTTACGATGATTAAAATAAATTCACTTCTCATCGGGAATTGAATTTCTTTTTCATTTCCGTTATCAACGCTGTGTTTTGTTTTTCATTTTTTTCATCTACAGTCTATTATTTATCTATTCGTCATCTCAGATCTTCGAAGCTGTTTCAGAGGTATTATATTTGTTTGTCTCTGCTAGTAGTGACCTTTTCAGATCGGTCGATAAATGATTGTCTATTTATTTACCTCCTCCGTAGTTTTGTCGAGGGCATGCGGACCCGTTGGATGTAGTCTCTCGACCTAGACGCCATCAGCTTTCGACGATAGTCAAGAGCTTGTAGGTTTCTCTTGCGAGCCAAGATAACGTCTGATCGAGAACTGAGACGTTGAAATCCCCTGCCACCCCGAGTAGATATTCTTCCCCTATAGCCACCTCCGGTCTGATGTGATATTCGACCACGACTCGGGGTGCTGTATCTCGGGGCTGAAGGGGGCGGCATCTGGCTCTTTCTGGAGGGCGGCGGAGGCGCGTACCCCCTTGAGGCTGAGTGCCGATCTTCCGATCGATGATAAGTCGATGTTCGATCGCTCGGCCTCTTGTTGCCATCTTCGTATACACTTGACGCCGACGATCTCTTGTTGTCATCGTAAGGTGGAGCACCCGACGAACCGCCGTAGCTAGACGAGTACCTCTGCGAACTCCCGCCGCTACCACCTCCCTGCCAAACGAAATTCAATTGCGCTCCAACTCCTCTGCCATTTTCTCCTCTTTCCTATCATCATCATCATCATCATCATCATTTTTTTTCCATATTTTTTTCACTAATCTCTAGCGACTTTATCTTCGGCGACGATGATTTTTCATCTTTCCTCTTTTTATTGTTTATTTCTCTTTCTCTTTCTTATTTTTCGCCTTACGACATTTTAATTCCCGTGTACTTTGCTCTTTTTTTATTTACTTATTCGGTTCCTTTTTTTTTTTTGCTGCAATGGTCTTTAGATACGATATATATGTATATCTACTTCTGAGATTTTAATTACGATGTTAAGAGCCGAACTAGTAGCGAATATTCAACTTCGATTAAGCAGCCAATCAGCGACCCATTCGACACGCCTCGTAGCGATAGACCTTTCCAATCTAAATAAAAAAGTTAGTTTCTCCGTAGGTTTCATTAATGCGTTTTCGTTTTCTATAGATTTGTTGCATTGCCTTCTTCTGATTGGAAAGGTCTATGATATATGATCTGGAGTTGAAAGGCAAGATCGGAAATTCGAATATTTATTTATTCATGTAATTTAGAAAAGCGGTGATATTCTCCAGAGTAGATTCGTAAATTATCGATGTGTCTCTGTATCACGTCTTATTCCTCGATATTGACTAATTGATTGTATCGTTTCTTTCAACACCCAGCCGATTGACAGATTGTAGTCGACTAGTAGTTTCCTATTGCAGCAACACAATGCACGATTATAATTGGCGTTACTTGACAAAACATTTTTTTTTTCTATCTATTCACGTGGATCGGGGAACAACAGGACCGTGCTTCTAATCGCTTCGGTTTTCTCAATTCATCGAAGTAGTCGTATATCGAGTATCGTTACTCTTGCGATGTTCGTGTGGATGATACACACACGGTATCATCGTCTCATAAACCATTTTTTTATTGTTTTTTTTATCATTATTCTCGTTGTCTTGCCGCATTCTGCTAGCAATCTCCCAACACAAAAACAATTCACATTTCATTCGAGCAGCCGTTGGCTCGTCGCTTGAAAGGAAAGTATCAACACTAATAAGTCTTTGCTCCAATTTTTTTTCTCTTTTCTTTCCTAATCTCGCTTCAATCATCGGCTGAGTGCACTCAGATAATTTTTACCCACAAATTTTTAATGACACCCCTTAATCATTTTTCTTTGGAGAATTTTCAAAGGTCTTCAAAGACACAAGAATCAAGTGCACTCGAACCTTGTTATCAGATAAATCTCAACATCCTCATTAATTTCCCTGATACGTTGAACAGTGAGAAGAAAAATCTACACACCTGATAAGAGTCGGTCCTCAGTCTCTTGCGATTAGATTCGCTGGAAGACCTGTGTTCGTCTCGACCGGAATATGAATCCTGTCAAAAATGAAGACGGAACAAGAATTCAGAATAGTTTTCACGATTATCGACGATAAATCGGTCAGAATCACGACTTACTCGACTGCTCCGCTTGTAACTGTTGGAATTATCCCCTCTTCCTCCTCGGCTCGAGTAACGCTCGGACCCTCCGCCTGAGGAAAGAGGAAACTAGACGTCAGATCCGTTTCGAACAAGAAATTCTTGCGATCTCGATTGAACGGATCGAAGAAGAGAATTCAGTGAAAATTACTGACCCGAGGTGTATTTGGATCGCGAGTCATAGCTGGGAGTAGAGTAATTGAATCTTCCTCTAGACGCGGAGTATCCTCCGCCCCTGCTGCCGATAGTGGCTGCAGATCCTCCGCTCCAATCGCCGCCGCCCCCGCGTCCTCGATAAGAGCTACCGCCGCGTGAGCTAAAGCCTCGTCCTCTAGAGCTCATGGTCGAGCTATTGGATAAAATGACGTTTTTTTTTTGTTTTTGTTTCTTATCAAGAGATTATTTCTATAACTCTATCTCTCTGTAACAAAATTTTGCAAAAATTCAATCGTTAACTATTAACCTTTTTTTTCGGTTAAATAATCGATGAATCTGTGTACTAACCTGTATTTGTTGTATCCGTAGCTCATGACTGAATCGCGATCGATCGAAGGAGCCTGAAATACAGTTAAGCGAATGATTTCTGGGTAACAGTATCGGATGTCTAGTGGATTTTTAATTACACGTAAGTCAACGTCAGAGTCGAGATTTTACACTTTTCCGTTACGCTGTGTTGTCACAGGGGTATAAAGTTATTTAATGGATTATTGGAAATCGCAACGATGCCGGCGGAAGTTCTATCGGTTTTTATCGTATTTCGATAATGTTACGATGTCAGATCACGATTGTTGACTCAAAACGATCCGTCACACACATGTTACGCTTCTAAATCGATATAACACGTCGCGTTATTCGCTGCACCGCATCTCACCCATTAAATCAGAGTACAATGCGCGTAGATGAACCCGAACCCGCGTTGCGTTGCAGTCGTGTAGTCATGTGGTAGGTCTCTGACTTACCAATGATCGTTTTTAGACCCCGGTAGACTCGTAGTCTACGAATCACTATAAACTGTCGCTAATTTTGTCGAAAAAAATATATAAGATGGCTACAACACGCGATCAGAATTGATAAAGCGGCGTCGGCCGCTACAATCGGCTACGACTACTCTCGACTCGAGGGAGATGAGAGAACGAGGAATCGGGAATAGGAAATTAGCGAGGAATTATGAAACGCCGGAATTTGAACCGGAAACTCGAAACCGGACACTGATATGCACAATTTTATGGACCGCGGTTCATTTGACCTTCGATATGACTGTGCAATTTTTTTTTAAATAAAATTTTCCAGACAACTTCAACTACGCACTTCGTGATTTATTTTTAGAAACGAATCTTTGTTCATTTTCTTTTTGTTTCTTAAATAAGAGAATAAATATCTTCTATACTTACTTACTGTATCATCTGATTTCCTTTTGTTCCAGAATAAAACTAAATAAAACTCCAATCTGTATATTATCGATTTTTTTTTTTTTTTTCTTCAAATAAAGACACATTCTCAAATGAGTTCATTTTTTATTTATTATTATTACGAAATAATCACTCTTAGTTTTTCTTTTTCTTTCGTTATTTTTATAATTGTAATTAGTAATAGATACGGGCTATCATAGTATCATCAGTCGAGTTTAGTAAATGAAATAAAAGTTCAAGTTCGGGATCGGACGATCTAATTATCTTTATGCATGATTATGGATCAATATACAAATTTGTTTGATGATTCAATAATTCAATCTTGATGTTTAGAGAATTATTAAAAAACGTAAATACGACAATTTCGGTACCGATGGGCAGATAATTCATTAGTTAAATTCATTTTTATTGCAGAATTTTCATTTATTGCGCGTAAATAAGGAAAGAAAAAAAAATTGTAATAAATATATGGACCATGCCGGATAAATTTAATTCGTTTTCGTTGATATTCAGAATGATGGGGTATAATCGGGGTTAATCTGTAATATCCAATGAGACAGAGCATCTAATTATTATTATTAATCGTAGTAATCGGTAGTAGCAATAATAATAATAATCATCATAATATTAATAGATTTTGCTTATACAAATTTTTAATAAATTATAGGGCTAGGTAAGTTTCTTAGCTTTCTGGTACAAGGTATCTACCACCTTCCCCATACTATGTAGCGTATCCAAAGCGATCTCGTAGGTCTTGTCTCTGGGAGTATCTTCGAATACGATCAAAACCCCTTCTCCCTGATCGAGTACGCCTTTTAATTTCTTGTCCAATATCATTTGTGACAATTTTTTTTCTACCTGAGCCAACGGAAGCGATATACACGAGGCTATGTGGCCAACCTGAGCGGAGAAAACGAATACGAATTAGCGAAAGAGTTCAATAAATAATTGTTAAATTATTATCGTTAAAAAAAAAAGGCTGGATGTTCACCTGGACGCGAGAATACGGTTCCACCAAGCGACAAAGATTCTGTTCAAGCATCGCGTCGTAAAGGGATCCGAGGTGCGCCCTGACGATGACGTCTTCCTCAAGTTCTTGCCTATATTCTTTCACCGCGGTCTGGAACTCGGCCAGGGAACGCCTGTGGCTTGCTTCGGCCACGGCTCTCATAGCGTCGAGATCACGTCCCGCATATTTAACAGCAAGTTTTCCAGACATTATCGAAGAGACATCCTCCGGCGTGCGCAACATTATTTTCGATAACAGCATGTACTTCAGCGCCGTCAGAGCCTTGGGACAGTCTACGCTGTCGTATCTGAAATATATCAAGTTTTTTGTTTTAGATATTTTGAAAGTGTCATTCCAGCTCTTGAAACGGAGCTATTTGTTCAAGTGGATTGATTGAAAGAGTTCTGAAAACTGAAGCTAGAAAATCGAGAGAGAAATTGGTATTATTTGGCTTTTTACAACTGCGAAATAATAAATTTCACAAGGTTGTTGATCGACTCAGATGCAAAAAAGGCTTTCAGTCATAGCTTTGGGATTCAATTTCTGATGAATCATCCACGATGACGAGTTGAAACCATGAAAATACGATGTGAGACAAAGGAATCGACCTTTTTGTCAGAAGTGAATCGGTTCAGGCACAGATTCAACAAAATTACTCGTATCGGTGCAATAAAATTTATCTAAAGTCGAGTAACTTCCAGTTTCGAAGGTTTTTCTCATTCTCTGAACATAAATAACAAGAATGAATGAAAAACCTACGCGCAGAATGCATTTTTTTTTTTTTGTAGTTCTAAATTCTAGTCTCTTCATTTTTAGCCAAAATCTTTCAGCAAATTTTTGCTACAACTTTTCGATCTAGATTTTAGTCGCTAAAAATTAGTTCAATAAAGTTTTTTCTATTTTTTTCTGTTGCAACAAAAGTGACCTGAGAATCGAATTACTCAGAGTTACAAAAGTTTTTCTTTTATATTCCCGAACATGAATGACGAAGATCAATTAAAAATCTGGGAGCAAAAAGCCTTTAACAGTATTAAATTCTGGTTTGTCGATTTTTTCCAGCCTTTTCCCTCTCAGAGTTCAATATTCCTTCCAAAACCCTGATTTCGCTCTAAAAACCAGCCGATTTCACGTTTTTTTAAACACCAATGTACCGAAATTGCTCCAAGAATCAAATATTCGATAAAAAGTGACAAAAATTAATGAAAAGTGTGAGACTTTTGTCTGGAGTTGAAAATTCTAGTTCCTCTCATTTTCTCTCTTTCAAAGTTCAAAATTCTCTCCAAAAGCTTCCGTTTTCGCAACCAAAAGAAGTCAATACCCTTCGAAAGCTTCGTAAAAGTACGAATAAGCAGTCTTGAAATCTCGCTCGTCGGCGGCATGAAGTATTCCAGACTGCAGATCAAGAGCGGCTTGCATTTTTGGCGGGCAGTAAATGGCATTGGCCGTAGTTCTGGCACTGGTCAAGGCAGCTCTAGCCTTGGCGAGGTTGCTGAGAGCGTGGTAGGTTTTGCTCTCGAGTAGCTGTACCTCGACGAGAAGCTGTTTGTCGTCGAGTTTCTTCAGCTCCTTCAGCAGCGCCGAACCCAGCTGAAGAGCCTCTCCGAACATTCCGGTGTCGAAATAGAGCGCGACTAGCCTGGCCTCCAACGACTGCCTCAAAAACGTTCTCCTTTCCTCCTTCGCCCATTCTATACACTCCTTGCATAATTGCACCTGGCGAAGAGACGAGAATGCGATAAAAATTGGTCAAATTGATTTTTAGGTTATAAGACGCGGACTCACCTCGATCCCGATGCCAGCTTCTAGGTCGAGGAAGAAATCGACGAGAGATCGGACGAGCTTTGCTGCCTTGGCCTTACTGATCAGGCTGAGGAAGGGTCTCGTCGCCTTAATCAGGTCGGCTAACTCCTTAGCCTTTCCTTCTTTTTTGTAGAGCTCGCCGAGGTGGAGGATCCCCTGTTCCTTTACTCTGATGTTGTCCTCGTCGTCCTCCGCGATCCCGATGCTCGGGTCGGAGACGATCTCGTTGAGTAGCGAAATCCCCTCGCTCCTGTTGGTCATGGAAACTGCTTGGGCACGTTCGAAGAGCATCGCACCTGCCATTTCTGTACAGATTTTACTTATCTGTATCAGCCGATAGACGGTTAAACGGTCACTAGATTATTCGGGGCGTCGTTTCGACCGTGTAACTATCATGAATATGATCGTATTTACGATATATCGCGGATACAACACCTCTACGATAGTGATAAAAAACCGCTTTATGTTTTGTCAGGATCGCACTGCCTTCTACGATACTCGGAGACAAGTTCACAAGTTCGTGTCATGCTGCTACGCTAGTCAAACCCGATGATCAAACACATGCGGGATCCAGAAGGCCGTGGATTCCCAATTTTCAAATTTAGCTCCAACTGCGATCGATTTTCGCTCAAAAAAATTCAGTCACGCGATTGAGCGACGTGGAATAAATATTCCAGAGTCGCCGGCATCTTATTTCAGGATAAAAACACGTTACTTGTTCGATTCATCGTAGTTTGCATTTTCGTTGTATGTATTCTATCGGATGTTTGAAAGGATGTTTAGAATGACTGGGTTAATTTGAAGGAATAAAGACGGTTGAAAGGGCAATTTCGTCGGTTTTATGATCGATCGATCGTATTTGGGTAACCTAGCAACGCCGGATGTTGAGAATTTTTCGTGTATATCCGCCCGCTAGAATTTCGTCCGACGCCATTAGTGACGCGACTGCGGCGTAAAGTTTTTGGACCATTAGTCCGTTTAGTTTTGTGATTTATCTGGTTATTTTTTAGGTGCTAAATCAACACAATGAGCGATATAGAGGTGAGTGATTGCCCCGAGTTGCCTAAAACCCCTGGCCGTTTTATAATCCAATCTTATACCGTAAAAAACGCATCGGGCGTTGTTATTGTTGCCGGAAAAATCGCATCAAAGCGCCGTTATCGATTCACAGCGTCTCTACGATATTTCTGAACCGTTTGAACCGGTATTAAACTCGAAAAGACCCGTAAACACCTCGAGGTCGGTATTTCCCCGTTTATCGAGACCCGCGGTGTTTCGTTAGAGTACAAATAGCCGAAACTCCGCATCGGCAATAGACCGGATCGTCTAATTTGTCTGACAACGTTTTTCTCATCTCTCTCTCTGCCACGTGCCTCTCGGCGATTTTTTTTATTACGCATGTAGACGCTGGCGCGAGCACGTGATCGGTCTATTTTGGTAGCATAAAAACACGTACCGTGACAATTTGAGTCGAGATTTTTAAATAAAATACATGACAGTTATACCGCACGAAACAGCGAAGCGGCAGCCGCAGCGCGAGCCCCAGGAGGCCGAGAACAGACGACGGCGGTCCGAGGGATTCCAGGTCCAGATCGAGGTCTCGTAAATCGAGGGAGAGGAAGGAGAGCCATCGCCCTAACAAGGAGTACTCCAGGTCGAGGTCCAGGTCCGGTTCACGGGGTCGGAAATCGTACCGAAGCGGCAAATATGCCGGGGCTGGTCACCGAGGGAGCAGTCGCAGTCGCAGCCGCTCGCCCTACAGGGGTGGGCGCTACTCACGCAGCAGGTCTCGTTCGTACTCGCGCTCGCGCTATTCTCGGGACAGAGACAGGAACATTTACCGATCCCACTCCCATAGCCCGATGTCTTCGAGGAGGCGCCACGTCGGGAACCGGGACAACCCCTGCCCTTCCAGATGCCTGGGGGTCTTTGGTCTCTCCATCTACACGACCGAGCAGCAGATACACCACATCTTCACCAAATACGGACCCGTAGAACGAGTGCAAGTCGTCATCGACGCCAAGGTACATTGAGAAGCTCGTCTTTCCTGTTCTGGTCCTCAGGTTTTTGTTACGTTTAATTTGATTATTTTTTTATTTATTTTATTCCACTCTACGAAATCCTCTTTGTTGTTGTATTTATTGTACTTTTTATTACGATATCATTGTCAACATGAGGTATAATAACGTTGATAAAGCCAGAGATTTAGAACATTCGCCTGTTAAGTTTGAGCGATTATGTTAAAGGCGTCTGGCCACAACGACAATTATTTGTGAACATTACTTCTTTCTGATTTTAGTCAGTTTTTCAGACCACAATACAGAGAAGAACCCATTTGTTGCCAATTTTGGTAACTTTATAGGACTAATAGGACAGTCAAGTGATCAAGATTTAATCAAGAGTCAAGAATACTTCTCGGTGGTGTTATATGAAGGTTGGAGAAGACGACCCAACGTCCACCTCCAATCTCCTTCTATCCCGTTTTCTTTTTTCTATTTTTTTTTCCTTCGAATTCGTTCGCTTTGACGAAGCGCACGATAAGATTGGAGTGGACTGGAAATCAGCTTGTCTTCTGCAGTCCCGCATATAGTCTGAATGTGGAGGAACGAAAAATAATGACTAATGGAGAATGGTCGGCTTTTTGGTCGAATGGGGGATGTTTCAGACTGGAAGGTCACGGGGCTTTTGCTTTGTTTACTTTGGATCGTCGGAGGACGCTAAAGTAGCCAAGGAACAATGTACAGGCATGGAAATTGACGGTAGAAGGATAAGGGTAGATTTTTCAATTACCCAACGAGCCCACACACCGACGCCTGGTATTTATATGGGAAAACCCACCCACTTGCACGACAGAAGCTGGGACGGACCCAGACGAAGAGAGTGAGTATTCGCAGTTCCGCAACGTTTCATATATCAACCCGACATGATTTTTTAAACGCTTGAATAACGTCAAACAAACGAACAAAAAACCAACAGAGGCAGCGGATACAGAGGAAGCTACAGGAGGTCGCCCAGCCCTTATTATAATAGTAGTAGTCGTCGCCGCTCACGCTACGAAAGATCGAGGTCACGATCCTATTCGCCTCGTAAGTCTGAACTTGAATGTTATTACCAGTCGTAACGTGATTATTACTTGTATTACATCATTCGCTACACTTCATCCTCATCAAATATCGAGTGTCCGCGGAGAAGTTTTGATATGCCTGAGAGACTCGCATGCTCACAGGTAGTTTTTTTGAGTCTGAAACGAATAAGGAATTGAATTTTCTCTCGTGGACGCTCGACGCACTTTCATTAATTATTTGACCTTATTATTATTATTATTTTTATTCTTTTCTGGGAGTTTTTTTGTTTTTTTTTTTACCCGAAGCGCGCGATAAAAAAAAGAGACGCGAGTGGACAAAAGCATCGTGGAATGCACATCCCAATGATAATAATAGAGAGAAAGACAAGAAACTAGGGGTAGTAACTAAGTGCAATCATAGACAGAAGTCAAACAATCATTGTTTTTGTTGCTTAATGAATTTCAGGTCGATATTAAGTGACGCGCGAGTGTGACGCGAGAGGCCAGAGGTGTTGGGAGCCATTTGTGTGACTTGATCCTTTCACCTCCCTTACCCCTAACTAGATGGGGGCCAATAATGCAAACGCTACATTCTAACAAACTTAACGGCCATTCTCACTTTACAAATAAATTCACGTTACAAGTTCTTAGTCGTTAGCATGTACTTTTTTTTTTTTCTTCAAATACTGATATTCAATCAGTGATGAAGTAGAGTGAGAATGTCCAGAAGGAATCTTACCTCCACAACTTGTCCTACTTTTCTTTGTCTTATTTTTTTTTTTTTTAAACTGTCTTATGTTCTTTTTTTGCTCATAAACATTGTGGATCGTAAGGTTTCCCCGTTACTTTATTCAATTATGACTATTATTATGTGAAGGTTGGAATATGATTGATCAATTGTTGTTTTTTTTTTTCACTTTTTTTTCTCTATTTTTCATTCTTTCCGTCTTTCTTTCCGTTTATTAATTTTATCCGTTGAATGTTTTGCTTGAGAGAGGGAGAGAGAGAGAGAGAGAGGTTGTATTCCAGCCATTGGACAATGTACTACCACATCGTAAGAATGTGGTAAAAAAAAAAGTATGCGGTATCGTCAGGAAGAAAAAAAAATCGATTTATAAGAAAAGAATCTGAAAAATGAATTGACAAAAAAAAGCAACCATTATAATTATAATAATGATAATTAATTAATAAATCTGACAAATTAGACACATAGATCTCTAACACGTTTGTTTGTTTATAAGGTTTTGAATCAAGAGGTATTGGATGATAGAGGGAAGTTTCAAGTTTGACTCTGAAAAAATGAAAGGTTTTGAAAAGAAAAAATTGAAGACAAGATTTACTGAAGATCTTCTTTCTCTTGCTCGAATGAATTTCAAGATCCCACGAAGGTCTTTCGCGCTTGTGACAAAGAATATGATCCGAATCCGAATCACGCATTCATTTGAGAAGTCTCAAGCCTCTAGAAGAGCTGCAAGAGCAGTAGAGCAAGCTTCAAGACAGAATCAGAATCATTGAGCATCAAGGCCCCTGGCCAGGGCAGGTCGGTGAAAATAGTCCGGGTGGTGCGTGCGAAAAAACTGGCCGAAAAAACAAAGAATTACCGAACAAAAATAATCAAGATCCAACGAAATTTCTTCTTCTCTTCTTTTCTTCTTTCCTCGTCCCAAAAGGGAGGGGAAAATGAACAATACACATATATATATTATTATAGGCATTTCAAGTTTACACCGATCATATTCTTTATCAGTTGAGTTTCACATTTTGGTTCTACATGGTATTCCCATCGGAAGAAACTCATTTTTTTTTATATATAATAAAAATGGAATGAAATTTATGAATAAAAATAAAAACTATTACCCTTTCGATTTTCCCAATCCCCTCCACCATCCCAAAACCTCTAACTTCCTAAAAAAAAAAAAAAAAATGAATATTATGTATATTAATAATAAATCGAACATCAAAAACCCACGATCAATTTTAATTTAATCTAAAGATATAAGTCTTCGATTATTTCCTAAGCTAGTCAATAAATCTTGACTTTCATATCGTAAATACAATTCTGTCTCATTCATTTATATACCCTAATCCATTTATTTGTAGTTTTTTTATCCGCCAATGGGAGCCTCGAAGAATGTTTTCAGCTATTATTACATGCCTCTAAAATTTCATGTTATCAATATCAGCTTATTTATTCTTCATAGGTATATGTACATTGAGAGGCTTAATTATCGTCGGTGATGAACACAAGCAGAGCGATTGAAGAAAAGCTCGTTTCTTTTTGTTTCAAATTCGACTTTCTGAGTTACGATACATAATTTCATCAGGAATGTATCCATCTTTGGGAAAAGTGAACCGAGTCGAGTTTCCTGCTTATGGATTAGCAGTTCGAGGTGTTTCATAGGTCGCGTGTGTTCCCTGAACTTCTTGCGTTGCTGAAAGAGAATGAAAACAATTAAGAACCTAGTTAAACCGTGGATAAAATTTCAATACCTTTGTAAGAATATTCAAGAGCGGTAGCTATGGTCCTCATATCACCCTCTATGCTCCTAGCCCAGTTCTCCGCGTCCCCGATCTCCTTCAAGGCTCCAGAAAAGCCTTCGACCAGGTTCAACCAGGCTTGCGTCTGTTTGGCAAAGTTAGTTGCGCTGTGCTGAAGCTGTTTAGCCTCTGCGTCCAGTCGCTTCTGATTCAAGTAGGCCTGCGCGACTCTGAAAAATTCGTGATTATCGTCGTCCAGTAAAAGAATCATTAAAAACAATCAATATAACCTCAATTTATTCATTAATTTATTTCTTTACGCTCACCCAACGTTCAAATGGTCGACGAGAGCCTGGGTCAAATTATTAGCCGCCTGAACGGCCTCCCTTCGTTTTTGTTCTACAAATTATTACGATTTAGCATCGAATTTAAACTGTGTAGTAAACATAACCTCACAACGATCGCGTATTCCGGGTATTTTTTAAGCTGTTTATACCTTGTCTCTCCTTTCTGGCAGATTGTTTGCCTTGGTGCTCCTTCACTATTGCCGACAACATTTTTTAATCCCTCAGCAACCCGTTTTTCCACGTAAATCCACGATTTGTTGTAGAGAAAAATTGGTATTATTGCGAGTTTGACGTTATTTAGACAGTTCAGTGCCTCAGTGGTGATACCTTTCGATTAATCGAGTGTGTCGATATTACTATTCGATTTATCGATATCCGATTTTTTTTTTATAATTCAACATCCGAAAATTCGATTTTTATGTTTTTCATTCAGATTTTGTGTGTCTCCCAAGTAAATTTGAAAAAAAAAGTTATAAAAATGAACTGGGTTTTGTTTACCACAATTCCTCATTTATATTCACGCATCGATGTGTCGATGTTTTTTTTTTACAAAGTTATCTATGTTTGTAATCGATTTTTATTTCAAATCTCATGTTATAGAGGGCACTGCGAACAGCCGAGAACCGTAGAATTCCAGCGAGCGGCAAAATTTGAATATCATTTATGACGAGCATTGTGTAATTCGAACTGCGCATGTGCTACAATAGTATATTGTGTATCAAGGGCGGGAAGAACGCGATTTTGACTCGTGTGAAGGCCGCCCTCGCGAAAGAAATTTTCATTCCTTCAATATTACTCTGGCCATGTAACTAGGTTAAGATAAGGATTTTATGTACTCTGATAAAGAGTGAAAGTAACTGAGGCTGAAAAATAAATGCTGTTTTCGATTGGTATCAAAGATGAGAGGAGTTTGCATTGGGTCACAAACAATGTACCTAAGAATAAACTTATACTCGTCACGAAAATATAAAAATTTATTATAGTAATATCATAAAAATATATACATTTCCAGTGTCCTCCAGTAACTTGTGTGAGTCTAGACTGCTTGCGCAGGAGTGTGGCTTTTCCTTTTTTTTTTTTTGGTTATTTATTGACTCAAATCTCCTGCAAGAAAAATGTAGTCGCATAATCACTGACTGAAATGACTTGATTTTTCATCTACACTCAGGACCAACAACTTGGTGTGTAGTGCTACAAATATTATAGATTATGCTTTTAAATCTTGTATAGTTAAATGTATTGGTATATACAATTTGAATATACTGGGTGATTTACCCTACATTGAAAAAATAAGAGAAACACATGTTTTGCGAAACTCTAAGAATAAAAGTCTTTGGCGAAATTTCTGAGGTGCCTTCAGTTTTCGAGTGAGAAATTATTTAGGTGAGCCAATTAAACGCCAGATACGAGCTTTAAATGGTGCCAGGATTCGTGTGTGCAATTGCATTTTGAGCGTTTGAGAGCATTTTGAGAAGAGCGGATTTGGACGACACCGTATTTCACTATGCCGATGGGAGAAGGGCATCGGATTTGGGCTACGGCACATTTCACTATCCCACTGGGAGAAGGGCATCGGATTTGGGCTACGGCACATTTCACTATCCCACTGGGAGAAGGGCATTGGATTTGGGCTACGGCACATTTCACTATCCCACTGGGAGAAAGGCATCGGATTTGGGCTACGGCACATTTCACTATGCCGATGGGAGAAGGGCATCGGATTTGAGCTACGGCAAATTTCACTATCCCCCTGGGAGAAGGGCATCGGATTTGGGCTACGGCACATTTCACTATCCCCCTGGGAGAAGAGGACCGGATTTGGGCTACGGCACATTTCACTATGCCGATGGGAGAAGGGCATCGGATTTGGGCTACGGCAGATTTCACTATCCCCCTGGGAGAAGGGCATCGGATTTGGGCTACGGCACATTTCACTATCCCCTGGGAGAAGGGCATCGGATTTGGGCTACGGCACATTTCACTATCCCCCTGGGAGAAGAGGACCGGATTTGGGCTACGGCACATTTCACTATCCCCCTGGGAGAAGGGCATCGGATTTGGGCTACGGCACATTTCACTATCCCCCTGGGAGAAGGGCATCGGATTTGGGCTACGGCACATTTCACTATTCCCCTGGGAGAAGGGCATCGGATTTGGGCTACGGCACATTTCACTATCCCCTGGGAGAAGAGGACCGGATTTGGGCTACGGCACATTTCACTATCCCCCTGGGAGAAGGGCATCGGATTTGGGCTACGGCACATTTCACTATCCCCTGGGAGAAGGGCATCGGATTTGGGCTACGGCACATTTCACTATCCCCCTGGGAGAAGGGCATCGGATTTGGGCTACGGCACATTTCACTATCCCCCTGGGAGAAGAGGATCGGATTTGGGCTACGGCACATTTCACTATCCCCCTGGGAGAAGGGCATCGGATTTGGGCTACGGCACATTTCACTATCCCCCTGGGAGAAGGGCATCGGATTTGGGCTACGACACATTTCACTATCCCCCTGGGAGAAGAGGACCGGATTTGGGCTACGGCATTATTTTCACTATGCCGATGGGGAGAAGGGCATCGATTTGGGCGGCACATTTCACTATCCCCCTGGGAGAAGGGCATCGGAGGGGCTACGGCACATTTCACTATCCCCTGGGAGAAGAGGACCGGATTTGGGCTACGGCACATTTCACTATCCCCCTGGGAGAAGAGGACCGGATTTGGGCTACGGCACATTTCACTATCCCCCTGGGAGAAGAGGACCGGATTTGGGCTACGGCACATTTCACTATCCCCCTGGGAGAAGAGGACCGGATTTGGGCTACGGCACATTTCACTATCCTCCTGGGAGGAGGCCATCGGATTTGGGCTACGGCACATTTCACTATCCCCCTGGGAGAAGGGCATCGGATTTGGGCTACGGCACATTTCACTATCCCCCTGGGAGAAGGGCATCGGATTTGGGCTACGGCACATTTCACTATCCCCCCTGGGAGAAGGGCATCGGATTTGGGCTACGGCACATTTCACTATGCCGATGGGAGATGAGGACCGGATTTGGGCTACGGCACATTTCACTATGCCGATGGGAGAAGAGGACCGGATTTGGGCTACGGCACATTTCACTATGCCGATGGGAGAAGAGGACCGGATTTGGGCTACGGCACATTTCACTATGCCGATGGGAGAAGAGGACCGGATTTGGGCTACGGCACATTTCACTATCCCCCTGGGAGAAGGGCATCGGATTTGGGCTACGGCACATTTCACTATGCCGATGGGAGAAGAGGACCGGATTTGGGCTACGGCACATTTCACTATGCCGATGGGAGAAGAGGAACGGATTTGGGCTACGGCACATTTCACTATGCCGATGGGAGAAGAGGACCGGATTTGGGCTACGGCACATTTCACTATCCCCCTGGGAGAAGGGCATCGGATTTGGGCTACGGCACATTTCACTATCCCCCTGGGAGAAGGGCATCGGATTTGGGCTACGGCACATTTCACTATGCCGATGGGAGAAGAGGATCGGATTTGGGCTACGGCACATTTCACTATGCCGATGGGAGAAGAGGGTCGGATTTGGGCTACGGCACATTTCACTATGCCGATGGGAGAAGAGGACCGGATTTGGGCTACGGCACATTTCACTATGCCGATGGGAGAAGGGCATCGGATTTGGGCTACGGCAGATTTCACTATCCCCCTGGGAGAAGAGGACCGGATTTGGGCTACGGCACATTTCACTATCCCCCTGGGAGAAGGGCATCGGATTTGGGCTACGGCACATTTCACTATCCCCCTGGGAGAAGGGCATCGGATTTGGGCTACGGCATATTTCACTATGCCGATGGGAGAAGGGCATCGGATTTGGGCTACGGCACATTTCACTATGCCGATGGGAGAAGGGCATCGGATTTGGGCTACGGCACATTTCACTATCCCCCTGGGAGAAGGGCATCGGATTTGGGCTACGGCATATTTCACTATCCCCCTGGGAGAAGAGGACCGGATTTGGGCTACGGCACATTTCACTATGCCGATGGGAGAAGAGGACCGGATTTGGGCTACGGCACATTTCACTATGCCGATGGGAGAAGGGCATCGGATTTGGGCTACGGCAGATTTCACTATCCCCCTGGGAGAAGAGGACC
The DNA here is from genome assembly GCA_018257835.1 of Euura lappo. Classification (NCBI taxonomy): domain Eukaryota; kingdom Metazoa; phylum Arthropoda; class Insecta; order Hymenoptera; family Tenthredinidae; genus Euura; species Euura lappo. The sequence continues at coordinate 42,524 of JAEUYN010002204.1, forward strand.
GGATTTGGGCTACGGCACATTTCACTATGCCGATGGGAGAAGGGCATCGGATTTGGGCTACGGCACATTTCACTATGCCGCTGGGAGAAGAGGACCGGATTTGGGCTACGGCACATTTCACTATGCCGATGGGAGAAGAGGACCGGATTTGGGCTACGGCACATTTCACTATGCCGATGGGAGAAGGGCATCGGATTTGGGCTACGGCAGATTTCACTATCCCCCTGGGAGAAGAGGACCGGATTTGGGCTACGGCATTTCACTATGCCGATGGGAGAAGGGCATCGGATTTGGGCTACGGCACATTTCACTATGCCATGGGAGAAGGGCATCGGATTTGGGCTACGGCACATTTCACTATGCCGATGGGAGAAGAGGACCGGATTTGGGCTACGGCACATTTCACTATCCCCCTGGGAGAAGGGCATCGGATTTGGGCTACGGCACATTTCACTATCCCCCTGGGAGAAGGGCATCGGATTTGGGCTACGGCACATTTCACTATCCCCCTGGGAGAAGGGCATCGGATTTGGGCTACGGCACATTTCACTATGCCGATGGAAGAAGGGCATCGGATTTGGGCTACGGCAGATTTCACTATCCCGCTGGGAGAAGGGCATCGGATTTGGGCTACGGCACATTTCACTATCCCCCTGGGAGAAGGGCATCGGATTTGGGCTACGGCACATTTCACTATCCCCCTTGGAGAAGGGCATCGGAATTGGGCTACGGCACATTTCACTATCCCCCTGGGAGAAGGGCATCGGATTTGGGCTACGACACATTTCACTATGCCGATGGGAGAAGGGCATCGGATTTGGGCTACGACACATTTCACTATGCCGATGGGAGAAGGGCATCGGATTTGGGCTACGGCACATTTCACTATCCCCCTGGGAGAAGGGCATCGGATTTGGGCTACGGCACATTTCACTATGCCGATGGGAGAAGAGGACCGGATTTGGGCTACGGCACATTTCACTATGCCCCTGGGAGAAGGGCATCGGATTTGGGCTACGGCATATTTCACTATGCCGATGAGAGAAGGGCATCGGATTTGGGCTACGGCACATTTCACTATCCCCCTGGG
>JAEUYN010002205.1:0-262313 GCA_018257835.1 Euura lappo
AATTTGTTCCATATACTCGTAGCCTCTCCTAGTATCCGATTTATGACCTGGTTTTATCTACTTTCACAGTATTTTTTCAAGTATCTAAAGATCTTTCCGATAAGTTTTACTTCAATTCCAGCATCGTTAAAGTCAATTCGTTGGTTACAATCGCGCGTAGGACGTGTCAGGTTATGAAGTGTGCGGTTAATTCGCAGAGTTACGTGACCACGTCGTCGCGGTATTACACCTTGGGCATATTTCAATTTTCGAAATCGATAAATTTCTCTGTATTATACGCCACGGCGATATTGAAAAACGGCCAATTAAACCGCTTGCTGTAAGTTTAAATAAGCGGACCCGTCGCGTCGTCGACACCGGCTGCTCATGCTCACTCGCTCACTTGCTTACTTACTTACCTTAGCTGCAAGGTCCGCGTCCAAGACTTGGTTGACTTTCACCACGAGGAATGATTATTACGAAACTCTAATCCCCCTCGCTCCCCGTTACAAGCTACTCGCAATGCACTAACACGTATATCGATACGCACGCCGAGCTTCGACTCGCTTAGCTTGATACAAAAACCCCCCGGTACTCTCTAAATTTGAATCAGTCAATAGTCACTGATCATCAGCGAATAGTCACTGATCATCAGCGAATAGTCACCATGCCCCCAGTTATATATACTCACTGGAAATCAGTGAAAAGTCACTAATTTATCCAGTGAATTTGAATCACTGATTCAATAGTGAAATTTTCACTGGATTGAATCATTAAAAATTATTGGTCTATATATATTTGATCCGGTTGAGAATATTCTCGAAACGGAAAGACAATATGGTATATCTGACACATTTTCGTCTTTATTGCAAGTAAAGAAAAAACAGACTCCTAACGCAGATGAAACTTCTTCGTTTCCCATCTCGTCGGAGCGAGCCAAGACTGGACGCAGTGAGAAAACCTAACCTACCAAAAGTATAAGGAATTCAATGTAAGACAGTGAACAGCAATATTCGCACAATTCATCGATTATTTGCAACAAGCCAAATTGTGAAGAATTTTATAAATCCGCATGTGTACTTACGTTATGATTTTTACTGAACAGTTCACGTGGTTGAACCGACACCCAAATCAGCACGCAACATATGAACGCGAACGATTTGGCGGTTAGTAGGCAGCTCCATGGCGGTTAGAGACTCGGCGTACGCGGCGCCCCTAGCGTTCGTCACAAAAGTCACTGACGAAACAGTGAAGTTGTGCACTGGTTTAGCAGTGGTAAAATCACTGCTGAAATGGACTTCACTGATACTCCAGTGAAAAAGGGTTCAAGTCACTGTTTCTGCAGTGAAATACCAAGTCACTGATTCAATTAGTGAAATTTTCACTGATTCAAATTTAGAGAGTATGTCTTCCATCTAGTCTCTAAAGTAGCTGCAGAGGTCCGATCTCGCATTGAGCGGAAATTGGGAAATTAAGCAGATGAAATTATAATAGGAGGCTTAGAGTTGAGAAAAAAAAATCAAAGACAAACAAAAGAAAACTCGAAAAAGGAGAACGACTCATTCTTTTCCGTTCGGAGGGTACCTCGCGGTGTCTTATAACGTAGAGAGAGAGAGAGAGAGAGAGAGAGAGAGAGAGAGAGAGAGAGAGAGTCCGATTTCACCGAAATTGATTGCAAAAAGCGGCTGGAGGGGCACATTATAATTTTAATTACGTGCGGAGGTTTTACAAAAATAAATAAGGAAATAAATAAAACTAAAGGAGACCAAGAGAGGGGCCAACACCCGTCGATTATAACTAACGAGTGAGCGAGTGAACGGGCGAGTGCGAGACGTAGAAAAAATTTCTATTATTCTTCCGTGCGACGCGAACGCTAAACGCGAAAGCTCAACAGAGAAAACGAGAAGCAAAATGCGCTGGGTTGTAGATTAAATTCGAGGCCTCAGACCTCAGACCGTCGGTTTATTCGAAATTCAAAAGGCTATTTTTAAATTCGTACCCAACCGAGCTGCGAGGACATCAGGCCCACCGAGTTTAGTTTCAGCTGCGTTTGTTATAGCATGAACCGTAAGATAAATCCTAAACAAGAGTCGTCGGTTGACGGGTGTCTTAAATTAATCGGAAATAAAATTTGTCACTGGGACACGACGCGAGACACCGAGGATAGGCGGAGCTCGCACGCCTCGAGAACATCTCTTGTATAGTAGGTACTGCTAGGCGGAATAGGCGCCCAAACTCGTAAGAGACGGGAGAACACTAACTCTGACATTCTCAACCACCCGTAAGGGGATACTGTATATGCTTTCCACCCAGTCAGAAATGGTTCCGGGATTCCTCGTATTCCGCTTATGTTCGGTTCACGTTTGGGTTATAACCTCAAAGTGCAGAATTACGTCTATTTTGATACTATCATTGCTCCCTCGACTATCTCAGTATCGTATTTTCAAAAGAAAAGGGGCAAGAATGTAAATTGCGATTGAGAATTGTCGAAATTTGCTATCCGGAGTTTTCCTCGAGTCGCTGATCACGAATCTAATTATGGGTCATATTTTGAAAATTTGAAAAATAACTGGTCGTGAGAATTTTTTTAGTTACGAAGTTCGTGATCACGCATTGCCTCCATTGTTCAAGATTCTGGAAATCTGACTTCGTACTCGTGATTTGCAGTGACCCCAAAAAACCACGAATTTCACTGAATTCCGTCTAAGACGTTAAACGCATCGCCTCTACATCCGTGTGATGTTGAAAAGGTGCTGATCCCGATTTTCAACTTTTATCTCGCATTTTTTCTCATGAGATTTGGACCTTTCCATCAGTCTGAATCGCCGCTACCGCAGGATTCGATGACTTAAAATCACATCCCTACTCTCTAAATTTGAATCAGTGAATAGTCACTGATCATCAGCGAATAGTCACTGATGCGGCCAAGTAATAAGTATACCACTGGAAATCAGTGAAAAGTCACTAATTTTTCCAGTGGATTTGAATCACTGATTCAAATAGTTAAATTTTCACTGATTGATTCAGCGAAAATTATTGGTTCTTATATATATTTGATCCGGTTGAAGATATTCTCGAAACGGAAAGACAATATGGTATATTCGACACATTTTTGTTTCGCGAGTCTTTATTGCAAGTAAAGAAAAAACAGACTCCTAACGCGGATGAAACTTCTCCGTTTCCCATCTAGTCGGAGCGAGCCAAGACTGGACGCAGTGAGAAAACCTAACCTACCAAAAGTATAAGGAATTCAATGTAAGACAGTGAACAGCAATATTCGCACAATTCATCGATTATTTGCAACTAACAAGCCAAATCGTGAATAATTTTATAAATCCGCATGTGTACTTACGTTATGATTTTTACTGAACAGTTCACGTGGTTGAACCGACGCCCAAATCAGCACGCAACATATGAACGCGAACGATTTGGCGGTTAGTAGGCAGCTCCATGGCGGTTAGAGACTCGGCGTACGCGACGCCCCTAGCGTTCGTCACAAAAGTCACTGACGAAACAGTGAAGTTACGCACTGGTTTAGCAGTGGTAAAATCACTGCTGAAATGAACTTCACTGATACTCCAGTGAAAAAGGGTTCGAGTCACTGTTTCTGCAGTGAAATACCAAGTCACTGATTCAATTAGTGAAATTTTCACTGATTCAAATTTAGAGAGTGCGATTCTAACCGTAGAAAAACACTCGATTTGGGATTTGGATAGCAACTCAACCGATTCAGGTGTCTCAAATTCAATTTTGCAAAGTGTAAACCTCAAGAGGAGGGAATATAGATGAAAGAGGGATGTGAATTTGAGTCATCGAATCCCACGGTGGCGGCGATTAACGATAAGACTGATTGGAAGATCCAAACCCTTAGAACAAAAAGTGGTATAAAAGGTGAACGAAGTGGAATCAGCACCTTTTTAACGTCTTGGACGCAGAGTCGATATTTAATTAAATTCTAGACGGTCTTTCTCGTGAAAAGACGATCGTAGAATGGTAAAGACCTCTCCTTTCATCTCGAATATCGCGTTTGAATATTTCGATCTAGAATCTCCTTGATGATAACCGAGTATATTTCCATACCTAAAATCCTACTGTATAGAAGCGGTAGTATAGAATAGCTTAATTTTCTCCGATGCGCTACTTAGAATGTAATTTTATAAATTCACATTCCCACAGAATTGTAAATGTCCTGCCACCATCGAAAAATATCCTCCGTCTACATCGCTATACCATGGCGGAAGCATTAATAATTCCAAAGTAAATCGCCTTTCATGAATTGAAATGAGAGTCGCGCCCCGCGTATACAACGTGGGCGGCGGCGCGGGCGGATCCTCGGTACCTATACCTACGGATCATACTGAAAAGAGTTACACGACGAATCGTTAACAACTTTTTCGAGCCCGCGGAAACCACTCTGGTGTATGTAAAGTCTTTGCGGTATGGATCTAGCTACCCGCGTAGTCTCCTCGGCTGTTTTAGTTTTAGCCAATTCTTTATTCGAAACTTGAAAGGGTAAGGCAGTGAAAGAGACGCCGTTCCCACTTGGCTTGGTTAGAGCCAGTCTGAGCCGCGGAGGACATCTTAAATTTTTCACCACAAGGCACACTCCTCTGTATTTCACTGAAGTCTGCAATTTCGAGGTTGCATCTTACCGCTGGTGGTGGTGCGGTGGCGGCTCGTACTCAACCCGACCAACGACGAGGTCTTTGCCCGCTTAAGAAGAACGAACTCGTCGTCTCTCCTATATTTTGGCACTCTAAAATTTCGTGCTCTCGCTACCTCCGCTCCCCCTCCCTTATGCCTCTCGGGCCTCTCTGTCTTTTCTCCTTACCTTACCTTACCTTACCTTTACTTTACTTTACTTTACTTTACTTTACTTTTATACTTTCGTGCGGCAAAGAATGGCGGCCGTAGTGGTGTATAGGCCAGACGTCGAGCAGACCTTGCGCGTTTGGTGCGAGACCGAGAGAGACGGGGTTAGAATAAAGAGGGAAACTGAGAGATAGAATAGAGAGAGAGAGAGAGAGGGACGCCTGGCGAACGCGCGTCGTATTGATCCTCCAGGAGAGGCCCTCTACCTCCGTTCTCCGTGACTCGGCGTCGTCGCACAACCTAGGCGAAACTTTTGCCAGGTTTTTTTTAGTGTACATATACGCGTCGATGATTATTAACAGGCATATATGAATTGGTCAGGGGATTAAATGATTTGCAGTTTTTTTTTCCTTTTTTTTTCACACCGAAAATTACTTTATATTGTTTATGGTATACATTTGGATTTCCAAGAACCTAAATGACTCGACGATCGATAGGAATTTTACTGTTCCATTGAATATACGGTCTACCGTATGCTCTTTTAATAAATATCGAAGCGTGCCAAATGCTAGGGATCACGATGATCTACAAAAGGGCCGACACAACGATCGTTCGACCGGGTCTAATGAACCGAACCTGCCTTCCCTTTTGTTTATACCATATATATAGTATATAGTATATACTAGCGTAGCTAGTAGCAGCTGGGAAAACCGCCAGAAGATTTTTACAAACATTTGTCCTTTTTTTTTTTTTTTTTGTTTTCGTTGATTAATTGCGACAAAGTTCAAAAACGTACCGATCCTCCTCTCTCGACTGAAATTGTCAAAAAGCTGGAGTAGAGAAGGAAAAAAAGAAAAATAGAGAAAAAAAACAAACCTGTAGAGTCTGATGAATTTGTACGTCCATGTGATGGTATAATTAATTAGCCCCGCGAGTTGCGTTTCCCGCGTTGATTTAAAGGTGAGATAATCGAGGTCGCGTCGTCGTGTGCGCGTAGTACGTCATTAGAGACGGTTCTCTTTCGCCTTCCACCCCTTTCCCCCCCCCCCTCGTCCCACATCGCTCTTCTTTGTAAAAGAGACAAAACCGTCGCGTCGGTGGAATAAGAGTATTATAGAGTATGGGCATAATGATACAAGAAGATACAGAGAAATGTTGTCGCTGCATAGTGTATAATATATATATATACGTATATATAGGTATGTTTGAAAGTATTTTTAATTAATGCCCGTCTCGTAATTTGCTTCTTTCAGAACGGAGTTATATACCAAGATCTGAGGAGCGGAGATTTCGAGTGAAGAAAGTGAAAAGAAAAGAAGAGAAAAAAAAAACACTACGGGCAATAAATGCTAAAGGAAATAGAGAATCGACCGAGGGAAGAAGCCATTGGCGTGTGTTTGCCGGTGTAATGCGATCCAATCCGCAACCTGAAATCCCTGGAAGCTAAAAAGTTGGGCGGTATCACGAAAACGAGGCTCGATTCGCTGATACGGTTTTTTATTTCGTTGTGTTCTTTTTTTTCGGTGCTATTCGTAGATGGGAGACGAAAAGGATTTTTTTTTTTCATAAATTGTAACAGTTCAGTGCGGATTTGAAAAAACGAGATATCAGCTCCGTGTTCGCCTAGTTAAATACTTAGCGAACACCTTGGAGCTGTATATACGCGAAACACTCTGTAGCATGAAGACACAGTGACAATTTACCGTAGCCTCAAACCCCCTTGACCTCCAGGTCTCGTTCAGGGGCAATTATCATCATGGCCAGCGTGAAAATGGCCGACAAGATCTTCTTCTTAGTCATCTGCCCACTCGTCTTTTACCTCGGAACATCACGCGCCGAACAAGGTAAGGATAATGATCCAATTAATAACATCAAATCACTCTATCCACGCTTGAAATCGTATCGCACGAACTTCAATTTATTTAGATGCGAAACGAACTGTTGAATAAAAAGATTGACCCCTGGAGGACTACATCAGCATATTTCGGGATTATATTTCCCGCTCATCGTACATAGGGATACTTGATTTAAAAAAAAAAGCAGCGCGGTGTAATTTTTTTTTTTCAGTCTCGATGGTCATAGCGAGATATGAAATTTTTATGATTTCTCAGTGCAATATTCGATCGGATTAACGGTTTTTCGGGATATTTATGAGCGGTGTAGAAGTACTTAGACGAAGCTATAGTTATTCGAGAACGCTATCTATACAGTTACGATATTAATTCCTTTTCGAACAGAACTAGGCTATATAGAGAGTGAGCAAAAGAAAAAAAAATTGATACAACTGTAGTGGATAAAAATTTGAAATGAAAAAACTCAGATTCCCGGGAAATTCATACTTATACTGCAATATTTTTCATGTTAGTGTGAACATGACAGCTGGATCAAAAAAGGAATAATTTGTTGGTTTTTTGTAACAAGTGTCAACGTACACTTGAATAGATTCAAATTGAGGTGGAAAAAGAGGCATAATTAATTAAACCAACATTTTTATCCAATTTGATATGGTACGAATGTGAGCCTATAGCAGGATGGCGAATAACCTGAAAAATGAGAGAGTGTAATAATAGTATATTTCGATACAAGTGCGAAAGGTTCGTTTTGAGACGAGTGGGAGGTTTGTCGCCTGAGCAAAGCGAGGGTGACAATCTCACGAGTCGAAAAACAACTTTCGCACATGTATCGAACCAAATTTTTCATCATAAACGCGAGTAAAGTCCGATTACACGCACGCTTGCGTGCGTGAAATCGAACTTTACGCACAGCGTGCGGAAAAATATTATAAGTAATTCATTGAGGTACGTCAGGAATAGGAGTGAGGAAAAAACCGGTTTATTCAAGTAATCGAAAAACTGGAAATCTTATGGAATTAGTGGTTAGGTACTCAGTGGAATCATTCAATTTTTATTTCGCGGACGATTGAATCTGCGCAACGGCAACAATCGTCTTGGTTCTATAAAATTCCGAATATTGTGGTTTGGAATCTGAGATAAGAAGCACAGAATTAAAATTTATAATCTCGTGTCTATCGACTAACATTTTCCAATCTGGTCCGGGACATTAGAGCCATCCTTTTTGAGTTTCGGAGTGTTCAGGTTCGACCTGAGATTCACTCTCGAATCAACCGACCCCAAAGACCCTTTGAAATCGAATCTGTCCACCGTATTGAACCCGGGTTTTTAAATTCGGTCTCTATGAGGTCAGATTTCAAATCCAGCGACCCGAAAAACCCTTAGAAAGTGACTCCTTGTGCGATCGGATCGCAAAATGGCTTGATCAGATATCACTCATCCGCAAACCACATCTGACAACTATAAACTGTCGTTATACTCGCGACGATTCAGTCGACTCATCGTCTTTCGAATTATACAGTTCACAGTGTGAATCAATCTCATCGCTAAATACTCAACCTGTTTGAATCGGTTCGGAAGCTGACCGGAAAAACTAATATCCTTCCTCCTGATTCCCACAATCCATAGGATTTACCCAACTGTTATACCCATAATCCCCAAAAGCCTCGTAGCTTCTGATCTCTACCCCGCTAATAAAACCAGCCACTTAATCAGACAAGCTTTTCGATAGCAGCTAGACTATCAATCTGTGGAAGCCGAGAAGAATAGGAACACTGGAGTTTACAGGAGTAGAAAACTACAATTGATATGCGATTCCGAAGGTTTATAGGAACGACACTCGTTTTTTTTTTCTGTTCCAAAATTAGTTGCTTTTTTTTTGTCCAATTTTTCGAAGAATATCGAGAGCGATGAGTGCTTGAAACTATTCCAAGATCGACCACGTATCTACTACTGTACAGATTAAAAGAATAATGTACCCAATTTTGATTATTTCCAAACGACTTGTTTTTCCCTTTTCAGGCAGATAGAAATTTTTTTTATATGATCCAATCACGCGGTTAGAAATTCTTTATATCGAGTTTTCCAGAGATTCTGAAGCCTTTGGAGACTGGAAGAAAATTATTTTATAATTTTTATTAATTATTCTATAAAAAACGTAAGAGATCGAAAATATCTAGAGTTTGACTATCAAAACTTCGTTGTTTTTGGCACACATTTTCAAATTCGGTCAATCGCGAGATAATTTGAAACACTCATATAATTGTGCTTGAAGGATTTTCTATCTCCAAAGTTGAAGAAATATGAAAAAAAAGTAGATTTTTTAAATTTCAATATCCTCTTTTTCCGACATAAAATTTTGACACACACTGAGCGAAAAAATGTATGGTGGTTAAATTTACAAAATACGCCGATGAAAGACGATGAAAGACGATTTCAGACGATGAAATGAATATTTTATTCGTGGTGGCAATTCAATATCAGTTGGTTTAACAAATAGACGCGAAAAATTTTTAAAAAATTTTGTTGCAAAACAAATATTCATTTCTTCTCTCAGTACAGTGGAAAAAAAATATAAAAATTTGGGTCCCACATTGGTGAAGCTCTATAAACAATGGTATCTTCGATATTCGAGTGCTGAATTGATGTGCAAGACAATAATAATCCATAATAATAAAAAACAAGCGGGTTTGGGCTGACTATGAGCGAGCCTTCGAACTTCCCATTATTTATTTGGTTCTCAGCTATTTTGAAATTTGTAAATCTGACCTCAGATTCTTGATCAGCGGTTCAAAAAACCTTCGAGTACAAATTTCCGTAAGATTTCGGATGTTTTTAGTATTTTGCCCAGCAAATCGGACTCGCCATTTTGAATTTCGCTAATCTGACTTCAGATTCGTGATCAGTGACCCAAAAAACCTACGAGTACCAAGTTTCATCCAAATCCAAATGTTTTTAGTTTTTTTGCAGCATATCGAATACGCCAAATGAAAATTTTGCAAAACTGACTTCAGATTCGTGATCAGCGATCAAAAAAACCATATGGTACCAAACTTCATTGAAATCCGTTGATTCGTTCTCAAGATATCGTCATTTTTGTTGTGTTTTTTAGAATTTTGTTATTTGAATAGTTAAAAAAGTACTAATCCGATCAAAGCCAAAATCTAATCAGTTCTAAGTTAAGCAATGCCCCGTCGATTGAGACCAAGTTGATCGAAATCCGACCGCGCGTTCTCGAGATATCGTCGGACAAAAATTTGATCACGCACACACACACACACACACACACATACATACACACACACAGACGTCCATCTGAAAATGATCGGAAGTGATTTCCCGGACCTCGAAACGTGGAGATCCAGTGAAAACTCAACTTTTCATTTTCGGGGTGATTACAATAACTTCCTATTTTCTCTGAAATCAGAGATACGGGAAGTTAAAAAAAATTAAATAAACGTGTGTAGAAAATTGCGATAATGTTACTTTATCTGTACACAGTGGTGAAAAATTGTTCGTTGAAGAGTCAGTGATTCGATATAGACCGAAGACAGTGTTGTTTAACGGAGGCTGCTTGAAACCCAATTCTAGACCAATTTCAACCATTAGGCACCAATATGGGCGACGCCCGTCTGAGATATGGTGGCTGCCGGACGGTTTTCATCGGCAATTTTACTCATCCATTTTTTTCTTCTTCGTAATACCTCAGTATACCTTAGTTTTTGCTTCATTTTTATTGTGTTTTGCTTTATTTTCTTAATTCTATTTTAATTTCATCCTCGAATCCCGATGCCCCGCGGGTCCTCATTGCCCTGCCACATTTCGGGGCTATCGGTGTGCGAGCGTGAGCGTGTCCGTATTACGTACGGACCGCTGGCCCCGGTCCAACCTTTAGGTATTATTTGCCCCGGGCATCATCCGATCTTACCCCGCTTCGATTACTGCCCCGTTTGTTCCATCGTTTTCCATATTTTATCCCGAAATCGCGGGGCGCACGGGGTGAGACGGGACGAGCCGTAGTAGTCGGACACGCATCCGAGGACCTTGCGAGAGCATCCGGGCGGCAGCTTACGCTCCTGCGGACCGCGACCGCCTCCCGATCACGGGTTGCGTATAAAATTCCAGCATCCACTCCTAATTTCATAATTCGTCAATTTTCTCAATTACAATCATTAGACGCCCGAGAAACCTGGAACCTCGATTCCTGAACGATCCTACAGAGTTTATACACGCTTCTCTGTATCTATACACGTTTCGAAAATTAACTACACCCATTACACTTTAATGTTGTACCGACAAAAATAAGATGAAAAAACAGAAAAGAGTATGAAAATATTTTATACTTTATGCCGGCAGTAAATTAAGCCGACTGTCAAGACAGGTTCAATATATTACACTAATTTCTGAAAAGGATATACACACTCAAATTAGCCTTTCGGATATTATTATTATTATTATTATTATTTATTCATTTTTTTTTTGTTCTTAGGTACACGTTGTAGCTGATTTATCGTATATCGAAGAAAGCCTGCGAATGAATTTTATTATGCAACAATATGATGATAACGCCATAATTCAATATCACTTGATCGTCGCTTCGACGATTACGAGACCGTTCGTTCGTTAATATCTGGGTTAAACTGCAGGCTAGTGTCTGATCGCGAATGTTGATAGTCGATCAAAACGGTCGATAAATCTCTTACCGCAAACGCGTTGCCATTTTTACCCTACACACACCACGCAACGCGACGGAATGCTGTTGGTGGTATAGTTTATCAACCGTATGTCGCTACCAGCTTTCTTCTATCTAGTTACCGAGAGGAAGAGATTTAGTGCGGTTCTATGATCGCGGTGCAAAGAAAAAAGAAAAATATTCGCTAATGTCACAGACCGCAAAATGTGTCTCACAAGAGATCAGAGCCTACCTAACCTCCAGAATCCACTATTAAGGGGGGATAGGCTACTCTCTAAATTTGAATCAGCGAATAGTCACTGATGCCTCGAGTTATAAGTATACCACTGGAAATCAGTGAAAAGTCACTAATTTATCCAGTGAATTTGAATCACTGATTCAAATAGTGAAATTTTCACTGATTGAATCAGCGAAAATTATTGGTTCTTATATATATTTGATCCGGTTGAAGATATTCTCGAAACGGAAAGACAATATGGTATATTCGACACATTTTTGTTTCGCGAGCCTTTATTGCAAGTAAAGAAAAAACAGACTCCTAACGCGGATGAAACTTCTCCGTCTCCCATCTCGTCGGAGCGAGCCAAGACTGGACGCAGTGAGAAAACCTAACCTACCAAAAGTATAAGGAATTCAATGTAAGACAGTGAACAGCAATATTCACACAATTCATTGATTATTTGCAACTAACAAGCCAAATTGTGAAGAATTTTATAAATCCGCATGTGTACTTACGTTATGATTTTTACTGAACAGTTCACGTGGTTGAACCTACGCCCAAATCAGCACGCAACATATGAACGCGAACAATTTGGCGGTTAGAGACTCGGCGTACGCGGCGCCCCTGGCGTTCGTCACAAAAATCACTGACGAAACAGTGAAGTTACGCACTGGTTTAGCAGTGGTAAAATCACTGCTGAAATGGACTTCACTGATACTCCAGTGAAAAAGGGTTCAAGTCACTGTTTCTGCAGTGAAATACCAAGTCACTGATTCAATTAGTGAAATTTTCACTGATTAAAATTTAGAAAGTACTTGAACTACGACGTCTGCCGATTATATTTCGTTCCGAATACGACAAAAAAAATTAGCGAGTGCCGATAGCGGCGTGACGCTTCGATAGTCTTGATAAGATAGAAGCGATTCTATTATAGAAAATTGTTTAATTAGTGAGAAATAATATTAAATAATTAGAATTCATTTTCGGAAGATTAAATAGATCGAAGCTCACAATATTGGTTTGATCTAATAGGAAGTATAAAAAATGAATTGAAATGTTCAAATATTAACTTGAATTCGAATGCATTATTGATTATGATTGGAAAGCAATTGCATTTTACGAATTAAGCCAAATTGTGTGGAATAGAAGACAAATAATGCATATTGGAGAAAAATCAATTTAAAGATGCTAGTATTCATTCTTAATTTAAAAATATTAATAATTTAATCTATTCAATATTTAGGAGATAGAGTCTCATTTAAATTTGCAAAATTATCTCGAAATGCTGAAAATGCTAGCTTGATAAACTAGAACCCAAACAAAGTACGATTGTGTCATAAAAATCTTTAGTCAATTACAATTTTAGCTGCGCATCTCCTTTAAGCTTCTCAAAGTTTTCCCATACGCTGGTTGTCCTAGGCCGGCAAGTTCAGTTCATCTCTACGTCTTCCGTATTTGAAAAATAATACTTATTTCTTACCTCCGCCTTATGCCTTTTACCTCCACCTCTACATCTACATCTACATCTACCTTCACCTTCTACCTACTTGGCAACGCCGCCGAGTAGCCCGTCCCACCGCATACCTGTACTCAACCTCTATATACCATACTTACTATACCTACTCGGTCTATGGTCCGGTGAGATGTGCTCTGAGCAGCATCCCGCGGGTAGCCGGATCGTCCTCTCGTGCCTTGGCCCTCGGCTCCCTCCCTCCCTCCCTCCCTCCGTCCGTCCGTCCGCTCGCCTGTGCCCCGAGGAAGGAGGAAGACACCGAGACACCGGGACGGCAACGCGGCCGCGGCCACCACCAGGTTGCCTAGTAGAAGATATCGCAGCAGCGAAGAGAATTGGTATATGAGAGCGAGCATTGAGACTCTGAATCTGAACGACTATAATATAGACGGCAAAGCAAAGCGGACTGCACAACGACGCGTGAGATTATATTAGAGATCAGATGAGAAACGGCTGGTGGGTTTTATACCTACTGTACGTATCCATGCTTATACCGTGTAACAAACTCGCGCAGCTTGGAGTATGGTTATGATAGGAGCCATGGGAGGTATGTGTGTGGTACCCCTGTGCACCTTGGGATTATGGAACATACCGAGCGTTCAGGTTTCACCTTCTTCATTCATTATTATAGGATAGGATCACGCGGGATGAACAGTTTAAACTTGGTTTAGGACCACAGTCGGGTTAAGCTCTCAGTTACCGGGGAGGACCACAGCTTAGGGAATTAATTATACAATAAAACAAAACTGAATCGACGGATTTCTAGTCTGTCAAGACTCCTCAGGGTACTAATGCGTGTCGAAATAAAACAAAATAATAATTTTCTCATAGCGCTACCTCAAGTGATGTACGAATCATTTTCACCTATCGTTGTACGATTGGTGTAAATAATAATGCTGGCCCAGTTAATTACGGAGTGCTAATTTTTGAAATCGTCCTTTGGCTGATTATGAGATCGAAAAGAATCTTTTTAACCTGAATGCATTAATAATTTGGTTGCCTTTGTTACTTTTTTAGACTATATAAATAGAAATAGAAATAGAAAGGATTGAATTGGTTTTGATAAAATTTATTTCCACCCATCAGGAGAAATTCGTACATCCTTGTAACCGGTTTAAGCGAACATATCATCGATTTATACTATCCTGCGTGGTCTGAGAAGGAGGAAGAGAGGTAGAATTGTGCTGCACGAGCATACGTACGAACGCAGTGAATCTCTTCTCGTACAAAGGATTGTATATCTTCGAATACCCGCGTCTAAAACCGTGTGTGAGTTGCGTGTATATGCATGTGTGAAAATGCGCGCGCGCGCGCGCGTCCGACTTCATTCAAGTACAAAAATAGCACTTTGGAGAATTTGCGAGTCTCACCCGTTCATTCTCTCTTCCACAGTTGAGAATCTCTCTTGCCAATCTTAAACCGCATCCGTGTTGACCGAGACTATTTCAGATCACGATGCTGTAAATAACGAAACAAAAAAACACAGTTGATGAAAAGAATTCAAATTTAACGGTCTGTAGCGCACAAGAATTCATCGAGATTTGTGTGAGATGAGATAAACTTGTCAGTGAAGATCTATTAGAAACCAATAATCAAAAAACCAACAAGGATTTATATTTTATTGAATAAATAAAAGGGCGAAAAAGGACGGTGCCGATATCCCATAACCCATAAGCGTGCGAGTCGCATGGACATGAAAGCACATAAATTTTAATTGGCTGAGAAAAATGCTCGTCGACCGGTGCGAAGGTACGAGACCTTCTCCTTCTTCTTCTTCTTCTTCTTCTTCTTCTTCTTCTGGCGCGTCGCAACCAGAGTACAAAATCTCCTCTAGGTATATAGTAGGACTACGCAGAGGCGGAGAGGACAAGGAGGGAAGGATATACCCGTATGTGTTTGTGTAACGGTGCCCTGCGACTTAAGAATGTAGACTCTTACTTTTCTTAGGCTTGAATCTATCGCCTCCTCTCCTCTTCTCTTCTCTTCTCTCTCAACTCGTTCCTCTACGCCTCTCTACGTACGATACACGCGTACTTTCACGTATCCTTCCTCCGCCCGGTCGCCCAGACACAGATACGAAAACACCGCAGCATCGGACCCTACGCACGTCGTTGCCGCGTCCATCGCCTCGAGAGACAACGATAGCCAACTATTTCTCTCATTGTCGGATAAAAGAGGGAGAATCGGGTTGCACGCGCGCCCGCGGTATGGATGAGGAAATAGAAAAGTACGAGCAATCGCGGCATTGGCCCGAAACACCGCACGACGCCTTCAGCCTTATTATACTCAGGTGCACTTTATCTGGGACATGCGATATTGCCGCGGCTATCTTATAACACGATACTATATAGATAGTGCGAGAGAGTAACGAGTAACGAGTAACGAGCAACAAACCGATCGATTGTCAGCTCGATCAAACTCAATGTGGATTTCTATATTCATTCTCGACTAATCCTACCTACCGCACTCGGTACACAAAGAACGTGACAGAAAAATGGCTCGTGGATTTATACAGGCTGGCCACTCGACGCGGTCATAGCACGCCGGGTGGCCACTCTCGCGAAATACTCGGTACGCCATATCCCTATGTCATGCTCATTGCAGATTTCGAAATACAAATGAGAAAATAATCAGGTTGAGGTATATTCTGTATCTTTTACATCTTCGTCTCTGGTAAAACTGGAAAATGCAAATGAATTCGGGCTCATTTCCTGGGATTTTAACATTTTTACACCTACAGCTTGTACAATTTTCGAAAATATCCAAATAGTTTCTTTCTTTGAATTAAAATGTTTATCGGTACTCTCTAAATTTGAATCAGTTAATAGTCACTGATCATCAGCGAATAGTCACTGATGCCTCCAGTTATAAGTATACCACTGGAAATCAGTGAAAAGTCACTAATTTATCCAGTGAATTTGAATCACTGATTCAAATAGTGAAATTTTCACTGATTGAATCAGCGAAAATTATTGGTTCTTATGTATATTTGATCCGGTTGAAGATATTTTCGAAACGGAAAGACAATATGGTATATTCGACACATTTTTGTTTCGCGAGTCTTTATTGCAAGTAAAGAAAAAACAGACTCCTAACGCAGATGAAACTTCTCCGTTTCCCATCTCGTCGGAGCGAGCCAAGACTGGACGCAGTGAGAAAACCTAACCTACCAAAAGTATAAGGAATTCAATGTAAGACAGTGAACAGCAATATTCACACAATTCATTGATTATTTGCAACTAACAAGCCAAATTGTGAAGAATTTTATAAATCCGCATGTGTACTTACGTTATGATTTTTACCGAACAGTTCATGTGGTTGAACCGACGCCCAAATCAGCACGCAACATATGAACGCGAACAATTTGGCGGTTAGAGACTCGGCGTACGCGGCGCCCCTAGCGTTCGTCACAAAAGTCACTGACGAAACAGTGAAGTTATGCACTGGTTTAGCAGTGGTAAACTCACTGCTGAAATGGACTTCACTGATACTCCAGTGAAAAAGGGTTCAAGTCACTGTTTCTGCAGTGAAATACCAAGTCACTGATTCAATTAGTGAAATTTTCACTGATTCAAATTTAGAGAGTACGTTTGGAAATTGATCGAGTTCGAAAATTTTTCCATTTCAATTGAATTAAAGCTGCTTTGAGCTCGAAATTTTTCGATTCAAAATTTGTTACCCAGCTTGATCCTTGGAGCGTCAGAAGAACACATCGAATAAAATTGCAGAAAAAGTTGAGAATTTTATTATGTAACGATAATTTTCATTGTTCAAGTTACGAAAAATCCGAAGAAAAAAATTCCAAAAAACTTGAAATTTTCAATTGGAAAACGGGAAAATGTCAGTGACTCCGATTTTCCATTGAAACTGGACACTTTGACATTATACAAATGTAAATCGCAATTACTTTATCGCCCTCTGCGTGTTTGATAGGGTTTAAAATGATGGTCTACAGTGTACAGGTAAATTTTGCCATCGCATAGGTAGAATCAGAGAGCGAAACGGTTCAGGTTCAGTTTTATCTAAAAATTATACCCGAGGTTTTAATGCCGGAAACGGTTATCAATTGCCGCGAACTCGATACACCTATCTCTGGTATATCTCTTAGCGCTATATTATACATGTACTGGTCAGGCATATCTCTGCGGGTACACCTATGTGTACGTATACGCGATACAAATAACGTTTGTAACTAATGCGAAGATAGCCAGAGTATGGAGTAGTGTAGTATAAATTTAATCGATTTGAAACTATTTTAATTTCACTTCTGCACTTCACTATTATATAGGTATGTGTACCTCAAGGTGTATAAACCTGTTAATAAATCCTGAAAGACGCGGATATGCGATTAATGCTATTTTCTGTACTCTGTATACCTATGTCACGCTCAAATACAGGTTTCGGATCGAATCTCTTCCCTCTAACAAACTAATAAATTAATATAATAGGAATGAAGTATAAATAAAATACCCTGTGGTAAATTTTTTTCAACGCGTTAATCATAACAGAAAAACGTTCTCTGTAAATATAAAAAGTTAAAAACAAAAATTAAAAGAATCCGTCCTGACTTATGGTCAGTTGGTCCGTTATTTTAAAGACGAGTCATTTTTATGCCTTTATTTTATTTACTTTTTTCTCTTTCTTTCTTTATATTTTTTATTTCATGGCGCTACAAGATCTTCCTCGTATATCCACCTCCTCTCTTCTAACCAAGAATATTCGTATAAGACAGTTATACAAGCCTGTATCAGCGCTATATATACCGTACACCATTTATAATACAGCCGTATAACTAACCGTACAGGACATTTAGAGGCGGCAATTTGTCCCATACCGAGTTTCGAAGAAAGTATGCATACCTATCGCCTTGTGTACGTGACACGCTAAGATACTGGATAAAGGAATATCTGGTTTACGGGGGGTAAATCTAGTACGCAACATTATCTATATTCTCTCTCTCTCTCTATGCCATAAAAATTCCTTCTGATTCAGCTTCTCTCTGAAGGAAAAACCTCTCAGATAGTTACTACAAACCACCGCGTTACACCAGGAGTTAAGTTTCAGGCCGAAAAGAGTCATGCGAGGCACCTATGTGTACAGTTTGGGGTGCGGTTCCCAGCGAGGGGGGCCTCAGTCCGTAAATTGGTCTCTTTTGTGACTGCATCAAACTTTTCGCCCTGGAAGCAAGGAATAATGTCTTCCCTTACTTGAGAAGTCGTATTTGGCTACTACGCAGACCAAAAATCGACGCCTCGTCTCCCCGACGACGTCGATGACGACGGGGAGCCCACTGGGCTCAGTCAGTATATTGTTTTAACGGCTTTGCGAGGCCAGCAGAAGCCTTACAGAGCGACGTCAAAGAGCTTAGCCAATAAAAACATTTTGACGACACCTCGAAATTCTTGGGAGAAACATGAATTCTTTTTTTTTTTTATGGATACCTTCGCCTCCCCCCCGTCGCGATATGCAAAATTTGATTATATTCACGCGTTCGGTATGAGGCTGACGCCGCTATCTGGTAATGACGCGGGATGCACTTTATACGGGGCTACTTATCCACGTATCAATTATCTGTTGTAAGTGTGAGAGAATTCTTAGAATCTATTACGGGCCTCCGAATATTATAATCATTTTATTAGCGGGTCGCTTATTATTTTATTTTATTACTCCATTACGACTTTTTGCTCTTTACGACCACGCCGGGCCTTCGAGTTCGCTTTGTTATCTACTCTTTATACGTAGTCAGGAAGGTACTGCCTTTACCTTGGGCTAGCCGACCGCTCTCACTCTCAACTTAGGTTGGTATGAGCCCAGGATCTACTACTACCTCTACCTTACTACTTTCCTCCTATGCTCTACCTATATGGTTATACACTATAACTATACCCTCGTAAAAGCAGCTACGTACGGAACGGAACCCGCGATGCCCTAATTGACCTGTTCGTCCTGCGGACCAACTAAGGAATACCAGTTTTATCTTAGATAAATACCTTCTTTGTTTTTACACTTTTTAGATCCACCAATATATCACTAGCCACTTTGTCCAAGTGTAATGGAAGTCGTTTGATTATAATGGAGAAAAAAATATTTTAACTATCGAAAACCAAGGGGCTGTGCATTCAAAAAGTAGACGAAATTGTTGTTCAGTTTTATCAGTTAATTTCAGGGATTTATTAGCAACCATTCAAAAGAACCACAATAGTTTTTCGGAAATTAGACCTGCTTGAAGGAGGTTCAGATATCTTGTAGTTTTTGGGATTCTGACTAGAGGCCCTGGATAAAATTTTTCCGTCACTTATCGTCGATCCTCTTGGCTTGCGGGTCTTGCGAATTAGGGGTAATATTCGCGAGACTGCGATTTTGAATTTCAAACTTTTGGCGTGAGAAGTAGTGGTAAGAAGTAGCATATGTCTGACAAACTACCCCATTATTAGATCGAACAGACTCGGTTATCGGATTTCGAACCTGGAGTAAGTGCCCGCTTTGAGTCATCGTCGTCAAGAGATAAGTTTTGGCGGCCTGTCCCGTAAATTACATCTTATACCTAACTTTAGAAACCGCCAACTCACTCCGTGTGTTCCTTCGTCATTCGGTCGTTTGTCCTTTCAGTCAGACGTTAACCACTTTACGCGATATTTTAGATTATATAGTATACAGGGTGTCCCATTTTAAATTATAAACGGAAACATTTCGAAAACGGTTGACTGTATCGAAAAATATTTGAGACAAAAGTTGTAGGGTTACGAGGGGGACAGCTTCTGGTGACATTGGCTTTCTTGCGAGTGGAGGCGTTGAGGTGATATGAAGGTCAAGTATGGTTTTTTGAACGGAATCATGTATTTATTATTTGTCTATTCGATTGAGTGTTAAATTTCACGTCAAAAAGCACTGGAGCACAGGTGTGCTGAAATCAATGGTTTATTAGATACACCCCTCAAAAGATTTGAAGCAAAATCTCATAACGAAACGAAAAGTCATGAACTCGTGAATGCTCGTAACTTTTGATCCAGAGGTCGTATTAAAAAACACACGGTGCGCAATTTGACGCTCGAAATGACTACTTTTACCTCCACTGAATGAATTTTTTTTATCGCGTCCTATTGTTGAATTACACCTCTCCGAAACGATCATTTCGAAAATCCATGTTTCGATATCAACTTCAACACCTTGCACAGGGCGGAGATTTCCCAGCTTGAATTTGCACATCTCCTGTTTTTAATAAGACCCTCGGATCAAGAGTTACAAGCAGTCACGAGTTCATCATTTTTCGGTTCGTTATCAGATTTTGCTTCAATTCTTTTGAGGGTTGTATCTCGTGAAAAATTTATTTCAGCACACCTGTGCTCCAGTGCTTTTTGACGTAAAATTCAACGCTCAATCGAATAGACAAGTAATAAATACATGATTCCATTTAAAAAACCAAAGTTGACCTTCATATCACCTCAACGCCTCCACTTGCAAGGACGCCAATGTCACCAGAATCTGTCCCCCTCGTAACCCTAGAACTCTTGTCTAAAATATTTTTCGATACAGTCAACCGTTTTCGAAATATTTGCGTTTATAATTTAAAATGGGACACCCTGTATAACGTTATAGGCTTTACTGCACGATATCTCCCCCCCCCCCGCCTTATAAAATAACATAAATAAAGTAGGACGCTTTTTATTACGAGCCAAAAGAACCACACAGATATTTCGAAGCGGGAACGGGGAACGGCTTACTTTTATCAATCTCATACACAGAATTTTCCACCTTATACTACACGCCCACATTGAATAACTTAAGCGACGGGGTTGAAGGGTCGACTGTGTAACAAACCGGGCACTGGCAGCAGCCCTACCCTGAAAGAAGGAGAAGAAGAAGAAGAAGAAGAAGAAGAAGAAGAAATAAATGTATTTTGACGACTTGGCCCGTTCCCAACGTGTCACGCTGTGATATACACGTATTATGAGTTCCACATACCTATACCCACACGCTGAATCTATAACACGTGAAGCAAGATCCATACACACCTATGTAAGGCTAGAACAAACAGCTGCAGTGTAGGAGATCATAATACATACTTTATGAGCGTCGAAAACCAATTGATAGGTGATTTCAACTAGGTGTATATATGTATGCAAATCGCATAACCCACACAAAAATCTATACACGGTGGAAAGGAAGTGCGATACCGGATCATTATGGCGGTCGGAATAGACCTCAAAAGGAAAGACCGGGTTCATCGTATCTAGATTTTTCAAATTTTTAAATCCCATAGATGGAGTGACGTTGTTTTTTGGAGTGAATACAATCACTCTAGGTAAGATCGAAACATCATGAATCCAAGATCGTGATTCATTACTACGGTTTTATGAACGTCTGAATCCCTCGGAAATTACAATGTGAAAAATGTCATGTCTGAAATATCTCGAATTCGAAATATGAATGATGGAATTGCACAAATTGTATGCTGCATTATGGAAACCTCAAAAGTCGTCAGAGAGTTTACTGTCTACATCGCGTTTTCATCTATTTGCTAATGATGTACTCTCTAAATTTGAATCAGTGAAAGTTTCACTAATTGAATCAGTGACTTGGTATTTCACTGCAGAAACAGTGACTTGAACCCTTTTTCACTGGAGTATCAGTGAAGTCTATTTCAGCACTGATTTTACCACTGCTAAACCAGTGCGTAACTTCACTGTTTCGTCAGTGACTTTTGTGACGCTAGGGGCGCCGCGTACGCCGAGTCTCTAACCGCCATGGAGCTGCCTACTAACCGCCAAATCGTTCGCGTTCATATGTTGCGTGCTGATTTGGGCGTCGGTTCAACCACATGAACTGTTCGGTAAAAATCATAACGTAAGTACACATGCGGATTTATAAAATTCTTCACAATTTGGCTTATTAGTTGCAAATAATCAATGAATTGTGTGAATATTGCTGTCACTGTCTTACATTGATTTCCTTATACTTTTGGTAGGTTAGGTTTTCTCACTGCGTCCAGTCTTGGCTCGCTCCGACGAGATGGGAAACGGAGAAGTTTCATCCGCGTTAGGAGTCTGTTTTTTCTTTACTTGCAATAAAGACTCGCGAAACAAAAATGTGTCGAATATACCATATTGTCTTTCCGTTTCGAGAATATCTTCAACCGGATCAAATATATATAAGAACCAATAATTTTCGCTGATTCGATCAATGAAAATTTCACTATTTGAATCAGTGATTCAAATTCACTGGATAAATTAGTGACTTTTCATTGATTTCCAGTGGTATACTTATAACTGGAGGCATCAGTGACTATTCGCTGATGATCAGTGACTATTCACTGATTCAAATTTAGAGAGTAGTGTAATCTGCTATCTCCCCCATGCTTTTCCACATCAGTGATTTTTTACGCTGTCTTCAGCTCATTTCAAATCGTACATTTTCAAGGGAAATTTTCTTCTTCCCTGCGATGACCCTTCACTCTGTCTTGGTAATTGGGCCCTCAGATCAGCTGCTTACCATGTTTTAAAAATTGTTTGAATCCATTTCATCCTTCACAATGAGAAACTAAGACTTGCTATCGCACTGGAAGATGACGAATGGTAGTGTGCTCATGGGGATTTAAATTTTGTTCGTTTGCGTCACCCAGTGTATGCCGGTATGGTCCATACCTAGTCCCTTGGTGAACGGGTGGTGGTGTTCAATCTCCGATCTCGACCCATCCTCCGCTCCGCGTCAGCTTCATATATTGTTTAAATAATTGATTTAACATGTGTCTATACATTATGCAGGCCGGTAATAATGCTATGTAAATGGTAATTCCATCGCATGGTTTCGGACGATGCGATGGTTCCTGTTACTCGACGCTCCATAGAGGACCGGAGAACCAGCGGTAAACCTACTGCTGCAGTGCGTTATGATCACCATTATTTTTTTTATTGTTATAGTCGATATTATCATCATCAGAGTCATTGTTGCTTCTACCACAGTTATTATTATTTTCGGCTCCTTCTCTCTCCGGGGGACAGAGAAATTACGCGTTGAGGGGTTTGTGTCGCGTCCCTCGCAACCAGGACCAGAATTTTACTTCGACGTCCCACTGGGACGTTCAGCTCCCACTCTCGTACAGGATAGGTACCGAATGACGGTAAAATAAAATTCCTTTCTCCGTAGGGAATATTCGCGGAAGGTTTCGGGTATTATGATTCTGGTCGAGGGCCGAGGTCAAAGGGCCGTGGAAACAGTTTCCGGACGACATTAAAATTCGACCGATACTACGGTGAGTCTTGCGATATTCCAGATTAAGCCGCATGTGACGCACCCTGTGTCCAGTACGACTCTACATAAGTGACCGCATTCGTTTCTTACCGACTATTCTGATCGCGTACTACCGTTAAACGTCAGACAATTCGTACATTTTAAACAGGGGATCGAGGTCCGGGATTTCCTTTGGCGGTAAACGAGGAGTCAGATTGTTTGCTCTTTATTTGGATTTTATGGATTCAAGGGATTCTTTTTAGCTTCGTGTAGTTTCAAGCAAAGTAAGGCACATCGATTGGATACAAAATTTGACGATTATTTCTGCTCTCTAAATTTGAATCAGTGAATAGTCACTGATCATCAGCGAATAGTCAATGATGCCTCCAGTTATAAGTATACCACTGGAAATCAGTGAAAAGTCACTAATTTATCCAGTGAATTTGAATCACTGATTCAAATAGCGAAATTTTCACTGATCGAATCAGCGAAAATTATTGGTTCTTATATATATTTGATCCGGTTGAAGATATTCTCGAAACGGAAAGACAATATGGTATATTCGACACATTTTTGTTTCGCGAGTCTTTATTGCAAGTAAAGAAAAAACAGACTCCTAACGCAGATGAAACTTCTCCGTTTCCCATCTCGTCGGAGCGAGCCAAGACTGGACGCAGTGAGAAAACCTAACCTACCAAAAGTATCAGGAATTCAATGTAAGACAGTGAACAGCAATATTCACACAATTCATTGATTATTTGCAACTAACAAGCCAAATTGTGAAGAATTTTATAAATCCGCATGTGTACTTACGTTATGATTTTTACTGAACAGTTCACGTGGTTGAACCGACGCCCAAATCAGCACGCAACATATGAACGCGAACGATTTGGCGGTTAGTAGGCAGCTCCATGGCGGTTAGAGACTCGGCGTACGCGGCGCCCCTAGCGTTCGTCGCAAAAGTCACTGACGAAACAGTGAAGTTATGCACTGGTTTAGCAGTGGTAAAATCACTGCTGAAATGGACTTCACTGATACTCCAGTGAAAAAGGGTTCAAGTCACTGTTTCTGCAGTGAAATACCAAGTCACTGATTCAATTAGTGAAATTTTCACTGATTCAAATTTAGAGAGTGCGAACTTTGAGCTTCAAAATGAAGATAACGCCATTATTAGAAAAATTAAAAAATGGCGGACGTGAACTCTGAAGTCTCGTGAAGTTTTTGATCTCCTATGAAGTCCCTTGAAGTCCCCGAAGTTCCTGGAGTCCCGTGAAGTCCTATGAAGTCGCTTGAAGTTCCTGAAGTCCGTGAAGTATTCGAAGTGTTGGAGTCTGGTGTACGAAATTCTTCGGTGTGGTTCACCCCTCGATTCATTCATACTCTCTAAATTTGAATCAGTGAAACTCACTGCGAATCCGATCGATTATCGATTATAAGTATGCAACTGGAAATTCCAGTATTCCAAATTCCACTGGAATTTCCAGTTGCATACTTATAACTGGAAACAGTGTATATACTCTGATTCGCAGTGAGTTTCACTGATTCAAATTTAGAGAGTATGCTTCTTGGCACAAACCAACAGTAGTCGTGATTACTAACGACCGAAGACTCATAGAGACTTGAAATTCGCAGAGAATATTCTGAACACGTTTGCATATGAGGTTTGATGATAGAAATTAAATTGAAAAGATGATTCATCGAATACTGTGAAACACTCAACAAACGTTTGTCTTCATTTCTTCGTATAACAATTGGTACACATTCTTTACATCAATTGCCGAGGTTGACTAGATACCGAAACGTGTTTAGAATATTCTCTGCAAATTCAAAGTCCCTATGAGACATCATTAATTAGTAATCGCGGTTATATATCTTCGCAATTTTTCAATATTTTTGAACGATCTTTTGTCCATTTCAAAGCCTCAGGTATGTAGAAATGTACGTTCAATTTCAGTTTCAATTAATTTATTACTTGGCTTGAAATCCTGACTTGAAATAAAAAAAAGAAAAAAAGTCGTTTATTCACTTATCGGGAAATGCGAGCCTTATTCTTTGGGTCAACTTGTATTTATGATGAAGGTATCGTAAGCACTACTCTACCCAATACAGAAGTTGTATTCGACGTTATCTGAAATTGATATAAGAGTCTCTTTCATCGGAGGCAGAGGTTAAGGCCGCGGTTGTTGACGTCACGACGTACGCGACGTGTGACGAATCAGAGAAGAATTTTCTGTGAAACTGTTACACATGCTTTACTGTCCCAAAAAGCCGAGATTGTTTCCGAGAATATCCATCATGCCCCCTCGTATAATCTTATTACCGATGGAAATTTAAACATGAAATCAAGCTACTATGGGTACTTTTATTTCTTTATATTCCGTGCACGTCGAATCTCCTGCGTAAATTTTTTTCCCCTCTCTTTTTCATTTCATGACGAAAACTCTATCCTTTAATACTCTTCGGTTTCGCGACCGGACCGAGTCCCCCCCCCCCATTTTTCTTTATTGTAACAAATTATTCCTAAAGTTTTGTGAATACGTAATTTCCGCACGCGGCGTACGTGCAACTAATGAGAGACAGGCTTTAGATCGGTTTAATGAATCTGTTGCAGTTCTTGAGTGGATTATACTATCCCGAGCGTGTAATTAAGGGATCACTTCATAACCGTGTACGGAAAATAAAATCTTGTTTTTCTTTTCCCTCGATATACGTGTATACGTGTATCAGCCACAACTTCTGATGCGAACGTGTTTTTGTTGGATTAAAAATAGTGGTAATACACGTACGATGGGAGAAAAAGAGAGGGAGGAATATAATATGAGAAATATTCGGCTGTTTTCATTTCTAAAAAAGGTTTATTTATCCGTCCATCCCGCCTTCCCTCCGGGGATCGTCTCACCCAACGCTTCGCACCCCATACTATAATCACCCGCCGCAAGAATATATCTCCTCGTGTGTAAACGTGTGTGTGTGTGTGTGTGTGTACAAAGTGTTAAACGCCCCACTCGAGACTCGGTCTTTAATCTTTATGGAAAATTAAAGCAGAAATAAATATATGCCGACCTTTGAGCGAACAGCGAAGCTGTGATTATCAGAGAGGCGAAAGGGTTTGAAATAAAATGAGTAAAGTAAAACAGAAATTATCAGCTCCAATGGCCTCCCTCATGTAATGTCGTACATGTACTCGAGACAAATATACAAACCGATTATTTGTGGATGTAGACGACGTACGTTACGTTTAAGTCCAAGTACCGCACTACGTATGTACATTTCAGATTTCAGTTCCTACATTGCAGCAACGGCGTAGGCTTTTAGTTTCTTTTTTTTAATCTCAGAGGTGTGTCTAAATGCACTGAAAGAGTACTTTAGATCCCATTGAGTGAAATTCTGTTCAAATTCACTGATTTTCTGTCTTTATTTTATTTTTATTTTTTTTTCCCCATTTGAACCAGAGACGTGTTTTGATTTACTCATATAAAAAATCTGCGAACCCGTACGATTCCATAGAATATCGTGAGGTGAGAAG
The DNA here is from genome assembly GCA_018257835.1 of Euura lappo. NCBI lineage: Eukaryota > Metazoa > Arthropoda > Insecta > Hymenoptera > Tenthredinidae > Euura > Euura lappo. Next base: position 26,821 of record JAEUYN010002205.1, read on the forward strand.
AAGAACAAGAATAGGGGACTAAAATTATGCGTCTATAAAAAGTGCGAGTCGTATAAGAAAGATTGGATTTTTCGCTCGTAAAAACGTGACGGGGGGGCGGAGGCGGAGGCGGAGGCAGAAGCGGAAAGAGAAGATTTTTATCTTCCGATTCGGAGGAGCCAAGGGAAAGGAAGAAAGTGTCTACGCTGAGATTCTCGCGCGTTGATAGGCGGCGACAAAATCAACGGTGGGAGAAAATAGAAATCAAGAAGGGGATTGACCATCTCTTTCAGAGTTTGAAAAATCTTCATTCTTGCAGCTCTATGTTTTGCGAAATATATCTGATCAAAAAATTCTTCAAAATGACGAAATGATAGCAGTTTCCGTAAACGCGTCGTTCAATTTGACCCAAACTTCTCCTAACATGAGTGGCTCCGGCTGAAACTAGGATCTTTCCAGTCCGAACCGCAGGATTAAAAACTTACATTAAAAAAAGAGGATCCAAAAGCGATTGAAACACATAGAAATACGGAAGTTAGCATATTTCTTAAGTGAAAGATTCTAGGTTTTGGCTGAAACTGCACCTACTGATGCGAGTCTGAACTGAAGCTTAAACTAGCAGCCAAAGGTGCTGAATTGAATTGAACGAGACAATGAGACCCAAGTATCAAAATTGTGAAATACTATGGAAAGTGAATAAAACTTTTATAAAATTCTAGACACGAAACTATACTCTCTAAATTTGAATCAGTGAAAATTTCACTAATTGAATCAGTGACTTGGTATTTCACTGCAGAAACAGTGACTTGAACCCTTTTTCACTGGAGTATCAGTGAAGTCCATTTCAGCAGTGAGTTTACCACTGCTAAACCAGTGCGTAAATTCACTGTTTCGTCAGTGATTTTCGTGACGAACGCTAGGGGCGCCGCGTACGCCGAGTCTCTAACCGCCATGGAGCTGCCTACTAACCGCCAAATCGTTCGCGTTCATATGTTGCGTGCTGATTTGGGCGTCGGTTCAACCACGTGAACTGTTCAGTAAAAATCATAACGTAAGTACACATGCGGATTTATAAAATTCTTCACAATTTGGCTTGTTAGTTGCAAATAATCGATGAATTGGGTGAATATTGCTGTTCACTGTCTTACATTGAATTCCTTATACTTTTGGTAGGTTAGGTTTTCTCACTGCGTCCAGTCTTGGCTCGCTCCGACGAGATGGGAAACGGAGAAGTTTCATCTGCGTTAGGAGTCTGTTTTTTCTTTACTTGCAATAAAGACTCGCGAAACAAAAATGTGTCGAATATACCATATTGTCTTTCCGTTTCGAGAATATCTTCAACCGGATCAAATATATATGAGAACCAATAATTTTCGCTGATTCGATCAGTGAAAATTTCACTATTTGAATCAGTGATTCAAATTCACTGGATAAATTAGTGACTTTTCACTGATTTTCAGTGGTATACTTATAACTGGAGGCATCAGTGACTATTCGCTGATGATCAGTGACTATTCACTGATTCAAATTTAGAGAGTAGTTCGTCATTATATTCAAGAGAAGCATGATAACTACAGCTGATAGCTTCAGCTTCGTAAGAGTTCCAGGATCATCACCCGGAAAGTGGAAACATTAAATTTGCAGAATGCAGTCACTCTTTCAACCTGCGATACCTTCAACTATCGTTAAGATTTTTTCAAATCACACGTAAAACTTGCATCTTTCAGGCCATATGATTGTCGAATGATGAAGGAGGGACTCCACAGGTTTTGTTAATTCAAGTCAATATTTGTTTCTCATACATGGCTCCAAAACAGTGCATTCCAAAATCTCTAACATTTTTTTAATCATGATTTTACATGACTTGAAAAATATGTCAACCTTCCACATTATAGGTACTATATCATCATTAAAGAATTGCTTGAAGAAATTTTTGATTTGCGTTCTTTTTAGGTGATTTGAAAAACAGGATCGAGTCCCCCCTCAAAAACGATGCCTGTGAGAACACAAGTGGTTCTGAAATGAGTGAATGTTGATTTCAGTTTCACGGCTATCAAGCCGTGTTCCTCCAACACCTTTGCTACATGTCTATCAGCTAGATTATATATAATGAATTCAGGACGTACAATGGCGCACTGGTACAGAAACGTTTTCGGATGCCGAACGAAACCGTAACTAAATTAGACCAGTTTCTCTCTCGAAGAAAGTTTCCGAGTATTTACCAAAGACCGGAAAGAATTTTCACAGTGCACGTATGCACGTCGCACGGTGTACAGTACGGCACAACGGATACGCGAGATCCGAGACGCGAACAGAAACTCGGGCCCACGGGACGTTCGAAATTTAAATTTCAAATTTGGAGCGTGTCGCGAAGGGTGTGACGGTATGCGTAGTACTCCACACGGCGGTACCTCTCGCCTCCGTCTTCCCATCTCACACTCCTCTCCTCATTTCGCTTTTTTTTTTTTACTCTTGTTTCTTACGCTTCCCCCCGTGGGGTGCGCGCGGAGGTGAAGACAAGGGCGTGTGAGTCGTCCACGGACACGCGTGTCCGACACAGAGGTAACGCTTGTCGCGTTTCGACCGCGCACGGGACCACCTACGAACCCTGTCCTCTCGACTCTCGAGCCGTTGTGGTTCCTCTCGCGAAGATCTTGTATATTTCCGATTTTATTTAGGCCCTAAAACCTCTTGGTATAAACGATGCGCGTGACAAGTTTAACCCGCCTCTTCGCCCTCTTATTTTTATTTTACCAAATGGTCGTATGGGTGGAGAACTCAACGTTGAAACCTTAGGCTTTGGGTACTTTTAATACTTATACAAATACCCCCTCGATGTATAAACCAGCTACGACCATAAATATGTATAAAAATTTTACATCTCTTCGCATCGACGCACGTGCCTCTCCTCTCTTCCTCTCTCTCCCTCTCTCTCTTCTCTTCCCTTTTACCTACCTACCTACGTATGTACACATGTCCGATGACGCTTTGGGTACCCACTTCAACCAACTCGCAGGGGGCTCCATTCTCTCTCTTTCTCCTTTGCTCTCTCGACCGGTTGTGTATTTCAATTTGTCAGGTGGGGCCTTCAGCCAGTCTCACAGACTCCATCTCAACTCTCTTTTTTCCTCTCTTCTCTCGTTTCACAGTGTCCATAAGTTTGATAACACTACTGTGACGTGTCGTTGACCTTGAGAGACCTTCTCTCCGCTCAATGGTGATAATTATCATCTACGATTCGTTTCTTCTTCTTCTTCTTCTTCTTCTTCTTTGAGTTGCATTGTAATCAGACACGGCGACCGATTTTTTAGAATATGTAAATCTTGATCGACTATAAAAAATTGATGAAAGTCGACCTGGTCAAAGGTTTTCATTTGTATGAATATTCTGATGCAGAAATTTGATTGAGAAAAATAGCTTCAAGAAACAGTCACTCCGCAGGTGGTGGTAGATTTTATTTTCGTTTTTCCAAAAGTATGCCATAAAATCTATCAGATATCTGAAACAACTGATTAGGCTCCAATAATTTTACATTAATATCCGTGTGTATTTTTAGTATAAAAAAAAGGCATCCCGGAAAAAAGAATCTCCCTTGAATCTTGTTATTCGTAAGTAAAAAAAAAAATTCTGCAAGAACGTGGCGAATCTTTTCATTTCTTTTATCGTCTCTCAGTATGAATCTGAATTTTAATTAATTTCGTTATATCTTGATGATAATTGGATCGAAATTAAAGCTGTCAGGGATGTATGAAAATAGAGACTCTCCAACCACGGATACGTGCGTATGGTGGGCATGTAAGGGTGGTAGAAAAGTCGTCAGCTAGACTGCAGCAACAGCAGGAGGAGCATAGAGGGTTGTGTACGACGCTGATGGGATGGGATGGGATGGTAGTGGTGTATGGTTTCGGTCGATACTAGGACCGCCCGACGCTCGACGTTCGCAGAACTTCAGCCACGAGACACTCGAGTTTGTCGTCGCAGACGACGCCGACGCCGGTCCTACTCTCCTACAGGAATCGCAGCATCCAGAGTTTGGCGCCTGGTACCAAACGCGTACACGCCTCACCTCGCCCAAACTCCCCCTAACAATGGAGAAAATACGAAAAAAAAGACGAGAGAGCGGCATATCCGTGACGTCACACCTGCCTCCTGCCTCCTGCCTCTCTCCGCGACCCCTTTGGCTGTGTCCTTCACCCTCCACCCTTGCGCCGTCATTTGTTTCCCTCCACTCCGCGCTCTTCCACTCATTTCCCATTTCCCGTCATCCACATGTACGTCCCTTTACCTGTCGAGGTTTGGTATGGGTATTGGGACACCCTTGGGACACCCTTGGGAAACCTACCCTCCACACCTTGTCACTGAGGCTGATGCACCCACCCATCCCGTAAATGAGGATGAGGATGAGGATGAGGAAGGGGTTTCGATCTATACCTCTTGTGCTTCTAGACTTGGATCCAATGTCCTCCAACCTCGCGCGCCCTTGCACTGTAAACTGCACGTGCGTGAGGAACATGGGACATGGTCACCTATAGGTACACACCTACCTATGTCGCGTGGGTGTCGCTACTCTCACATTGCCAAGTCATTGCGGGTATACTGATGTGTCTACCCTTATACCGCGTCACTATACTCACCTGTGTATGGTCTGGATCCTTGCTTACTCATACTGTGTGTTGCTCAAAATGTCGTAAAAGGAAAACTGTGTTTTTTTGTGTTTTTTTTAACCCTGTCTGTAGTTACAATGCCGTGGGATGGACATGGGATGAGACTTTCTAACGCATAATTCTACACAGTAAAGAGAAAAAAACAAAAAATGTTACAGAACGATTCGTAGTTTGTGTCGTTGGGAAGCAGATAAAAAAATATGCTGAAATTTGTACAGAACTTACACCCTTAAATTGAGTGGATATAGAGGATAAGAGATATTTTAGCATCCGGCACAGTGTGACACTGGGAAATGTCATGAGGGGCACCACCATTGATTCCGAAGTAACGTAGTAGGCCATTAATACACAACATAACTCTGAATTTATAGTGTCAATAATCCTTGGTTTATTGACACCGAATTAATGATATCACTCGAGTTCATGACATGCATGAAATGATACCTTCCATATGTGAAAAGAGGCGATGAACTCTCAGTTTTCACCCCGCTTGGTGTAGTTCGATTTCAGCACATCAGATGTCACTTCCCAATAGTAGAATTCGTTGTGTTGAACACTATTGGAATTTTTTTCTCAATCAATAATTAATAACATAAATTTGTGTTATTTCGACTACTAAAAATGCTCAAATAAGACAAAATATAAAGCGGGCGTACTTGGACATTTCTCAATGTCTGTTTACAATATAGAAAGTTCGATCACATAGAAGCCTGTAAGTGAAAAAGAATTGTGAAATTTTACTAAAAATAACCAACGTAATTTTTCGTATTCTCAGCTTCGCAATGTCTGATGAGGTTAGCGAACAATTTAAAGAATGGTAAAAAGTTTGTGACGATTGAACCGTTAAAAACAATTAACTAGAAAAAAGTCTTCTCTGTGTTATTTCAACATTTGAACTTTCATAATTTAAATTGAATTTGAATTACATTTCTTTATCTATTCGATAGAAAAATTTTTCTTGGACTTGGTAAAACATTTTTTTTGTCTAACCGTGTGCAATAAATGAATAAGGAAACAGCATTTACTATGAAAATTTATTTGGTCATGACACAGGCGACGAACACCAAATCTCGTGAAAGAAAGAAATAATAAAGAATAAAACAAAAGTAGAGGGTTCTGACTGGAAGTCATGTATCTTGACGAATCGATAGATACCCTACACGAACAGTATCTTTTTTTTAGGACAGGGAAACCCAAGCAGAACCTCAGGTTCTGATTTTATTCGAATCCAACGAACTTCCGCATCGATGATTTTCTCACCTCATAGTACCAATCGATCGATAAGCTACTTTGTCCATTTTGTATGAAAGGTATATAACTGTTCCCTGCCAAGTATTTTTACATTGTCAAACCAAAGAGGTAATTAATCGTCCTTCGGAACAATCAGAACAGTGTTTACGGCGTGAAGGAAGCTTTCTATTAAAACGGTACCTCAAAGAATAATCACGCCGGATATAATCCAACACCGACGATAAAAAATTGAAAAAAATATGAACTTAATTTAAACCATAATTTTCTATGATTGCAGTTGTTCTGCTGGACACAACGACAGAAGGAAGTCTCGATTGGACTCGGTATCCATTCGGCGCCCAGGCCAGCACTCCGGGCGTAAGTACCAAACCCGTCTTCCATTGTGTCGTTGGATTTTTAACGCTCGACTTATCTCGAGAAGTATATACCCTGAAGGAGTCTGTGTTATGTTAGGCCGGGCGATATTTGCCGGTTAAATTATTACACGTAACACCTAGGCAGTGTGGCTCCTCGATGTTTGACCAACCCTTTCTTACGCGGGTGATTTCAACGCGTTACAATTTTCCCTCCGCTATAGACCACAGCCACCTAAAATTTATATGCGTGTAGTATGGGATTTAACGGAAGGAGGAAAAATCAACACAGGTTTAAAAGCGTTTTTCAAACACCGTCACCGTTTTCGATTAGCGTCCGTACACTAACGACCGATATTTGAAAAATCTACGTTAACCGCCTCCGTTCGGAAGGCAACGCCGTGCGCCGAACCGGCTCTATAATTTGTTCGTTCAAACAAAAACCAATTTGTTAGTCGACAAAACTCCTGCGGGATGTGCTGCGCGGGTCTCGTTCTCTCCACGGGTATAGGTCGAGGTACTAGCATCGAACAACCGAAAACCCAGGAACACCGGGAACCCGGCAGCAGAAGAGCAACGGCAGTCATCGTCCATGAAACTGGGCACAAGGCTGATTTAAACCTGTCTGGCGGCCCGCTGCGCGTTCAACAATTGAAAAACAAACATGGCGCCCAACCTGGGCTTCGCCCTGACCAGCGGGGGCTCACGTATGCGATGAACCACTCTCTCGCCGATCGTATACCTCGGTTATAACTCCTCTTCGTTAACTCGTCGACGAACACAACAAACTTTGCAGGTGTAAGACGTGTTCGAAATTTTGGGGAAAACTCGGTAAATTTCTTTGTCCTTGAAAATTCTGATTGTGAGAAGGTAGCTGATGTAGAATGTAGCTAATGCAATAAATTTTCGCGGGCACAAGATACAAAGTTATTAATATACAGTGCCCCAAGGGCTGAACTGCGTCGGCAAACAAGCCAAACAGAATTACTACGGAGTATTTGAACAACCCGATGAAGGTAGGTGCGGAGGTTCAGAGCGGGAAGATGGGGTCAGAACTCATACAAAGGGAGCTCAACTAATCACCCGAATTTTCGACCCCATACTACCACCCCAACTTCTCGGGCTCAAACGTCTTCGGGCGCTCTATAAATACCTCACTCGAGTGTAACTCTGATAAACTCGTATATTGGTTCAGAAAAAACAACGATCTCAACGTTCACGGCTTTCGATGTCACCATTTCGAAAGAGATTGGGTAAATTTCAAGGAATCATGTGGCAAAACATGAAAGAGCTTTCGTTTGATACTTTCAAGTTGATGGTTCTGTGATGAAAATTGGCCAATCCTTCAAGCATACACCAAGGGTGGTCTAACCCCTTAATCACTGTGTGAAAACCGTTCGTGTTTGGCCTAATTTCAAACAAAGTACTCTGAAACGTTCTTCAAACAATTAAACCACTATTTACATTGGCTCGAGTTCATAGAATATCGCAGGGGGTCATCGCTGGGGATGCTATATGCTGGTACACACGGCACGAGAAACCCTCATCTAATTTCAAACTGGCAACACGTTATCTAAATAGTAAGATCTCAGAGTGTGAGGAGCGGAATTATGAGAGCAGATTATTCATCAAATCTTGACAATAATCGATAGTTATTCGTTTCATGCCGATTGTTGCGATAGTTGGACTAAGAATCTCCAAGCGTCCCTCCCCTCTTCGTCAGACGTTCTAGACCAAATAATGAATAGCGGATACGGAACGTAGCCGTGTATCAGGCACGTAGATTAGGGTAAGGGATCCCATCTTCCTTTGAAGTTGGGAACCCCAGCGCGACACGCGTGGCACAGATCCTATCTGTAAGTTTCATCTCCCGTGAAGAATAAGAGGAGAGTCCTTACCCCGTGGCAAGCAGCAGCATCAGCATCAGCATCAGCATCAGCATCGGGATATACATCTTCCTGGATCTGGTCTTAAAATTACTACGAGTCTAGAAGAGACGTTTGTGATATGTGACCAGCATATATAGAAATACCATCTTGGTATAGCGTTAGCTCGGTATCTTGAGGTATGTGAGAACGCTACAACTGTGAGACAGAGGACGCTTTCAGCCCGCACGCGTGTCCTCACTTTAGTTTTTAGTCTTTCGTCCTCTCTCACGTTGGATATGGGGTGGATATATTCTTCAACCAGATCACATCCCGGGTCCTTATTAATTCTCAAAAGTTAAACTCCGACAAAAAAGTAAAAAGAATCGAGATTAAAATCCCCGGCGCATATAATATGTGACGTTTTGTTTTTCACAAACTTGTCACAGACTCTTTTATTTTATGCTGTGGGAAAGAGATTCACTCCTGAGATTGTTATTTTTTGTTATTTTTAAAACGTACAAATTCGTTGAACTTTTTATCATTTAATTCTAAGGAAACGTGAGATCCGCACTACGGTGCATAACTCCCGATATAGAAGCATCACGAACTTGCAATGTTTGTCCAGGACCCAGTTTGGACGATCGACGATTGTACATACCTACCTACCGCCTCTGCTCCAGTGGTATGGTTCTGCAGGCAAACGGCTGTGCAAAGCTTTATTAATCCCCTGGAAATAGATGAGTTACACTGCAAACACTTGGACAATGGCGCGGTTGCCATCCCCTCGGCACTATTGTCGACCGTGTCAAAATAAATCTGACCCGGACGTGTTCAGGTTGAGTTAGGTATGGATTTATTTATAATCCTTCGCCCTGCTTTTTTCCTCTATGTCTACACGTTTCGATATTTATCGATACATATGTATACCGCTATGTATATATCCAAGACGTGTTTGGACAAAGCATTTTCATTTTTCAAAAAAAATAATCTCGATCAGAAATTCCTGTCAGGTATAATTTTTACAATTTTTACATCCGCTCGAGGATAATCGCGCGGTCTATGAATGTGCACGTATTTCGGAAAAATCGTGATTCAACGGATGCGTGGGGGGAGGGAGGGAGGGTCTAACGAAATTTTCAATCACCATCGCCATTGTTGAAGATATCGACCGTCGGTAATGCGACGAAAAGAGGGAGTAAAAAGTAGAGGGAAGAAAATAAATAAAAAGATATTGTTTTCTTTCATAGCGAGGAAGTGCGGAATCCGCTTTGCTCACGGCGGCGACTTGTCCGGCTTCTTTACATGCAAACAATTGAATTAGCTTATCGCCTACAGCTCTACTGATATAATATGATAATGCCTAATTCAATAAGACGAGATTTGTTCACTTCGCGTGGATCCAACTAATTCTAATATCAGCTGCACACGATCAACGACGAACAAAATAGCTGCTCTCCTTTTTGCAGGTTAGAAAGTTGCGTCGATTGAGAGGTATAGAAACAACTTGTACAGGTCGTGATGTTATTCCCGTTCGCTATTTCTCTTGGGCATAAAGGCAGAGGCCCCGGCCCTCGTAGCGTAACGTTTGATTCGCAACAAATCCGCTTTCGAGCCACGAGGATTGATGTCTGATCCCCGAGGATTTCGTGTCTATATCCTTGTGACGGTATCTTCGGCGGCAGCTCAAGCCCGAAGCCGCCATAATCCTTACCCGTTCATATTTTACGCTTCACTCTCTCATCTTTCAACAATGGAGCTAGATATTTCTAATTTTCCAAAACTTGCCAGACTTCTGTGTTCGTTTTAGCAACATTCGCGGTATCTTTACCATCGCACTGAATAATGCTCTCAGATATTTCCCTTTGAAGAACGGAAATGTTCGTCACGGTAGGCGATAAGAAGAGCCTGCAATTTTCTCTCTTTGAAGAAATATTCCAACACCCAGGGTCCCTTTCCTACTCTCTGATGCAAGCCTCTAGCTACCTTCTACCTCCTCTACACTGTCTCTTCTCTTCTCTTCTCTTCTCTGCACTATCCGGGTTTTCCAGGCTCCGTATAAACCGTTTGAGAAAACTTTTGCCAAGTGAACTTAGCGTCATCTCGACGATCTCAACGGACTTCGGGATGCTGAGATGGCTGAGGAAGCTGCAATGGAAGAGCGAGGGAGCCTTCTATTCCCTAGACGACCACCACGGTTGGTTTAACCACCCTAGGCTCCCGCAACCAGGTCCAGACTCTTCTATCCAGTTATCTCAGAGTTTCTCTTATCGCCTCGTCCTTCTCCTCCGTTCTGTCCGGTGTGGCCCCCGCGTTCTCCGCTCCAAGGTTGCCTCGGGGCTTCTCTTCTCTTCTCTTCTCTTCTCTGATTCTCATCCCTGCCCGTGTACCCATACAGACGGAACGTGGAGCCTCTCTTCCCCCGGCCTCCTTTATCCCATGGGCAATGCGGTCACGTCCCGGTTACCATGACTACCGCTGGATGAATTCCCATTCCCTCTCGTTAGCTTAAACCGCCCGCGTACCGAATTCTAATGGGAATCGTACAGATGCGCAGACTTCGTTCTATAGCTATATACCTACACCCCTCACTTCCGTCGCTTGCGTGTCGCGCGAATCTATCGTCTTTCTCTCTTTTTTCGTTTTTGTCTGTTCGATTATTTGAAATTCATTATCGAAACCGAAGAAATCAAGCAATGCTATTATATAAATTCAACTTCCTTCCTCTAAGCTCAGATCGTGTATTTTCGAATTCAGTATTCTGATTCGTATTCCCACCTTTCCTCATAGAATTATTTCTACTCTGAAAGCGACACACGACTTTTTCGGTCTTATACCTTGGATACCTTCCTAATTGTTGATCATATATCCTCGATTCAAGAATATTTTGGAGCCTTGGTTGGATAATATTCAAATGCTTGATCCAAGAATAGTTTGTTTCTGCGTGTAGTCAGTCATTTGTTCCGTCTCGTTTCACAGGCGATATAAATTATCGCTTATTAGAACTGATAGCGTTTTAACTGACGGGGATATTTTAGTTGGTGTCAGGGGCCTGCGGTTACGCGAGGAGGAGCTGAGATTAAGAGAGTTACGCGCGTGTCTGTGTGTGGGCCGAATTCCATCTGCTTAAGATTTAATTTTGAAATCAGAGTTGGGCTTGGTTGTGTTGATGCTGTACGAAGAGGGGCCTTTATGGATTTATTTGTCGAATTAGTCCGACGCTCTTTGAGATACACTTGACTAATTATTTATCCTTGTTAACGAGGAAATAAAGTATTCAAAATCAGACGCAATCAATTCACTTGTCCCGGTCTTATCTGCCTTATTATATGGTCTCGGTAAAAATGAGAGAGGTGAAACCACACGGTTGATGGATTTTTAAACCTTCGTTTTAGGACCTGGGAAACAGCCGTTTATTTTGATTTTCTGTTTTAGAAGATTTTCTAAAAACGGTTTAGAATATCGTCATCCATCATCCACCGCCAAGATCTCATGGCACAATCAGTCTCTGGCCTTTAAATCTAACAACTTGCCTAATTATAACCGAGCTACGAATTGTCACGGGGTAAGATAAAGTGGCTTGGTAGTTTTGACGTATTCTCTCCTCCACAGAGGACGAGGAAACGAAATAATGATTCTGAAGATACAAGTTTACCCTAGAATTCCAAAGTTCGAATGGAAATAACAAAAGAATGGTTCGATTCTTTGTTTTGAGCAAGATAACTTGAGGGGTCTGTGAAGATCGCTGGAAATCACCATAAACTTTTCTCATTTAAACTTGTCTCTCTATGCTAGGGAGAAATTCGCGTTAACGTAGCTGTATAGCCAGTTATGACGACTACGGTTTTTCCCCAATTAACAAATCCTGATTATAATTATTCTCCATCTCTCCGAGCGAAAAAGCGCTACATACCTCCTGCTAGCAGAGGCTTGTCTTAACGAATAAGACGTTCGCGATGCTATTCTCAAAGACAATTTATAACTGTTTTTACCCCCAACTCGGTGATCTCAAGATGGGAACAAAAATTGACAAAGTTTGTCTTTCACAAGTTATAACCACCGGTTCTCTCGATCTAGCCTGAAGCTCTGGTCGACTGTATAAACTTCATAATACTCAGGGAACTCCGAAAGTTCAAGAGTTTCATTAAGTATCGGTTATAACTAAGGATGTTTTGATCAAAGAACAAGGAAGCGGTTCAGGCTTTTTCACGTCATGAAATTTAAGGAGATACTCAACTCAAATTCCCAAGTCGAACATTCAACTACTAGTTTTTGGCTCTAAAGAGCTGAGAAAATGATGATTGGCGTGAATATTGTCAGTGTCCTGGTCCCTTTTTAGGATCTAAAATCAAGTGGTCAAGTGCTCTATGAGTTTTCAGTCGAAAACGAATCACGGTTTCTCTTTTTTCCATTTCCAAAGAGGCAACTCTTGGTACATGGTACATGGCACATAACGTGAAAGCACATAGCGGAAAGGTTTGGCCAAATTTGCATAGACTCTGGCGCGGGGCTCCTCGGCACTTCTGCTAATCGGTTCTTTATCCTGATGGCTGGTAATTCTCGGGGCGACAACCCTCCTCAGGACTCGAACTTGAGGGGGGTTCCGTATTCTCCAGGCTCGTACGACCTCCGTTTCATCTTCTTCAGAACAACCACCCAGTGGCATATCTAACTCGGGTTACTCGTGATAATTTGTTGGAATAATGGTTCGCGTAACTCTGCTGGGGTTATTAGCCCACTATAACGTACCAAGATAGCTAATTATACATACACCATAAATATGACCGTGTACCATGGTCACGGTCTATACTCGCTGCGTTGTATAATTGCATGGGGTTGGAACGGAGGGCTTTTGTTTCAACCAATGGCTGCAGCACTGGCTCCTTCTACCCTCATATTTCGCCCTATATCTTAATTAGGAATTTTACGAGGAGTAACTTTTCGGAGGGTTGTGCAGGTTGACCCTCCTTATTCCGCGCGTGCACTAGGTATCTCTAGAACCCTCTTTCAAGTCGTTGAGATATATTATCGTTCCGAAAATGGAGAAAAATAAATAGAGATTAATTATAACGCCGACATTTTTAGGCCTTGATCTGTGTCGCGGTATTTTTTCCGCTTGGATTTAGGGGTGTGAAAATCTCCGAGTTGGACCTTCAGGCTAGAATTAAACGCTATTGTCTGAGGCTAGCAGGAAATACAGTGAATTTCGCGAAATTAGTTAATCCCAGAAACAAGGGATAACCGGTTTTCGAGGTGAACCCAACCCGCGCAAAATCTTTGTTCTCAAGTTAATACCGTTAATGCGCGACTTAAACCTTGAACAAATATTGTTACAATGAGGAATTATTTTTAGACGGAACCTGAAACGTCAAATAATACCTACCCACGTCACACCCTAGCTAGCCCCCTTCTTAAACTCTGAATAAACAATCAGCTGCGACATTTTCGTTATTCTCAACACCTAGAATGAAAACTTTAAATACTTTCATTCACTGTTAGCTCTGACAAAATATACATACTATCTCTACGCTTTTGGAAATGTTGTGATGAATGTAAATAAAGGATCTCGAATACTTATACTTTCTCGTCATGCTTTTCTCGAGGACTTTCAGAATCCGTAAGCATTCTTTGAATTGATATACTGAGAAGTTGCGAATCGTATTAATTTTTTATTCAGACTAACAGGGGGTCTTGGAAGGATGAAATCCTAGGTACTCTTCAAATGGATGTGAGGGACCGTGACAAAAATTTGGTGTGACAGCCAGAAACTTTGCTAAGAAGAAATAGCACTGAGAAGCTCCAAACATATCAGAGGCATTGTTTTTCTTTTTATACCATCAACAGATGACTATTTTTGGTCGCAAATCCGATCCTGAGGATGGATTTGGATTTCAGATTGCTAATCAGCGTGAAAACAACCCTGAGTTTGAAATATTGGTGGGAAATTAGTTGGACAGTAATGTACGACAAAGGGAGGGTTTTGGCGCAGTTCGCGGTAGTGTTGGATGAATATAATTATTCAAAGTTCAGGCGGGAATGAGTGGGAGCTGTAATAAGTATAACCCAACCTAACCTAACCTAACCTAATCCAGTGTTTGAGAGGCCCTCGAAACCGTGGAGCAAACACATAAACGGCAAAACACACTCGAGCCACCACATACTTGACACCTTGTGTCAATAAATACAGCTCTGGGTCTTTTCTCTACAGCGGGGCCAATAGCTGATAGATTTATGAACGCGCGCGCGGGTTCTGCTTAACTGTGTTGGCCTCCGCCATACGGCAACACCATTATACAACGCGCTCCATACATAACCTCTCTATGTCGGCGCATAGCCCGTGGGGAAAGGTGGAATAGTACCGGTGTGTACGGGGTGAGTTATCCACGAGTATACCTATCGGAGCTGAGGGAAAAGTCACGCCCGGAATTTATTAGATGACAAGAAAAAGAGAAGGAGTTCTTTCGACTAGTAAAAATTCTTGTCTCACCAGGTTTTGTGTCTGTGTGTGGGTAGAGCGTAATAAAATTCGTTAGTGCTCTTCAGGTGGGTCATCTCCCCTCTTTCTATCGTGGTACGTGCATCCGTGGCTACTCTTCCTCGCAAAGTACATTTCCACATCTCCAGAGGACGATCCTGTCTAGATTCTCTCTGGTTCTGGTTTCTCTCGTCCTATATCATTCCAAAAACACTGATGCCAATTATAATGATCCCCGAGTCCGTGTCGTTGTCGGTATAATAAATAAATCAAGACTAGAGTTTTTAAGAGATGCTGTTAATTCTTAAGGACGAAGATCAACGGCCATAATTAAAAGACGGATTTATACGTAATTAAACTCTCTACCTAAAGAAAACAAAATCTCGAGGAGCGTTAAAGCCTCAGATAATTTATTCCAATTGCACAAAGCGACACGTATTATTGTAACAGTGCAGAGGAAAAGAGCGGTGGCGCCCTCTGAGCCAGCTGCTATCCCGGGGCAATGTGGGTATGGAAGAAAATGGAGGGAAAAACGATTGTAAGTAATATTATATGGCGTCTATGGAAAGATGGGAGTCCCGGCATCACGTCGACGACGATGGACCATTATTCCACGTGAATTCGTCCTTTGACGGTCCAATTTCGAGTGTAGCCAACGCCGCTCCTCCTCTTGGCAGCCGCCCCCCCTTTCCTTATTCGGCTTCAATTTTCCCGTTCCACGAATTCTCTCATCCCGCAGGAAAAAAAGGCGAAACGCACATTGACGCGTATCGCACGGTTTTTCGTGTCCACGTCGTGTGTCCTCTTCCAGAGGCGATATCGCGGCTCGTTTCTCCACCTTCGTAGCCCCACCATTACCCCCCGACCTCCGAAAGGGAATATTAATGTCTCTCATATTTTATACGACCAGTTGGACGCGCTGCGACCCGTCCTCTCATGAACGAGGAGTAAAAATATGTATATAGGGTGTATACCGGGAGATTCTTATCGGCGAGACAATGACAAAACGGGTAAAGACGAAAATATACATAGAGGAGTTAATTCGGTGTCCGGTTTTAAGAAGTAGGAACCCAGGCCCTCCTCCTCCTCATCTCGCTTCGTTGGTTCCTTAGCCCTGCAGTGTACGACGAAATTAGTCAACCCCTCCATACAGCGGGGGGTTTTTAGACCAGTAACGACAGTGCGAGGGGTCGTTTTCGAGCTTATCAAATTAGTTTTTATTTTTTATTTTACTCTCGAGTCCTCCACACGTTTCAAGATAATTTTAACGACGAACGCCCTGTATTTTTTGTTTTCTGTTTCGTTTCATTTACCAGGGGGATACGAAAAAAAAAACGACCCATTTATCTGCATGTTACTGTTATTATTATTATTTTCACTCGCTCTTCAACATATTTTCACCCGAATTGAACTCGTCGTTAAAAAGAGACGCTTCCATGGCTTGAACTCAGATAGTATTTTATTGTTATTGTACCTTTTTACCCCAACGTTTCAAAGATCTCTCCAAACAAATATTAAAAATGATTGACTAATATTTGTTTTTGGACCTCGGTAACTCGATTTTCGAATATCCGTATGGGATCCATATAGTGGATGAGGGAGTATGAATGTGAAATCTGTCCACTCCAGAGCTGACGATCAGAAGGGGAGAGAAGAGCGTATGCAAAATCCTGTTCAAATATACTCTTTTGATTTTCGTAACCCCATTTTGGTAGTCAGCAAATGACATTAGGACACTAATTACATGAATATTAGATTCCTATATATACACAATTAGCGGAATAATTTAGGACCGCGAAATTGTACCAGCATGAACACACTCGTTCGCTGTATCGTGAGTGCAGTCACTATTTCCAGATATCCCCCAACAACGATGCAGTTGGATGCTCCAAATTCAACTTCATACATTTGCAATATGTAACAAATTACACCGAAACACGACACGTCAAAGTCAGTCAACGGCCAACGTTTGTATCGTGTACACATGCGTCATGTAAACTCCAGTTTCGCGATGGTCAATAATTCGTCACACGAACTTTAAACATTGTCATGGATTTTACTGACTGAACGATCCTTCCGAAAATCTACCACTACTCTCTTCTATGGGTTTCGAATCTGTGAATAGCTATATACCAGCATATACACACACAACGTGCTTAGTTTTGCTGATCACGTTTGTCCCGCCCGAATTAACTTCATCTCCCCCAAAATAGCCGAGAGAGAGAGAGAGAGTGAGAAGTGAGGGCGATTCTACTCTCCGGAGGCTCTGACCTTCGTGGAGCGAGACTGGGATTGGACACCTACTGAAATTGGAGCTAGATCCGTCATTTCGGCACAACAATAGCCGGACAACACTACAGTGTTGGGATGAATCATCGCCGCTACATGCCGGCACAGTCTGTCGCTTTCGTCCCAAAACCCCGACCCCATATAGCAGAGGCACGGGGTACCTAGATCCAGCTCCTCCTTCGGATGGACCCCCAGAGAGGAGACGGCTTTGATAATGATTTCTCTGCACGGAGGAGTTAGGCCGATACCCAACCAGCGTGCGAGACTCCTGTGTGTATAATCGATACGATTATACAATCATGGGCTTAACTCTTGATTTATGGACAATTCTTGGGTTTTTTTTTCGAGCCAAACGATTTTTCAACTTCCAACTTCTCTGTTTTTATACAACAAGAGAAAATATTATTATCACGAGGAAGATGAAAAGATAGCTTTTCACTACATTTTGAAGTCTGCAGGGAAATCAACTACAACCATTTTCAGCCGATCAATTTTGTCTCTGAAGATATATGGAAAACGAGATGAATTTGGTCTCGATCGATGTGGCTTTTCCAACTTCGTGACTGACTAGATTTTTAGAACAAAATACCCAGACATGCAGGAAAAATCATTATATCTAGAGAACAGATTAGATTTCTATGGAAATTGGCACTCACAGGTTTTTGCATCTATGACGAATGTTGATGTTTCCAAATTCAAATTTGGTGATAATATGTGTTGGGGTTGAAACGAGTATGGGGGTGGGCAGTCCGAGGACTGGCACATCAAAGTCGGCCTGAAATCGCTTATTCGTCTGCACGTTAGTCGATTTCATCATCAAATACGATTTCGCTCGTTTTATTTTCTCGGTACAAACCACGAATCCGTAACTGTTCTTTACCGCAAAAATCATTCGATTAATTCTATTAAACGTTTTTCGACCATTATACCCTGCCGAAACGAATCGATTCATTTTAATCGTTCGTTGTAATTAATAGGGTAATCCCGGAATAGATGACTATAGCTAAGAAAGATGACCGACAGTGTATCATGATACAGTACAATACATGAGAAATTATTCCATGGCCTACATCCGTCTCGGAGTGACCCTGGTTGGAACAACTATCGATTTAGCGATTTAGCGAACTAGCGATTCTGTATTCTCTCTTTATGTTCAGTGATCTTATAGCTACACGGATGCATGCATGTTGTGACATGTGACATTTTTATACGGAAAGCCAAACATGAGGTTGAAGTTCGTGACGTTGTTAAGACACAGAGAATGTTTGGAAAAAAAATGACTATTTTAGGACCCGAATCTCGTTGGATTTGTGAAATATCTACACATGTTCCATGCTCAGTTGGGGAAACTATTTTTTTTAAACGTGTTTGAGTCCTGAAATAGATTTTATTCCGCTTATTTTGTTGGGTCAACCCTGAGAACTAAAAACCGTTTTCATCATGTTTCATTGTCTATTTTATCGAGGTCCGAACATACGAGTAGAGAAGAGTAACTGTAACTGTCTTCGAGAATTACTTCAAAATCATCAAACACCGGCTTCCAATTAGTAATTGAATCAGACTATTCAAAATTTCAACCACTATAAAACAAAGTAGTTTTTTTTTAGACTCAATGACGTTTTTTGTTCTTTTTGTCTTTCGGTCTTGAAAATGATATAAATCAGAAATTTACTCCACTCGGGTGATTTTTCCTTCCGTTATTTGCGATCTCCTACAGGATGTGATCTTATGATGGTTCACATCTTACGTCAATATTAACGCAACCAGTCGATGAACTCTTCGAGTAACTTTCAAGCGGAACGAGTACTTTTTCCTTCGCTTCAACCGATATCTCTCTTCCGGTTTGTCCCAGGTGAGAGATGACCAGGAACAATATTGAAGCTTGTGTGTAATTCACTACAAAAAAAGGTTTCAACTGTTTTCATCCTGGAAGCCAGGTGGACACATGTCATCGGCGAAAAGTCAGTTAAAGTCAGGTGTGTACGATCGACACTAAATAACGCGCTCAACGGTTTTTTTTTTTTTTGTACTTTTTTAGAAATCACAAAAATCGTCCCGCACCCCCCGTTTAGGGGTGAATTGACGTTTCTGTCTGGTCACGGCTATAAGCGTTGAATAGTCGTTGATCCGCCGTCGTGTATATTAGTATACGTATGGGGGGCCGGGGGATGCAAGCCTCGCTTGCGCTCCCCAATATCAAGTCGAGTAATTGACTATATAATGGATTCCTGGGACTGCAATATGTCAAACTGACGCGTCCGCGGGGGCAGGGCCACCCTGGCGATCGGACCACGCTGCAGCCCGCGGATATTAAACCCAGTAGATCCTTGGCGCGCTCTGTAGAGCTCGCGACTAATTCGTGATGATTTTACAAACGGGGGGAGGCTTAGGCTCCAAGCCTTCTCGAACCCCAAAAGACCGGCGACAACCGCGCCCCGAATCCCGAATTAGCATATCGATAATCCGGGCTAATTTTCAACGCGAGCTCCCAGACTCGGGGAAAAATTGCATCCCGGAAATATTCATGACGCGACGGTGACGCAATTCTGCAAATGGAAATGAAAATCCTCCGGAATACGTTTTTTTTTCTGTCTTGCTCCTTACTCGCAGCTTTATCCGCGAAATTCTTTTCGGCTTCTTGGCTCTTGTGGACTCTTACGGGAACAATAGGGTCGAGTCCCTCCCTCCAGGCTCTCTCGGCTTGAGGCTCCCGTCTCTTCGTCCAAAGTAATTTCGCGCTCAAATTGCTTTTCAACCGATCCCTATACCGCTGCAGTGTCCACCCCAATCTCTTGCCTTGCCCCGCGCGCTCTCGCTTACTCGAGATATTGACTTTCATCTTGCAAGAAATCTCTTTTCCCCGCGTCGTGCACTTTTCGCACCGCGGGGCCAAGGGGAGGACAGCCATTCAACAGATTTTTCTTACCCAATTGCTACGACAACCGGAAAATGCAATTGCACGGACGCGTCCAATCACGACTGACATCCGAGGATCTACGTCACACCCCTCGCCTGCAACGGGAAGAGATAATTTATGTACCTGTGTGGGTGGGCTCAACGCGGAATTGACTCGCGTCTATTGGATCTTCTTCTTCTCTATTTGTGAAAGGACGGAAAGTTGAGAAAGTAATCGAAACGCGGGAAATATATCATCTTCATTATCACCGTGGAACAAACTCTCGCTGAGATGTAAGAAAACTCGAACTGCAAATGATCCAAGACACATAAAATTGCACATACATACTTCATTTTTTAGAACATCGCTTTGGAAAAGAAGTAGAAAGAAAAGAACTAAAAAAATATTGTAGTGTTTCGCCCAGCAAGAGCAGAATCAAATGGCGCCTCCATCAGGTAGAGTTCCTGCTATTCAATGAAGCTTCAAACCTATCAAAGGCAGGACACTTAATCATTTGAAAACGTTATTATCTTCGGTTTCGATGGTCCACTCTTTATTTTATCCAAATCAAGCAGACGAATGCTCTAATCCTTTGAGGACTCTTTGGTACCAAATGGCACTCGAGACCTCTGGCATCTTGTGGTCGTATGATATACGCTGATTTTGTTCATGTAGAGAAAGTTGAAGGAGAATGTAATGATCCAAGACAAATAAAATTGCACATACTTCATTTTTTAGAACATCGCTTTGGAAGAGAAGTTGAAAGAAAAGAACTAAAAAAATATTGTAGTGTTTCGCCCAGCAAGAGCAGAATCAAATGGCGCCTCCACCAGGTAGAGTTCCTGCTATTCAATGAAGCTTCAAACCTATCAAAGGCAGGACACTTAATCATTTGAAAACGTTATTATCTTCGGTTTCGATGGTCCACTCTCTATTTTATCCAAATCAAGCAGACGAATGCTCTAATCCTTTGAGGACTCTTTGGTACCAAATGGCACTCGAGGCCTCTGGCATCTTGTGGTCGTATGATATACGCTGATTTTGTTCATGTAGAGAAAGTTGAAGGAGAATGTAATGATCCAAGACAAATAAAATTGCACATACTTCATTTTTTAGAAC
The DNA here is from genome assembly GCA_018257835.1 of Euura lappo. Taxonomy (NCBI): domain Eukaryota; kingdom Metazoa; phylum Arthropoda; class Insecta; order Hymenoptera; family Tenthredinidae; genus Euura; species Euura lappo. The sequence goes on from JAEUYN010002205.1 coordinate 47,712, forward strand.
ATCGCTTTGGAAGAGAAGTTGAAAGAAAAGAACTAAAAAATATTGTAGTGTTTCGCCCAGCAAGAGCAGAATCAAATGGCGCCTCCACCAGGTAGAGTTCCTGCTATTCAATGAAGCTTCAAACCTATCAAAGGCAGGACACTTAATCATTTGAAAACGTTATTATCTTCGGTTTCGATGGTCCACTCTCTATTTTATCCAAATCAAGCAGACGAATGCTCTAATCCTTTGAGGACTCTTTGGTACCAAATGGCACTCGAGGCCTCTGGCATCTTGTGGTCGTATGATATACGCTGATTTTGTTCATGTAGAGAAAGTTGAAGGAGAATGTAATGATCCAAGACAAATAAAATTGCACATACTTCATTTTTTAGAACATCGCTTTGGAAGAGAAGTTGAAAGAAAAGAACTAAAAAAATATTGTAGTGTTTCGCCCAGCAAGAGCAGAATCAAATGGCGCCTCCACCAGGTAGAGTTCCTGCTATTCAATGAAGCTTCAAACCTATCAAAGGCAGGACACTTAATCATTTGAAAACGTTATTATCTTCGGTTTCGATGGTCCACTCTTTATTTTATCCAAATCAAGCAGACGAATGCTCTAATCCTTTGAGGACTCTTTGGTACCAAATGGCACTCGAGGCCTCTGGCATCTTGTGGTCGTATGATATACGCTGATTTTGTTCATGTAGAGAAAGTTGAAGGAGAATGTAATGATCCAAGACAAATAAAATTGCACATACTTCATTTTTTAGAACATCGCTTTGGAAGAGAAGTTGAAAGAAAAGAACTAAAAAAATGTTGTAGTTTTTCGCCCAGCAAGAGCAGAATCAAATGGCGCCTCCATCAGCGAGAGTTCTTGCTATTCAATGACGCTTCAAACCTATCAACGGCAGGACACTTAATCATTTGAAAACGTTATTATCTTCGGTTTCGATGGTCCACTCTTTATTTTATCCAAATCAAGCAGACGAATGCTCGAATCCTTTGAGGACTCTTTGGTACCAAATGGCACTCGAGGCCTCTGGCATCTTGTGGTCGTATGATATACGCTGATTTTGTTCATGTAGAGAAAGTTGAAGGAGAATGTAATGATCCAAGACAAATAAAATTGCACATACTTCATTTTTTAGAACATCGCTTTGGAAGAGAAGTTGAAAGAAAAGAACTAAAAAAATGTTGTAGTTTTTCGCCCAGCAAGAGCAGAATCAAATGGCGCCTCCATCAGGTAGAGTTCCTGCTATTCAATGAAGCTTCAAACCTATCAAAGGCAGGACACTTAATCATTTGAAAACGTTATTATTTTCGGTTTCGATGGTCCACTCTTTATTTTATCCAAATCAAGCAGACGAATGCTCGAATCCTTTGAGGACTCTTTGGTACCAAATGGCACTCGAGGCCTCTGGCATCTTGTGGTCGTATGATATACGCTGATTTTGTTCATGTAGAGAAAGTTGAAGGAGAATGTAATAATTATCGTTAACCTGCGGAGGTTTAACGGTTATGTGCATTATAGAAGAGTTGTGTCTTAGAGAGCTGACGCGGATGCTAATCCCGTAGGATGTTAGGAGCGGGTTATAAAGGCGCGTGGGTGAGAGAGGATCGGATACGTCCCTGGATCACTGAGGTCGAGTATAATAAATCCACGGGAATGTTGTGTAACGGAGTGAAAAATAAGATAAAATGAAAAAAAAAATGTAAAGATAAAAGAAAAGTGGTACCGCAGAACGGAACGGAACTGTAAGGGTCTGAGGATACAGAGAGACTGACATGAAAGAAACGAAACGAAACGTGGAATGGTCAACGCAAATGACGCGGATCTTCTAATTTATCAACGATTCATCATTCGTAGACAACAATTGCCAAGAGGGTTCGTTTTTACGGTCGTAATAAAACTGACAAGATAAAATGGAGAATGAAGAAGGAGACATGGAAAAAGGCGTACACCAACAATGGGCCACTTCATCAGGGTCTTCACCTTCGCATTTACGTTTACTCGGAAAACTACGTCCGGTAGAGTATACATACACGCCCTCGTCCATATGCTGTGTCACAGCTCTGGTTTATCATCCTGAGAACGCATCTACGCAAGTGAAATATCACTCAAGATGCTCAGCAGCACTATGCAAACGAGACACGATGAACGATGAAAAGCGAAAACCTGTACAGAACAACGAAGCATACGAGATCGAAAGGAGGATTTCTACCTTGGCAATTGTCCATTTGAGTTTCGCTTTGAAATTCAACATGAAAACCTTTTGCCATGAATTTTGTATAACATTTGGAGTTTAGGTCACAAATATTGTCAACTCGAAGTTCAGTCAGGGTGTCTAGCTGTCAGCAAAATCTGAAAAACCAGGACATGGAATATTTCAATTTTTCACCTACAGCTTGCACAATCCTCAAAAGTTTAATGCTGACGTTATCTCAATTTCTTTGAATTGAAACTTTTATTGGTATGTTTCGGAGTTGATAAAAAAAAAAAGAAAAAAACAGCCTACTTTGGATTAAAAAGGTGGAATTTTCAAAATTTAAGAATCCTGAAATCATAATCAATCGGAAACACAATCCTTGACTAACATTTGGTAATTTAGTTTATGTGGAATAAAATCACAAACAAAAATTAACAATTTTATCTTGTAACAATAACTTTTGTTGTTTGAGTTATAAAGAATCCGCATTCAAAAACTGTGTTGCTGAGGTAATTGGATCCATAAATTCCTGGAAAAATTGGAATTCTCAACTGGAAAAATGGGAAATGTCAGGGAAATCGATATGCCATTGACACTACACAGCTATGACGTCATTGTTCAGTATAATAAGCCTAGTTGCTTTCTATCAGAGGCCGATATGGCGGTGTAATTGCGAATTCTGACGTCATAGCCAATAGGAGCGTTCCTGCCCAATTTCATCCACTTTTAATCCTGCAGACCAGTTACGATAGGTGAAAAGTGGATAAAAACCAATTATATCTAAATAATTCATTGTTTTTTCGGCACACTTAGTTAGTAGCGTCAGTCAAAGCTTGTCTTTAATAAATCTCATCTATTCCCGTTCTGCGAACTCTTTTATAATTCAATCGAATTATACGATTGCGAGTAGCTAAAAACTGTCAACTTTATAAAGTGTAGAAGAAGAAATATGTATCAATTCCAACGGTATATAAATCCCGAAATAAATTCGCTTGTATCCGACTTTTGCCGTTTCTGAGCGTCTTTTTTTTTTCCTGAGATCTAGCTTTGGCGTGGCACCCGTAAAACGGGTCTCGAATTTTCTCGGCTGTTGCCCCTGGGTGGTAAAGGCACACGCATTCATCGTTAAACGTGGAACGATTACGCTCAACTTTTTGATTACTGTTAACGTGTGTGGGGGGGTAGTCTCGTGTGCTGCGTGTAACCGTGTGTATTTACTTCTGGCGCAGTGTTGGGGTACGTGTTACAGAAAGAGGCGTGCGCAAAGTTGTGTAGTTTCGCGTCGGGGTGGAGGGATACGAGGCACACGAGAGCACGAGGGCTCAAGTCAATATATATTAAGATTCGTGCCACCCCATCTCACCGACGCGGACGCGCCTCGGGGATGAGGGGGACCTTCGCCCCTATCCGACACTCGCTTCTGCACCCCGGACAAGTTTCTCTTCGTCCATGGTTCCAGGGGTGCAAGCGTTATCCGACGGCACGCTGTCGGAATTGCAATGACGATGGTTTCGCGATATTACTAGATTCTCCGGTCTCCGCTCCTGTTTTCTTCTTTCTCATTTTATATATTTCTATATGTTTAACGCGGGTTGTGAGCTGCTGCAGACCGCGGAGAAAGCTGATGTTGTATACCGAGGGAGGAAAGGGCCTTTATTAACTTTATTTCTTACAGCAGTCAGTCCCTGTCTATTATCCCCGAATCGCGAAAATTGGAAATATTGTGTCTGACTGCAGTCTGGAACGTGATCGAGTACCTATACATGGTGGCGACAGGGCGGGAAAACCTGGAAAACCTGGAATAGTCAGAGAATTCCGATCGTCCGGAAAAGTCAGGGAATTCCACTGAGCCACAGGGAATTTTTTTCATGTCACCATTTTTGTGATTACTACTATTCAGTCAGGCCTTTTAATTATTTGAATCTCGCTTGTGAAGACAATAATTTTTCTCACACCCGGTCGCAAAATGCCACTTTTCATACCTCTTGAGCGGGCGCAAAACAGATCTTTTCGGCCCTCGGGCGGAAATGTGCTTTGCGCCCGCCTAAAGCGGGCGCAAACGACTCTTTTCCTGCCCTCGGGCGCAAAGTTCCGTTTTGCGCCCGCTCACTCGGTCTGAAAAGAGGCATTTTTGCAGACCAGGTGTTGAGAAAAAAATCGTGTGCAACACGGGCGCAAGGCTATTTTGGCGAGTGTGATTGCAGTACACTCGCCTTCGGCTCGTACTGCAAATTTCACACTCGAAAAATAGTGTTTTGCGCCCTTGATACACAATGTACTATTTTATCTGCCTCCGTTTCACCTAATTGATTGACTTCAATTTTATGATTGCCCTGGAACAATGATAATAATTTGCTTATGAAAATCAGCTGGATTCGCTGAGAAAAGAGTTGGAAAAAATTTATTTTCGGGCGGGAAAAGTCAGGGAATTTAATTCCACCTAAATTGTCGCCACCATGACTATACCACAAATCAACGAATCCTTGTCGGGTTGAAACGATGAAGATATTCATTTTTGATGAACTGCAGAAATACCTCCGATTATTTTATTCACTTTATCACGAGAAACTAAACAACAGATCTCACAGATGGTTACCGAGACTCCGAAAAGTGCTCACGTAATTTATACTCGCGTACTCTATTATTGCTGGCTCTGAGATCTGAATCGATTCGATTTTGTCCATCGGGTTCCTCGACGATAGGAGGGTCATACGGATCCGTAATCAATATAAATATCACCTTCTCGAGGTTCTTGATTCGGTAGATCATTTTTTAGTATACGGTGGCGTGAAGGCGAACAATGAACTTCAGATTGATTAGGAATCAAATTCACGAATCAATGATTACAAGTACTCGTTTTTTTCGTCTTGGTCTCTGTATCAATCCGAAAAACGAGCGATAAGAATTTTAGCATTTTCAACGAAAATTGCTTGATGAGTGACTCAAAAAACCTTCGGGTCTGAATTAAAATTGAAAATTTAACCAGCATTTCGGACTCGCCATTTCGAATTTTTCAAATCCGTCTACAGTATCGTGAAAAAAAATGTTTTGTCAGTAACTTTCATCCAAATCCGTTGAATCGTTTTAAAGATCTCCACAATTTTATTTTTAAGTATGTAATCAGTTCCGACCAAATTGATACCAAATTCGTTAAAATTCTATCCCTCATTCTCGAGATATCATCGGACACAAGGTTGATCAAATACACAAGGTGGTGGATTCCCTAGACTTCAAAACGCGGAGATCCTGTGAAAACTCAACTTTTCATTCAACCTTTCATTTTCTGTGTAAAGTGAAAAAAATGGGAAGTTAAAAAGGAAATAATAACAATGAAACGACTGTACCGTTTGATATGGAATTACCAGAGTTACCAGAGTCGCAGAGTTTTATTCCCCATTTTGTGTTGAAATTACTTTTTTTTTCACGTTGTATGTATGTATGTATGTATGTGTTATCTCGTTGAGAGCGTGCTCCGTCGAATTTTATAACGCGGGAACCTCACCATCTGCCAATGTTGCATTTGCGGTGAAAAAAAGAAATTTGCATTTACAGTATGTACCAAAGGTAGCGTCAGGAAATTGACTAAAGGCTGCTGAGGCCTTTCCGCATAACTTTGGAACAAAAAGTAATTTTCGATCTTGAGGAATACGTAATTACATTACACTTTTTTCCTTCAAAAGGATCAACATCAAGTCTTCCGTGTTTCACCGTGTTCGGCGACCCCAGTACACTAAATTTAAACCACCGCGAAACGTATTTTTGTTAAGAGATAAACGCCCTGCCCGTAACGTTACGACAATGGCTAGAGGGATGAAAAAAGAAATTTGCGTTATTCTTTTTACTCCCTTGGCACCGTGGGTCTATGTACATCTTTAGACACATGCCTATGTACCTTATATATTAGCATGTATGTATATCCCGCCCGAAGGCTCACGCCGCGCCGCGGTGAAAGGGAAGAAAGCGGAATCGACTTTTTCCTTCTTCTCTCATTCTTTCTTCTTCTTTTTTTTTCTCCCTGGGCGCTCCTAAGGAAATATTTTAGATTCCACTAACGTATTTTCGGTGGGTACGGGGCGTAAATTTAAGACCGCAAGTTTATTTCGGATCACAATAAAATCCGGCTTTACCTACTCAGAAGCCTAACCATCAAAACCTGGCGCTGTTCTTCAGACCCGGAGAAAAAATATACTCATTTAACTTTACTGCAAGGAATTTTATAACGGTTGTTAAAATTTCCCTTTTTTTTTATATGCCCCAATTTTTTCTCAGGAAGGAATCTCGCCCCGACTGAATACCGCTCATATTTTACACCGCGAAATTCACTGACATGCCGTGGAACCGAGGCTCCTCCTAATCACCTGTCATTAACGCGTCCTGATTCACCAAGCAACTTTGAATCGCCGCCTCGTTGCCTCGAAATGTTACACCAACACTGGAATTTATATTCGGAGATAAAAATGAGTGTTAAAAAAATACGGAAGTTCTTCTCAAGCTTCAAACGGAACTTGCTAACTCTTGAACCATTTCTAGCCTCGTCAGTACCAAAAAGGACGTTTTTTCGTCTCGGCTGATGTCACAATTTACAAATTCCCACTTTCCGCACTTCGGGCCTGGAAAAGCTCGTTGATTTTGAACCGAATTTGAATCTGATCGTTAATTTTTTGTTTTTGTCTTCTGTTGCAGTGGGTGGAAGAGTCGTTTACGAATTTCGAGAAGGGAATAAATTGGCGGAGTTACGTTGTGTGTGACGTTGCTTACAACAACGTTAACAACTGGCTATGGACGCCGTTCATCGAAAGGGGTCCAGCAAACCGGATGTATATAGAAGTTAAATTCACGATTAGAGACTGTTCGCTTTTCCCTGGAAACGCTCTAAGCTGTAAGGAAACTTTCAGTCTTTTGTACTACGAGTTTGACGCGGCTACAAAAGAGCCACCACCATGGGAACCGGACAGCTACAAGCTTATCGGTAAGTCAAAATGCTTCCGAGAGTCGCAAAAACGTGGTAACAGAATATCCGAAATAATCTGATTCAATTCTTCCAGGACGAATCGCTGCCGGTGAGGGTAGATTCAACACGAACACCCAGGAGATAATAAACACCGAAGTAAAATCAATCCCGGTTACAAAAAAGGGTGTTTACTTCGCGTTCAGAGATCAGGGTGCCTGCATCTCAATTCTAGCGATTAAAGTCTATTACATAAGCTGCCCGGAAGTTAGCGTGAATTTTGCTCACTTCCCGGCCACCCCTACGGGCCGAGAAGTCAGTCAGATCGAAAGAGCGGTCGGAACTTGCGTTAAAAATGCCATCCAAGTCAGCCAGCCGACTTTCCTGTGCAAGGGCGATGGCAAGTGGTATCTTCCAGACGGCAAGTGCCTCTGCAAACCGGGATTCCAGGCGGACATTGAAAAACAGCAGTGCAGCGAATGTCCGATTGGGAAATTCAAATTTGAGGCCGGTGAAGAAGCCTGCGAACCTTGTCCGGCTCACAGCAAAGCTCCGGACTACGGATTCACGGAGTGTAGATGCGACGCGTTGTACTACAGGGCTGAAAAGGACCCGAAAAACATGCCTTGCACCCGTGAGTACGATTTTATTTACGAACGTCAACTTTTGACCCACATTAACGATCGAGAGAGGACTGCTGAGATTGTGATGACAATGGATGCCAAATGAGGACTGACACTTGACAATTAAATGGAACGAAGAGATGAAGCGATCGAACAGAGTCAAGAACGCTTCCTTCCATCTAATCGATGCTTCAGTTGTTTGAATAGATTTGCAAGTGATCCGATATCAAGCCCGGTGGCATGTGAATAATAATACCGACAAGAAAAGCATTTTTTTTATAGATTGAACACTTTTCACCACTTCTGTATTCACGAATCGATCTAGGAGGTGAAGAGATTCTCTTATGAGAAGAGGGTCATGGTAATGTCTTGCCGATTACGCTGCACCCAGTCTCTTGACGAATACGAGTACCTAATTGTGGGTCAAATTATTTCTTATAATCTGAACTAAGTACGTGATTCATTAGTGAGATCTTCACATTGTCTGTTGTGAAGCATACTCTTAGGCGATCTATCGATGATGGAAGGAACTGGAAGGGGATTGTAGTTTCAGTTCAGTGTCTTTCGATACTTTTCCTGTCGAAACAACAATATCAGAGTAAAATGAAGAACGAAATAGTCAACAATATTCCTGATTCTATTAATTATTCGAGATCAGCATGGAGAATAACGTTCATTTGCATCAACCAAAATTCTAATGTTCGGCAAACATATTCAAAGAACAAAAATCTGAGGACTTTTGGAATCTCACAAAGTCCCACGAAGTCCCAATAGGTCTGATAAAATTCAACAACGTCCCATGTAATCTTGAATCTCGTGAAGTCCTTTGAAGTTCCCAAAGCCCCATGAAGTCTTTGAATTGAAGCCCTGTGTTATCAATATTTCGAAGCGAATTACCCCTATGAGATATTCTGGGCACGGGTATCTCCGATATTCGTAGCGTTGAAATTGCTGAGCTCGTATTCAAAGCCAGGAGTAGGTACGATATAGATACGAACCTGGTTTTGATCACGCCGAACCCGGATAATCGAGGGCCTACTATACTTTACAGTCTCTTTCTACTCGGTTCTACGAATATAAAAGCAAGTTTGTTTTTTTCTTACAAGTTTTATTTTACCGCTGGAGACAGTCCTGCTATCGGCTTTTTGTTTAACCCGCAACCGGCGGTGGCCGAAAGACAGGAAGGTGGGAATTCGTTTGATCTTCGAATTTTGCCTACAACCTTGTCTCCGTATCTTTATCAGACACAGGCTACATCTCAGTCTCACTCTCGGTGTCTTATTTTTTATAAAGAGTAAAAGGGGGGACGTTACGCGTTGCTATTTCTCATGCAAGATCACATAGTGTGACAAATATATATATATATATTCTTTCTTATCATTCCTCCGCAGAACCACCCTCGGCACCGCAAAATCTGACAGTTAATTTCGTCGATCAATCGACGGTAATCCTGTCGTGGAACTTGCCCCATCTTCAGGGCGGAAGGTCCGACACAACTTACAGAGTGGTTTGTGACGCCTGTAGCAACGGGGTCAAGTACATTCCAAACACTGTAAGTATCGGGAACTTTCATGTACTTATCGCCTAAAGTGCAGTTCCCAGAGAAAAAAAAAAAATTTGAAAGAGAGAAAAAAAGAACGTTTGGTTACTTTCCTCTTATTTTCATTCCGAAAACGAATATTCCTAGTTAAGAATTGATCCTACGATACCATTTATAGGACATCTTCAATGACACGAAAGTCACAATCACTGGACTCAACGCTGTGACAACCTACCGGTTTCAAGTCTTTGCTGAGAATGGTGTATCGCTATTGGCAGGAAATCCTGAGTACGTTGACATAACCGTCACTACAGAAGCCAGTGTACCCAGTCTTGTCAGCAACGTGAGAATCACCAGTGTCAAAAGTACAGAATTGAGTATCAGCTGGGATGCCCCAGTCACTGAGATAGGAGGTGACAGCGATTTGGTCGAACGATACGAAGGTGAGAATCAATTTTCCTATCATGTTCATTCAGTTCATCGGTTTAACCATGGAACCCATACTTGATCAAAGTTCCCATTGAATCCTGTAGAACCCATTTGGAACCGCCATCATTCTTTTGAATAATTGTGGATATCTGAAGCGTCTACATCGAGTAGTTTTTGTGATGAAGGTTTCAGCAGGTAAATTATCATCCGGGTTGTGCCAAATTACACGCGAATCATTACAGTCAATCGGGGGTTCGGATTGGAACAGTGAAGATCATAAAACTGAATGATTTCACGCTATGTATATAATTATTCACGGTCATGTACTAGCAAGACTTACTTGGCCGGAAATAAGTATGCCTATATCTGTCGAACGAACTGCGCGGTAAAAACAAAGTAAAAGGAGTAAAACATAGATGCGGAGAATCGTTAAAGGTTACATTTTCAAAGCGTGACTTCGGGAACATTGACTGCATCCCGCAATGAGACAAGAAATTTAATTCTATTATAAAAACTGATGAACGGATCTAAATGATTTAAGGACATTTAGAAATAATAGAAAAAAAAAAAAAATGTACCGTTGAGCAAAAAGGGAAACCGATAACTAGAGTGAGATTACTCAATCTTCACACTTTCTTTTACTATGAGGTACAAAAGAAAATACCGTGTACAGTAATCTGCGGTCTTTATAGAATATAGTAACCAGAGGGATAAGAGGAATGTGTGTGGAGTGAAAAGTAGGGCTTGAAACCTCTCTATTCTTTTATTCTTTACGCTTTATTCTCATAGAGCGTATCGTACTCGGCTATGTAGCCACACACATGTACCGGTGCGCTATGATATTCACTGTGCTCTACCCGGCTTCAATTATGTGTGTATACGCGTATGTAACTCTACCTCCACGAGTTTAAATGATTAATGGGTTTTTGCAGTACGATGCTATCCGCGTTTTGACGACCCCACGAATGCCATAGTTGTAAACACTTCGGATCTCTCGGCAACTTTCAAAGGATTAAAACCAACTACGGACTATGCGATTCAGGTACGAGCAAAGACCACCAGAGGATTGGGCGAATATACTCCTGTTGTATTCAAGAAAACTCCTCACGCTATGGGACTCGGTAAGTTTAAACTATTGTCGTATAGCCATTTGCTTACATACAATTCAATATAGTCCAAGACCGCGAATATACAACGAAAGAATCGCTTTTCACTTACACAGTTCAAGCGACGAGCTAATTTCAACCAACTTTTGCTGTGAATATTTGATGTCATGCCAGGGATCGCGATTTCATACAATTCCAAACAACGTTTGCTGTGATTTTAAGTCATATTGTATATTTATTACCAAACGATTCCAAAAGCCTTCCGCTGTTAGTTCTCGTGGAAAACAGAACGAGAATCTCCAACCGGACTTCGAAAAGTAAAAATCACGAAACGTTACATCGGTGGCAGCGGTGGGATTGTCCAGTACTGAGGTTGGGTCAGTTTTGGCAAAGTTGTCTACGATTCTGGTAACTAAATATCACTTGAAAGTAGATTCTTCAGTCGTCTGGTGCCAAAAGGAAGCCTTTCATCATTGGCACCGCTTCTTGAGCTTCTTCTATTTAATAGAAGGAATATCTGAATATTACGCTGATAGTCAAGTAGTCGTGATTACCACCGCCAAAGAAAGTAAGAATGTTGATATCGCACATCGTGTCCCGCAGTATCAGAGATCGTGGGGTTAAGTAACAGAATGTGAAAACATTTTCAGCATCAAGTCTCAGAGGCGTGTTCCGCTCCGTTGATCGAATAACTACAATCGAACAAAGTTTCAATCAATCGATCTAAGATATGACTCGTAGAGTTGAGGGCAAGGCTGGTAGGCCCTCTATGCAAACGATATTGTTGCAATTATAATACATCGGGGCAATTATTTTTCAACCTTAGGCTATAAATACAATCGTGTACATTATATCGTACGAGTATACATACACACGATCGTGGGATCAGTTGTAAACTATAATCTTGTGCCGCTTGATGAGTTTGTTACTCCACGCTAGAAATGAAAATACACGGGTATGTTCGATCGGACCTCGACTAACCGCAATATCACAATCATTCGCGCTGTGATCTCGTTTCGCTATTAATAATCGAACGAGAAAGCGAACTACCACTGTCCCGTATCGATGCGACGCGAAATTGATTACCAAACTTTCCATCGTCATCAGAGCGTAATCAGGACATTTGGTGCATCATTGGTTTCAATTGAAGACCGCGTTTGTTATCTTGATTTGAATTTTATTTCTCCAGATTACGTTGGTGACGATGACAACATGCAAGTCAGGATCATCGCTGGTGCAATTGTCGCCGTTGTCGTCCTCCTGGTCATCATAATCATCATGACGGTATTATTTTTGCGAAGGTAATCATCAATCAACGTTATTGTGTTATTTTAATTTTCTTAAAATGTAGAAAATAAAATTAATTCCGAGTAATTTATTCCTAATGAGATTATTCAAATTACTCTCTCAACGCTATTCAGCCGGTTGCTCGCTAATTCATTTATACCCAGAGTATTTATACTTCTTATCTCAAGCTTTGAATTCCAGGCGCGACTTATTTCTTTCATACGAATCGTCTGATTATTGCATCTGTGAGAATTTATAACGTAGGCATATCACCAGATTTTTTCTTCTTTGTCTTCTTAATTTTCTATATTCACAATTCTCACGTTTCAATTTTCATTTGTATCTTAAACTCGTTCAAATAAAAAATGAAAATGAATGTATTAAACTTTTAGCAGTCTCAAAACTCCGGTACGAAGAATTGTGAATAATTACACTTATCATTTCCGATGTGTATTTCTTCCGTTTCTTTTTTATTCTCTTTTTTTCTTTTGTATTCTTCGGTTGTATTATATCAGAGCAGTATTTCGGCATTAGTGATGCAAAGAAAGTCCGGAGTTGTTGAGCCCTCAGGAAGTAGAAGGTCTTTGTAATTAATGCGGAGGGATTCAGAGTTAAGACTTTTCACCGAAAATTCATACTGACAGAGAGAGCAAAAGAGAGAGAGAGAGAGAGAGAGAGAGAAAGCTGGTGATATTGAGTACTCTGCTTAAAACAATAGACATTAAGTCTGGTTAAAGTCTGAAGTCAGTTGAGTTAAGACTTACCCACAATTTCTTATCTCGTTTTCTCAGGAAATAATTGATCCCCGTAAAAGATGGAGGAGTTCACAAAACAAACTCTAACTCTCTCCCCCTCTCTCTATCTGAGCACCGTGAAAATTATTTATACTCCATAACTCTGAGACGATAGGGAAATAATTACTTGGAAAATTTGATACGCGTTTCAATAATATCTGAAAGCCGTTAATAATTTTCTTTTTATTTCTGTCGAACATTCTTTACAAGAGGACATTAATTAATAAAATGCATTTTTGCTGCAGCAGAGCCTCTGACGAGTGTAACAAGAAGCAGCCAAGCGACTGCGACACACTTGAATACAGGAACGGTGAAGGTACGTAGATTGAAACGAGAGTTTGAAAACTTTTCTTAGAACCATATTATCACTATTATATACATTATTTACCCCTACTTCATAGCTGTTTCACTGCGTCCTGTGTCTTGTGACTAATATTTGAAATACCCGTTGTTATACCGGACCCTGTAACCACCCATCACACTTTACAAAAAAAAAAAAACATTTTTTTTTCAATTACGATTAATCAGTCGAACATGAAGAAACGCGATGTTCATTATTATTGTCAATCTTATAATTTCAATGAAGAGAACTTGAAGAATAATAATTCGTTCATTAAAAAACAGCTAAATTTCTTATCAGGATTATTTTAAAATCATTCAGCGTTTGCCTTTGAATCATTATCACTGAAGTAGAGTGTTATCCTTTTTTTTTTTTGTTTGTTATATCAGTTTTTGCTTATTTTCTATTTCTTTACCTGCGTAAGCGATCATCAAAATTCACCAATTTGGCCATACCGTTTTCTAACCAGATTCTTCGATTCTTTCTTTTCATGTGTTCCCCTAATACTTGAACCTGCTCTGAAACCCTGAAAAAATACCCGAAACAAAACACAATCACCAGGACTAGTTGTGACCTACAGTAAGTCTCTACACCTAACTAAATTTATTTGTCATGATATAATTATATCAAGAAATTTTTATTTTTATATTCCATTATTTAATTTATTTTTCATTCTCTCTGCAACCCCTGCATCCGGCATTATTTGCACTGGAATGGTTCCTGAATATCTTGAATGGTATTCAATGTTTTGTGCATGTGCATGCTGCTTTTGCCTATATTCTCTGTCTTCTTCACTTCTGTTGTCATTGAATAATTATTATTGTTAAAATTAAATTCAAATTCGAGTTAACAACCGGTGCGTTTCACTGTCATTCATATGTTTGTGTTTGTCGTTGGTCTTGTAACAAATTTCTGACCTTTTTGTTTTAATCTTTGAAATTTTTCGTTGTTTTCTGTTTGTCAATTTTTGTTGGTTGTTGTGTTGTTCACAGTGCACTGCAAAATGGACAGTTCACCGATTGTGACAACCCACACCAACAAGAGCAAATCTTCGCGTAAGTTTGGTCAAAATTTTGAATTGGACAAATTGTGAAAGAGACTTAAAAAAAAAAAGAAAGAACACACGAAAAACACTTAAAATCCAAAATTGTTCAATTGAGTATCTGATACTAGAGTCAGTGAGCCGATCTATCCACTGCAACGGCCTATATTGTAGGCTTATAGAAATCAAACTCGTCCACTGTGGATCGGTTTACCTAATATGAGTATTTATTAACGATTTTCGTAGAATTATATTCTCATTAGCGAGCATGCCTCTTTTATTCCTGTATAAAAACTTTACCTGTTTGCATTATACCGTAGCTCTTGGTATTTTTACTCGATTTACATTATGCATTATGTTCCACTTATGTGGTGTTACATCTGAACACGACCTGCTTCAGAACTTCGAAAATTGAATATTGCCAATTTATTATTTCGCGCATATTATAGAGGCAATAATTTTTCATTCCATTGACTATGTGCCAGATCGTTTTTGCAGTAGTAAATTTTCAATTTCTTAACATACTATTCGATAACTAAAATGACGCAATACATAAAATACACTGCAATGCCTTGTGCTGCATACGATGGCTAAGCACATGAAATATAGCTCTGAGTTTTATCGAGGTGAAACTCCACAGGTTTCTTGAAAAAATACGATTTTTTGCTCGTTAAATCACTGCAACAGACGTCCAGTCCAAAGATGCCTCATTATATTTTCTTGGGGGCTCTGACCACCGTAGACTAAGAATTACTGACAAGATTCATGGATCCATCATTTTTCGCTGATTAGAAGAACGAAAGTGGATGTTTCGAAAAAACCTGCAGACTCTATTCTTCGTTTATTTATAACCGAAACAGAGTTCAAGCGTTCGCGCATACTATACTCGGCTATTTTATACATGAACATCCAGACTAAATTGCAGTGCGCTAATATTTCATAAACTTCGACGTACGTTATATTTGTTGGTCGGTTATGCATACAAGACTAAATTACGTTCGCATGAATTACTGGCGGCAGTGTTACACTATATTTTGGCTTTGGAAGCAAACTTTCTGTCTAATTATACATATAATATACATTTACACTGTACCTAAACATCGTTGAGATTATATATTCATATTCATACAAAAAGAGAAAAGTGTACAAATCTGATCTGATAGTTTGAGGTGTTTGGCTTTTGGCTGTTTTTGTTATTATTGTTACTATTCACTTTATATTTGAAGAACGAAGCCAATCAGCTTCGTTTCCTTTTCTTTGGTTTTTTCCAATTTTCATTCTTTTTATTCATTGTGATTGTATGAGTACCATAAATAATGAAAATTTGTTCAAAAATGTAATCAAATATTGAAGAAAAATACATTTCACGCGATCGAAATTTCGTCAAAATTAATCACCGGCCCATTTGTTAATATAATGAACTCTGTTTTCGTGACGTTACAGTGACCACGCCGCTGTTCACGCCTGCAGTCGGTGTTGCAACTGCTGCTGGCGGCGGTACCGGAGGCGGCGGTGGCGCCCGGAGCTACGTTGATCCTCACACTTACGAGGATCCAAATCAGGCTGTGAGGGAATTTGCTCGCGAGATCGACGCCGGGTACATCACCATTGAAGCAATCATTGGTGAGTTTGATAGAGTGATTTGAATATAATATCTGAACCAAGGACTCGGATGACTGATATATTACATTGTTCTTCAAAGGTGGCGGAGAATTTGGCGACGTATGTCGAGGAAAGTTGAAGCTCCCACCCGACGGTAGGTCGGAGATCGATGTGGCGATAAAAACTCTGAAGCCAGGTTCAGCGGACAAGGCGAGAAACGACTTTTTGACCGAAGCTTCGATAATGGGTCAATTCGAGCACCCGAACGTGATATTCCTCCAGGGTGTCGTGACGAAGAGCAATCCGGTGATGATAATCACCGAGTTCATGGAGAACGGGAGCCTGGATACATTCCTAAGGGCGAACGATGGAAAGTTCCAGGTCCTTCAGCTCGTCGGTATGCTCCGAGGTATAGCCAGCGGGATGCAGTACCTCGCAGAGATGAATTACGTCCATAGAGACCTCGCTGCTAGAAATGTTCTTGTCAACGCTGCACTCGTTTGCAAAATTGCCGACTTTGGACTCAGTAGAGAAATCGAAAGCGCTACCGAAGGGGCTTACACAACCAGGGTGAGTCGAACAGTTTGATGATAGATCTTCTGATCTTGTCCAAACGGGATAATATATTAATATTATAACGACCCTCTTTTTTTTCAGGGTGGTAAAATTCCCGTCCGATGGACAGCGCCGGAGGCAATCGCGTTTAGGAAATTCACAAGCGCCTCGGACGTGTGGAGCATGGGTATAGTGTGCTGGGAAGTTATGTCGTACGGCGAACGACCGTACTGGAATTGGTCTAATCAGGACGTGATCAAGTCTATAGAAAAAGGGTACAGATTACCAGCCCCGATGGATTGTCCAGAGGCCATTTATCAGCTGATGTTAGACTGCTGGCAGAAGGAACGCACCCATCGGCCAACCTTCGCTAATCTCACACAGACACTCGACAAGCTCATACGGAGCCCTGACACGCTTAGAAAAATCGCCCAGAACAGGTAAGAATCATCCATCCATAGATACACCACACAAACAATTATTTATCAATCTATCTTATTGACTTATTTGATACACACGTACACTTTGAGAAATGATTTTTTCACTCTGTTTTTCTTATTCTTTTTTTATTTCTCTTTCTTTACTTTTTTTTCCAAAAAGAAAATTTCAATTCCTTGATAAAGGGAAAAAATATTAAAGTCAACGAATCATTTCTCTCAGCTGTGATTTACAATGAATGACGCTTCCAGCTGGAAGTCTCTTTTCTATT
Organism: Euura lappo; assembly: GCA_018257835.1. Lineage (NCBI taxonomy): Eukaryota > Metazoa > Arthropoda > Insecta > Hymenoptera > Tenthredinidae > Euura > Euura lappo. Next base: position 64,876 of record JAEUYN010002205.1, read on the forward strand.
TTTTTTTTTCTTTTTTCTAATCATTGTCAATATCCTTATTTCTTATTATTACTGTGACTAATTGAGAGAAGAAAAAAAGCTTAATATAATATTTATTGTTATAACATATAATCGCTGATCATATTTAACATACTGCGTTACTTATATTACGTCATCATGCCGCATGCCCGTGAGTTTTTCGTATCCATAAATTAATTTGTCTCGACATATAATAATAATAATTTATCATACAATTAATATATCGAATCAAACTCACGCTCTGCTCAATATAATTTCTTGCTATTATTGTGCTTCGATGTTTACTTGTCGTCGTCGTCCTCGTCGTCGTCGTCTCCATCGTCGTCTACGTATTCTCTTCGTTGCCGGCAGTTTCAATTGATACAATTATTTATATACATCGTAATAATTGTCGATCGATTGACTCGACAAATACCTGATTGGCATTACTGGAAATTGGTGGATTTATACAAATTATTATTGTGCCCAACGTCATGAATGCAAGGCGCCATTCGTCGAACCACCGTTTACATTATACCTCAAATTAACACTTCATACAGTGTGTTTGAATTATCGTTATTATTATTATTATTATTATTATTATTATTATTATTATCATTATCATTATTGTCTGTTTCCTTGAATTTTTTGTATTGCTATATTTTTTTTTTATACTCTCTTACAATTTCATTTTGTTGAATTTCTGCTTCCATGAGAGTGTCTTTTTTTTGCGAAAAATATCAGATTCGTATATATTATACTTACTAATAATTGCGGAAAATATTAAACAACAGAGAAATAAGCCGAGAGAAATTAATTTATGGACGAAAGTCTTCGCTGTTCTAAAATAGTTGTTTTTTTTTCGTTTTTTTTTTCTCAATTGTTGTACATCTATTATTATAGTAGGTATATTTGTGTTATATCATTTGAACACAATTTTATTATCATAAAGAATTTATATGATTAGAAACATGATAATATATTTAGGTATTGTTTTAAATTAGGCATTTAAAAAGCTTCGCTTTTACGCTTTATATTATACATATAATATATTTAACTAAACACTGTTGTGTTTTTTGATTTCGTTGTTGTTGTTATTACTATTCTTATTATTATCAATACTTTTTTTCTTTTTCTCTCTCTCTCTCTCTTGTTAGCTATCTCTCTCACAATCAGTTATATTGTTTGCTGCGACATTATACTCAAATTTAACTAAATGTGTAATAATTGCACAAACATGCTATAATAACTATACGCAAACACAACAATGATTGAAATAAATAATTTGAAACAATAAAAAAATATATATATACCATATATTAACTGGATTTCCAACTGTCCAAATAAATAATTGCAAAGAAAAAATATAGTTACAAAAAAAAAAAAAAAATTACTCATCTCTTTTTTCTCTATAATTATTCTTTTTGATTTTTATTTCGATTTCCTTTTTTGGGCTAATTCTATGTGGTTTTGGTTGGTGTCTTTGGTACAACAGCGTGCGGCCGCCAGCACACAATCCGTACTATGTCAGTGGCCACGGCAATCAGGGGGGCCCTCCGGGTCCGTTCGTAGACGTTTTGGGCCGGCAAGGCCAACCTCAGGCCCAGAGCCAAGGTCAAGGTCAAGGCCAAGGTCAGGGCCAAGGCCAACCGACGCTAGCCGTTCCAGTAATGCCACCAGGAGCCGGCAGAACCCTACACTTCCACACACACGCTGCAACACACGCTCTACCCCAACAACCACCCCTCACTTATCCAAACTGGGTCCCATTCACGCATTTTGGTTAATCGTCCCGCCTTACGTGTCCGCTGTCCCAGAAATCGTCGAATCGATACCCGCTGACGATTTGTAAGAATGATAATAGAATATAGAAAATCGCGTAATCGCGAAATTACATCGAATAGAATCTAAATTGAATAAATCAATCCAAAAAAGAATAACGTAATTTGTAGAAAGACGATTTTTTATCATTTATTGTTTAGTAATTGTTTTTTTTTAAATTTTTTTTGTTCATTCGTATAGAAATTTTCATGAAGATTTTATCATTGAATGAAATAAAATGATATAAAGTAAAATAAAATAAAATGAAATGAAATTCAGAAAACTCTTTGTGTCGTGTTACATAGATTTTTCAATGTTTATACATAGTTCGATCGGTGTTTAACTTTCTATTCAATATATCTCTGTGTGTGTAGGTATGTGAAGTAGGTATAGTTTTACCTATAACAATAATAATAATAACAATAAATAATAATAATAATGATAATTACTGCAGCGGTTTATTTTATTACGTGAGATAATGATGATAGGTAATAATAATTATACAGATATGACGGTATACGAAAAGATGGATGTTATAATTCTTTTTTGTTATGTTTCTTCAATTTTTTTTCAATTTTTTTTTCTCTCGTGGTTCATCAACGCTTTTTTTGCTCGCGTGCTATGGTATAATGGCGAACAGTGTGATATACGTATTATATACGTAACAATATTTAATGCATACAATACATATAAAATTAATACGAGAGACAATTAAGCGCAACAGCGCGATTGTCCGTTACAAACGATTATATTACCGGTACATAGAAATTCAGATTCCTTCCGCACATGAATTATGTAAAATATACAATAGCACAATTTATATGATATCAAAATATATCTCCATATGCAGACTGATACTCTTTAAGGCAACAAATAATAATGGAAAAAAAAACAACAACAAATGAATACGAAATAAATTTTCATCACGCGTGTTAGACAATACTATGTACAATATATTATCATATATAAAAAGGAAAATAGCAATATACATACATACATTACACACAAAAAAAAAGAAAAAGATAAATAAATTAATATAAAAGAATGAGAAAAAATGAATGAATAGGTAACGAAATGAAAGAAAGTTAATAAAAACAAATCGCTGTAAATATATACACATTTATCATAGTATTATATAATTATTACGATAGTTAATCAATCAAAAGAAGAAATTTTACGATTATTAAAAATGTCTAAGATTTAGAATAAATTAAAAATAAAAAAAAAGTTAATATGAAGAATGAGAAAAACGAAGATAGAAAATGAAAAAAAATAAAAACTTTATTATTATTATTATCGATGATAATATAGATTAGAATTCGTTTATTAAAGATACGCGATTAATAGTCTTTTACATCATGTTGCACTTTATTTAAATTGTATTACGTATATTGTATCAACACTGCCGTGTTTAATCTTCGTCTCGTTTTTTAACGAGTCAAAAATAATAATAGCTATTATTGTAATCGTGATTTAGTAGAAAAATATATGAGATAGAAAACGTCGATTAGAGACGAAAGTAATTATATGATATTAAATTACCATTTGGTATAGGTGGGATCTGTCCCATATGATAGCCATATATGCATTCATAAATTAAATATTCAACAAAATTGGGTAAATTTTAACGTTCACATAGCCGATAGTAAGATATGTAGTTTAATGAATTTAATAAGGGTATTGAACGTGTAGAGGACGACTTTTACCAACGAATAGCATTATAGAGTACGATATTTAATAATCAATTAGCGAGAAAATAGTCTTTCAGAAAATATTCAATAAAATAATAATAATAATAATGATATAATATTTTATTTAACCATCATTTATTTATTAATATCCATATTGAAAGAAGGAAAAGAAAAAAAAATATATGAAACAGGAAATATTAATAAATTTAATTAATTATTAAATATTCAAAGTATTCGAAGACGTGTCACTAGATTAGTATTTTTATACTTGAAATGAAATTATATAATATAGGCTCGAAGGAAAATATAAAATCAAGATCATATTATCAGATATTAATTATTATTATTAACTACCTTAAAAAAATCTTTACGGAGATTTGAGTCGTCTTTTCGCAAGGCTTAGTTACATATTAATACGTTGATTAAACGAATACGAGGCAATCTGTGTTATCGAGACTCACCATTAAATTGATATAGGAAAATGTGTAACGACGTATTCCGTATTAATAACAAACTATCTAATAATCCAATATTCGGTAAAAATATTCGGAGCTGTTCGGAATTAATTGTACGTACAAATATTGCGTCTGATATTATAAATTCGCTCACAAACAACGAAAAGAAATATTTTAAAAATATTAAAGTAAAGCGTCACGGCAATAGTTTTTATCGACACACCGTCATACGTCTCAGGTGCGTGAAATGAGTTTTTTTTTTTCTTTTTTTTTAAACTGCGCCAATATCCTTATCAAAATTCTCCGCTATACCTTTTATTATTTACCATAGATAAAAACAAAATCCATAACACACACATGACACACACACACAGTATTGTTAAGGAGTGTCTAATTGGATGAATAATAGTACTAATAATAAGAGTTATACGATGACAATGAATAATTTCGGCGTTGCTTAATTATGCAAATTTATAAGGGGGACTGAAAATTTAGACGATATTCTCTAATTAGGTACACCTTGAATATATACGTATTATTATACACTTATACAATTAGACAAAATGCACATTATACCAACTTGCTGCAAACATGAAAAAAGAAAACTGAAAATGAATACAATATCACTGTTAGTAGAGAAAAAAAAAACAAAATAAAAACACCACACGGTGGCCTCCATTGCACTAACAATTGCTAACAATTGTCAGAATCAGGGAACGGGGTGCCCCACCCCCACCACCGCCCGCATCGACTGTGCATATAAGAAAAAGGTAAAATAAAAAATAAAAAACACACAAAAAAAAAGAACTAAAGAAAAAATGAAAATAAAATAAGTAATACTGTTAATCGGGCTGAAAGGAACACAATGAAACGCAATCCTCGAATTGAATCGACTGGTTTTTATTCATCACCGTCAAAATTCAACAAACGAACAAAAATCAGTCGATATTTTTTCTTGAAAATGTTCAGATAACGAAAAATATGTGGGATCTGCGATTTTTTGTTTTCTTTTTTGTACGAATTTGAAGTTGAACTGCAGTTATATGTATATTAATTACGTAGATGAGATAAACGCTTGCCTTTTTTTTAGTTGGTATCGCACTGCTTGCTTCATCATGCACTGTATATAATATATACACGATATATAATTATAATTCATTTGTATATACATATCGCATCATCCTTAGGTTTATCATACCTTTATAAATAATTGATTTTTTTTTTGTTTTTAATAAATTCATCATGTTATATAAATTATAGACCTATGTCGTGAGTTCAATACACCCACATATTATACCCATAAATATTCTACATACTCATATACCCAGAGTGTTCACTGTACTAATAATTACCGATATTCATTATGCGTGTTTACACACGAGCACTGAACCAATCCTAATTCACCTTATTGTCTACACCCAAATATTAGGCGTTAAAAAACCCACGAATTGTTGTTGTCAAGTCCGAGAAAATATTACTAGTGTAAATAAAACCCAATCCATGTAAATACGATTCTACCCCTTAACTTTGAAATCATACCATTCTATTCTTCTTATCTAATCATTCAATGGCCTTTACGTTTTATGACCTCAATCAAGGTTCAATCTTCTGGTCGTCAATCTAAATTTAAAAAAGAGAACTTCAACAGTTTTATACACAGTCCGAGTTGTAAAACGTAATTGTCAAATAACTCGACCCAATTTTGCCCAAATAAAACTAGACCCCTCCATAGATTATAGACCCGTAAACGAAAAACATCGGTCTCATCAAATCAGGGAAAAAAATTAGCATCGAGATACCTTCTACTATCGCCGACCACTACGTGGCGCTGGGGGTAAAGGGAACGTCACGTGATCAGAAAGTTACTCCCAGCGCCACGTAGCGGTGGGCCGACTGATACTGTGGAGTGTCGCGGGCCTGATTTGATCACACCGACGTATGAAAGATAGAATGGATTACAGTAGGTGAGTTTAACGAAGACGATGATTAACGTTATTTATCGAATATTTCACAGGGGTACAAATCCACTGGCACCAGACGCTGTGGATCTAACGCAGTTGACGTCAGTAGCTGATTGGCTATCTTCTATAAAAATGTCGAGATATGCAGAAAGTTTTGAAAGAGCTGGGGTAACGACGTTAGAAGCCGCAGCCCGAGTCACCGTACAAGAGCTTACAGCCCTGGGAATAACGTTAGTCGGTCATCAAAAGAAAATAATGAACAGTGTAACGGCCCTCAGGGCCCAAATGTCCGCAACGTCGCAGGGGTTTCTTGTCTAGGTAGAAAAACTGAACGCTGACAAGAATTATTGATACATAATTTATAACGAATTTTTCTCGTACCTAAATAGACGATAATTCAACGGACTGATTTCACCGATATATTAAGAAAAAAAAAAAAACAATGAAGAGACGGTGGCGATTATAGATTATTATTATTATTATTATTAGCAATACATTACATTATATATTCGAGAGATGTTAACGGACCAATATAAAGACACACGGACGGTCTTATACTAAATTCTGTCCGGAGTATTAAACTGAAGGCCTACTTAAATACGGCCGACAACATTCCACTATAAATACATAGTATACAGCTGTAATAGATGCGATAGATTAATTTAACCATTGATAAACACAAGTAATAATAAACTATGGAAACTCAAAAATACTGCAGTCAAGAGTAAACACGTAGATAGAAGAGATATTAAAGAAATTCAGATTTATTGGAAATGAAGTAAAAAAAACAAATATCCAGCGTCTCTTACAAAGAAATTAATTAAACTTAACGGTCTAACAAAAAATCGATCGAGATATACGCAAAGTTGTAAAAAATATCTCGCATTTTCCCTTACCTCTGACGATTTATCGGATGGAAGAATCCGTTAGCTTCCTTCCGGCTTATGACCTCGCGATGACGAGGCACGAGAAAACGAATCTGATACCTTGAAGACAATGAATTTACCCTGCCGAGGAGATGACGTTGAAACATTATATGAACACACACACACACACAAATTGCATTATAATATAGTGATTCAAAGAATTACGCACTTGCTCAAGACAGACGGTGTGAAAAAGAATATAATGAGAACCACTGTAAATATACATTATACATACTATTATATCTTTTGCGATTGAATCGACGTTATACATACGTATAGTATTAATTATTAAAATAGGAATATCGTGCAGCGAATTTTCTAATATTCAGCTTTTGTTCCGCCCTGCTTTTTGACAACTGTATAATTGAATTGAATTAAATTATATACATAAAAAACAATGTATATTATGAAAATATCGAGGAAAAACAAAAAAAAATGTGCCAACGCAAATATATAAAGAAATGAGAATCGGAAGATAAAAGTGAATGAGATGATATGAAACGATAAATGATTACGATGATACCGCAGCATCGGTGGTCCTAAAACTGTGTGGCGTTGAAGAATATTATTTAAATGAAAACAAAAGAATACAGATTTATTATAATAGGTAAAAGAAATTTTGAATACACGAGAAAATATGAATATAAAAAAGAATAAAATCTTATTGTATTATATTATATGATCTATACACGGTCTGCATCAGAGACTTTGGACTCGCAGAGCTGTGAGATTGTCCAGATAAAATGATAATTATAAATTAACGAACGAATATGATATGCTAAAATGTACACAGCGATACACTGTATGGGCTGTTATGTATATGTAACGTCGTTTCGCGTTTAAATGAATGTCGAACAAAACTGCAATGTCCAAAACAACCAGCTGTTTTTTGAACACGAACATATCAAGATATTGGAGAGAGTTAAACAAACAAAAAAATTATACGTGAAATTTTGATTAATTAGGGAATGTAATTGAAGAAAATAAGGAAGAAAAAGAAACAAGAAAGTCTTTTGTTATAAACGGAACACTTTAGAAATAAATTTTACACACGCGCTATTATTATTATTACTTATTACGTATTATTTATGTAACAACTTTTTCTCCTCTTAGTTATTTTTTTTTATTCTTCTCAGTAATTAATATACAGACGACTGATAGATCATTGCATTCCATTGATCATTGCTGAACGCAATAAGACTATAGCATTGAATACATTCGAGAATAATTGTATACCTAATATTTAGAAATCATGATTATAATATTATCACCAGTCAGGATGATATTCATCTCACATATGAATACATTCAAATAGATTTGCTGTAAAGACTGTTTCAAATATCGACTATTTCCATTTACTTACATGTTGACGCTTAATTTTTGACAAATTATAAATAAAACTCAAGCCTAATTTCGAACTATTTATTTTAACTGGATTATCGTTATTTTTATTTGGAAAAAAAATGGCGAATGAAGCAAAAAAAACGCGCCGTTTGCCAAAAATTTTAAACCGTAATTTGAAGATATATGAGCTGATAGTATAAATTGAAATTTTATTGAAATACATTTTATTGTATATGTCCTTATTAAGAAGTGATGCTCCGTTTGCTATACGCTACCAATAGATATCCGCGTATGTTTGGATGCTATGATAATATATCCAAGTGTACGAGTGATCTATCGGACGTACAGCGAACAGAGTATATTATAGAGAGAAGTGCTGAAGAGGGGGGGCAAAGATTAAGCAATAAATAAATACACGCAAATGCAGATTTTTATAGAAAATGTTAAAATTTGAGAAAATAATTATTAATAACGCTATCTTCCTAAATGTTCGTATTTAATATACATGTAATGCCAGCTTATGGTTAGAAATTTTATCCGCAACGCATTTATTATGTAAGAGCCAGATAATTAGTAAGAATAACCAACAAACAAAAAAGTACGTGGCTTTTCTCGGATAAAATTTCGCCAGATTTGAACAATTTTGAGCTGTAACATCTGTACCTATATGTGTCTAGCGGCAATTATTCGAATATCGTTGAACATTTTTTTTAACTCACACATCAAATAATATTAGAAAATTATTCAGTCAGCAAGAAGTGGAAAAAAAGAAGAAAATTTCACCGATTCTTATAGTATAAATCACTGCGCTTTGTGTTTAGTGGGTTTGGAAATGTTTTCAACGATATTTACAAGTCGCATATTTTTGGTTATTGTAAACGTGTAAAATTTAAAGTATATGAAAAAGACAATGGGGAAAGAAAATAACAAGAATTGAATTTATAGTGAAATTAAAATTCTTGAATACGTGTATATTCGCGTTGAAAAAAAAAGTTTTATAAGCGTCATTTTTCGTTCTTGTATTTCTGTGTTTTATTTTTCTTCCTTTTTTTTTCTTTCGATCTTGTTGCAATTTAATGCTGTACTACTATTTATTAAACTTATTTATTATTTAGAGATCTGACTAAATTAAAATTTCCACTACTTATATAATAAATTAGGAAGATTAATGTTTCTGTTTTTTCTTTTTTTTGTCTCGTTTTGTATTATCCCAAGAGTTTTCGAAACTCTTTATTTTGTAAAAAAAAAAGAACATGAGAAAAACGATTATTATCATAAAATTATTACGCAGCTATGTAAAATTATAATTAACAGTTTAGTAGTGATTGTATAATTTTTTTATAACTACTTCAAAGACCGAAAATAATGATAATATCGATTATATACTTTTCTTCTTCTATTATTATTATTATACTTTTTCTAACAGATTTTTTATTTGTCTACTACCTGCGACCACCGCAGGTACCGTCCCACTAAACTTATAGTAACTTATACAATTCACAAAGCTAATTAATTTTCATTTAGCTGAGCTGAGTTAATTAGCTGAAATATCTTCATGTGAGTTGATTATTGTAAAGCAGAGATAAAAACTGAAGAAGAAAAAAATTTAAAAAATTACAGCATAACGAATGAAAAAAAATATCACACTTTTTCAACAAATTTCGGAATGTGTCTAAAGCATTTTTCCTATATGGTGTTGTCAAGACGATGTTGAATGTACATAAGAATTAATAAATAACATACCTTATACGATGTAAATTAATTTGAGATGTGGCAAGCAACAATTATTAATAAATAATAATAAAAAAACAAACCTACGCAAATCAAATCCCTTTCCTTAAATTATCATTCAATGTCCTTTGTTCCCTTGGTGCACAATATACTATTACAATTGAATGTATGGAATCCGTCGATTTTTGTATTGGTTTCAACATTTTTGGCACTTTCGAGCATCTTTTGAAGATACCGTTCGGTTCAGAAGATTATCGGTTCAATTTGCTCTATCTTCAAATTTCCCACTCTTCGTAATTTCTAAGTTCCTAAGTTAGTCTGATCCCTTCTGACGTCACGATCACTTTGCAATCGATTTTACAATTTCATATAATACATTTCGATGAAATTTATAGGCATCATGGGGCTCCCGCCTGATATCCTCACAGAACTTCGTCAATGAAACGAAAGCTCCGTAGCAAATATGGTCGAAAACTTACTTCACTTTTTCTAACCACGTCTCAACGTTTTCCAAGTCGATTAAATAATTCTTATCAACCGTTAATTCGAATGACGTGATGTGTGAATTAATCGTAACATCATCTGAGCAAATATTACCATAATCTCGTGTGCTGAAAGATATTTAGGAAAACTTGTGCAAACTTTGTTACATCGCGTGTCTAATGGCATAAGGTCGTATAATTTTTTTATTTCACTCCGTGCGTAAAGCGCGACTTTTCGCACGCAAGCGTGCGTATAATCGGACTTTACCCGCGTTTGTGATATAAAATTTTGTTCGATACATGTGCAAAAGTTGTTTTTCTACTCGTGAGATTGTCACCCTCGCTTTGCTCGGGCGACAAACCTCCCACTCGTGCCAAAACAAACCTTTCGCACTTGTATCGAAATATACTATTTTTTCACGCCATTCGCTCTGAAAACGGTCAAAACGTATAGATCAATTGAAATTACGAGATCGAAAAATGTAAGTGCAAAAGGTCATAAGTTTGGCGGATACGTCGTTCTTACATTACAATTTTTAAGCAAAAACAAAAAACAACGTGAAGGCAAAACGTCGTAAGCTCCATATTTTTCATGATTTTTAATGATTTTTCCAAATATATAGCTGTAAAAATCGTAAAACGCAAAGATAAATTGAAAGAACGACCATTTCAAAAATGCAATAAAAATATTGGTAGTTAAAAGCAGAAGGTCGTAAGCGCGCTTTTTTTTTTTTTCATTTTTCATGATTTTTTCAAATAGCTGTAGAAACTCGCAAAACGCAAAGATAAATCGGAAAAACGACCGTTTCGAAAATTTATGAAAAAAAATACTAAGATAAAAGCAGAAGGTCGTAAGCGCGATTTTGATTTTTTTTTATTTCTCACGATTTTTTTTAATTAGCTGTAAAAACTCGTAAAACGCAAAGATAAATTGAAAGAACGACCATTTAAAAAAATTCGATAAAAAATATTGGTAGTTAAAGCAGAAGGTCGTATCCGCCCAACTTATGACCTTTTGCACTTACATTTTTCGATCTCGTAATTTCAATTGATACGTTTCGAACGTTTTCAGAGCGATTGGCGTGAAAAAAAAAATTATACGACTTTATGCCAGTATAAACAGCAAAACGTCGTATAATGGCGCTTACGTCCTTATGTCATTAGACACGCGACATACGTTACCAATGTTTTGTTCATCGCCTACGTTAAGTTATCGACGTGGTAGGGGGTCTCTCTGCTGTGTATAAATACGACGGATCGGACGAATTCCAACCAGAAACCTATTTCTAACGAAGTAAGTGACTACCATCAACATCTTCAACATGAACAAGATCGTCTGTCTTCTTGTCGCCTCATTGCTGTGCGTGGGTGTTGCCAGCGGTAAGTTACAGACCAATAGCACATGTTCGAACGTTCTATTTTCCAATACTATGAAACCTCACTTATACTTATTTCAATCGGGTACGCTAGAAAATACATACATATAAGTGAGAATAACGTAAAAAAAAAAAACTAATTGAGAGTCAAGTGGTTCGATAGCTTCCACGTCAGCATTGCAATTTCACAAACATCATCAACAGGTGAAAAAAACCTGTTCTGTAGATAAACGTAGAAATATTTTTGCATCAAGGAGTAAAATATTCTCGATACAACAAGGATACAATATTCAATCTGAGAATATTTGAATTATTGATTTCAATTCCAACTGCACGTATATCGGAAGCAATCAATTTTTCAAGTATTGTGTCTCGAAATATTTAACAGCATACTTATTTTGTTATGCCTGCATTTTCGTATCACAGAAAGTAAAATTTAAAACCGTAAAATGGTACCGAAGTGGAAAATCGACCATTCATCGAACTCATGTATATCAACTGCAATCAACTTTTGAAGTGTTGTGTCACGAAATATCGCGTGTCTAATGACATAAGGACGTAAGCGCCATTATACGACGTTTTGCTGTTTATAATGGCATAAATTCGTATAATTTTTTTTTTCACGCCAATCGCTCTGAAAACGTTCGAAACGTATCAATTGAAATTACGAGATCGAAAAATGTAAGTGCAAAAGGTCGTGAGTTGGGCGGATACGTCCTTCTGCTTTTAACTGCGATTTCTTTTATCGAATTTTTCGAAGCGACGTCGATTTCAATTTATCTTCGCGTCTTACGAGTTTTTACAACTATTTGGAAAAATCATTAAAAATCACGAAAAAATGGCGCTTACGACGTTTTACCTTCACGTTGTTTTTTTATTTTTCCTTAAAAATTGTAATGAAAGAACGACGTATCCGCCAAACTTATGACCTTTTGCACTTATATTTTTCGATCTCGTAATTTCAATTGATCTATTGGCAATACACCCCTCGACTATTCGCCATCTGGTGGCCGCTTTCGAACTATTCAGAAAAGAAAACAAACCGTCTAGGTTATGTCGAATTTTCAGTAATTTCGTTATTATCTGTGATTTATAAGTAAAAATTATTTGGAAATCAGCGGAATTAAAAAAAATATGTCCATTAGCATTAATAAATCGCAATGTTGTGTCGAGAATTGTGACAGTAAGGGTTCTAAAACGACAAACTTGTCGTTTCACCGCATCCCCAAAGCTGCTCAGTATTTTGTTAAAATAACGAATACAGTTGGCAAAAACGAGAAAATTGATATCAGAAAAGCTTTGGAAAGAGCATTATTCATCTAGAATAAAAGATTTTGCGCAAATAAGACGATTTGCTCTTTACATTTCAAAGAAGAGTACTACGTATTTACAGGTAGCTATGCCCAAGATTGGTTCGTAGAGCTACTGCATACGAAGACGAAGATCTGTGTCGACAGTTTGTACCTATATAAATTTTTGAAATGTAAAGAGGAAAAAGTTTGTTTTTTTGTGGAAATTTTTTTATCCTAGCTTCATAATGCTTTTTCCAAAGCTTTTCTGATATCAATTTTCTCGTTTTTGCCAAATATATTCGTTATTTTTAACAAAATACTGAGCCGCCTTGGGGATGCGGTGAAACGACAAGTTTGTCGTTTTGTAACCCCTTACTGTCACAATTCTCGACACAACATTGCGATTTATTAATGCTAATGGACATCTTTTTTTCAATTTCGCTGATTTTTAGATAATTTTAACTTATAAATCACAGATAATAACGAAATTACTGAAAATTCGACATAGCCTAGACGGTTTGTTTTCTTTTCTGAATAGTTCGAAAGCGGCCACCAGATGGCGAATAGTCGAGGGGTGTACAGTAATGCCCCTCAATAGTCAACCCCTCAATAGTCCACACCCCTCAATAGTCAACGAATTTCTCCTCTCGAGACCCCGAAATAGGCCACCGACGTTCTCCTTCCATAGTCCCGATTCCCCTGAGACCCTGTTCAGTGGCGCCTCTTAGAGCATGCGCACAACTGAGTTTCTCAGCAGACGAACATACATATGGCAGTTACAAACCTCCAAAAATGATAACATAACCTGCACAACGAAATCAAACTGAGACATGTGATACATAACCTCAATGATCTTACCGTCAGTGGCGCATGCGCGGCCTACTAGACTGTGTGTGTGTGTGAATTCCGTCTATTTGGGTGGGGATGCGGACTATTGCGGGGTTTGAAGGTCCCGAAGAGTTGACTATTGAGGGGCATTACTGTATTGCCAATACGTTTTGGCCGTTTTCGGAGCGAATGACGGGGAAAAAAATTAAACGACCTTTTGCCACCAAAATCGCGTTTTTGGCGCTTGCGACCTCATGCCATTAGGCACGCGATATTTAACAGCACACTTAACATTTTGTAGCACGTATATAAAAATAAAAACTATGCGTACGTCATCACGATATAGATAAAATGTGTTTTTTGAACGTTATGCTCTTCGTTTGGAACCATTTTATCCTCTACATTTTATGCTACTAGCCGATACGAAGCCCGCGCTCCGCGCGGGCCGACGATTTCTCGAATTCTGAGATTCTCGAAATGATGAAGATTGTCTCATAACTTGTATCGTGGGTTGTCTTCCTTAGTATTAAAATGGACTATTTTTAGAGCTGTGCGAATATAGTATTCTAATCGAATTGAATCGTATATTTAGTTCAAGATTTCGAATAATTCGATTTTCCGAGTAACTCGAATTTTCGAATAGTTAGAGATTTCAAATAATGTAAATTTTTGAATAATTCGTGATTTCGAATAACTCGAACATTCCGAACTATCCGCACTATCCGCACTATTCGAACTATTCGTAATTTTCGAACTCTTCGAATTATTTGAAGATTTGGATCCTTCTAAAATTTGACACTTTCAAAGATTGAAATAATCGAGGAAATAATTTTAGTTAGTCGAGGATGCGCATTATTCGGTCCGAATTCAGAATATTTTATTGTTGTTCGAATCGAGAATTACACTTTCTACGCTCACTCACTAAGTTGATTTTTTTTCCTATGGGCCGTTGCTACAAATCTGAAAAATTTCGTACGTGTAGTTTCGAACCAAGAAACGCATCCGCGCCCTATCAACGATCTACCACGAACAATTGCAAAGATGAAAATCAGCTTCCGTCTCATAAGTTCCAATTTTGCTCAGATCCGAATGAATCTTACAAAAACACTTGTATTTTCTCAACGCGCACACCAATTTTCAAGATCCTATGTCGATTGATATGGGAGTTGATCCATTTTGAGGAGAATAATTTTCGGATAAATTACAATTACTTCAGTTGAAAATTGATGAAAAAAAATATGTACCCAATTGTTGTTCATCAATTCTCAATTTTCTCAAAAACCTTGCGTCTTTTCAAGTCTTCGAACTTTTTGCATCTCAATTTTTCCGGTCAAACCCAAACTGCACAAGAGCTCTATGGTTTTATTTTTTTAAACCCATCTTTCTCAGCAAAGATTTTAGAGGTGAGAACATGTATTATGGGAAGAAAATCTGTTAACGAAGATCAATTTCTGAATTGAATGATCGATCTTTCTACGCAGCTTGGATATGACAAGAGGTATTCATGTACCCTATCGAAAATGACTAACATTACAATCTCCCTCATCTTTTTCGAAAATGGACTGTCTCCCACATTGATGAATATAATACCTTAAAAATTCATGTGCACGTCCAGGAAACAGTTGAGAAAGAGCCAGTGTAAGATTCTTGCGAAATTCGAATTTGGGCCAAAAATGATTTATATTTCCTGCCTGGTTTGTAGTAGTCGTTGTTTGAGTGCGAAGTACGTTTCCTGGTTCGATCCTCCTTGGAATGAATATATAGAATGGAAAGAATCGTAAGGTATTTAGTTGGGCGATGTCAGAAGTCCCAGTTATACGATTTTCTCTAAAGAGTCGCAATTATCCGGAACATCCTCATTTTCTGGAAGCTTTGAATTATTCTTCAGTAGAATCAAATTATTCGAAATTTGGACAATTCGAATCATTCAAAGTTTCGAATAATTCGATTCGATCTTCAAATTGAATTTTCCTATTTGATTCGCAACGAATTATTTGAAAAATCGAACATTTGCAAAGCCCTACTATTTTTCTGTTGCGACTTGCTTGTTGGCTTCCTCTGGCCACTTCTGTGAATCATTGGCACGTACCACAAACGACGATCCAGAAATCACTTTCAATCGAAAAATTACTCATTCCACAACGTTGATTTCTCCGTGCTTAAGAATGTGATCACGAATTGACGTCTCAGGCTTTAATAATGATACGAAACCGATCTTTATTCCCCGTGTTCGATGTAGAATCAAACCTTGATCACGAACGAATGCGATGTTATCCTTCGAATGAGAGAATCAAATATTTCGCATATTGGAACTATTCAAATCATTTAAAGTTTCTAATAATTTGAATAGATCTTCAAATTAAATTTCACTATCAGATTCGTGACGAATAATTGAACATTCGCAGAGCCCTGCTATTTTTCTGTTACGACTTGTCGTGGCCATTTCTGTAGGTCATTCGCACGAACCACGAACGATGGTCCAGAAATCATTTTCAATTCAAACCTAAAAAATCTAAAAATTAATCATTTCACAACGTTAATTTTTCCGTGCTAAAGAATACCTATGCTTACAAATTGACGTCTCAGGCCTTGAATATGATACGTAACCGACCTATGTTCCCCGTTTTCGATGAAGAATGAAACTTCAATCTGGGACGAATGCACTTTTAACCCTCGAATCTGTCAGTGGTACGCGAAAGCTAACGTCTTCCGTTGACCTGAAGAATCAAGAAGGCCAATATATTTCAGCTATCCGAACCGTACGACGAAGATCATGAACACAAATCGTTGCGAATTGAATATTTATTTATTCATCCGAACGTCGTGTTGTTTTGACGTAAGTTTTAAATTGAAATGAATTCGTCGTCATCATCGTTATCACCAATGTTTATGAGTGATGAAGAATATTCTTCATATATCCATTATCCGAGTGAAATACAAAGAGCCTGAAAACTCAGAATCATTTGTAAAAAATATATACGATTGTCTCTGAAGAGTCGCAATTATCCGGAACATCCTCATTTTCTGGAAGCTTCGAATTATTCGTCAGTAGAATCAAATTATTCGAATATTCGAACTCCTCTGATCGCAAAAAGTTTCGAATAATTTGATTCGATCTTTAAATTGAATTTTACTATTTGATTCGCAACGAATAATTTAAAAAATCGAAAATTTGCACCGCCCTACTATTTTTCTGTTACAACTTGCTTGTTGGCTTCCTCTGGGCACTTATGGAGGTCATTCGCACGAACCACGAACGACGATGCAGAAATCGTTTTCAATTCGAACCTAAAAATCGAAAAATTACTAATTTCACAGGGTTAATTTTTCCGTGCTGAAGAATCTGATTGCGAATTAACGTCTCAGGCCTTAATAATGATACGAAACCGACGTTTATTTCCCGTGTTCGATGAAGAATCAAACCTGAATCACGAATGAATGCACTTTCAACCCTCGAATCTGTCAGTCGTACACGAGAGCCAACTTCTTTCGTTGACTTAAAGAATCAAGAAAGCCAATATATTTCAGCAATCAAACCCGTAAGACGAAGATCATGAACATAACACGATGCGAATTGAATCCTTATCCATCCGAACGTCCTGCAATTTTGAATGAACATCCCGAACACGAAACCTCGTATAACCCTTTGCTTCATCGCCACTGACATCCAAAATAATGACAGGCGAGTCAACGAAACTACAAATGACGCGCGGAAAACGACCCGAAATATCTCGACGCGACCTCGAGTCTCGAAACGAACCGACCAATCGGCGCGCGAATAAAAAGTCAACAATGAGTGCGAGTTTTCGAGTTCGAGCGGTCCTGGATCCTTTAAGATTGGACACGGAATGTTCAAACGATTTTCAACATGTCAGGTTCCACTCGATTCGTCAAGTATTGTCATGATATCCTGATTTTTGTTTCAGGAGGCCGCCCACTCGATAGCCGTAACAAAATCAAAAGTAAGTTAAAGATACAGAGATTTTCCATAATGACAGATATTCACTTGTTGTTCGAATTTATAACATTATGCTCTTTGTTTGGAACCATTTTATTCTCTACATTTTATGCTACACGGAATGTTCAAACCATTTTCAACATGTCAGGTTCCACTCGATTCGTCAAGTATTGTCATGATATCCTGATTTTTGTTTCAGGAGTCCGCCCACCCGCGGCTAACAAACTCAGTAAGTTAAAGATACAGAGATTTTCGATAATGACAGATATTCACTTGTTGTTCGAATTTATAACGTTATGCTCTTTGTTTGGAACCATTTTATTCTCTACATTTTATGCTACACGGAATGTTCAAACCATTTTCAACATGTCAGGTTCCACTCGATTCGTCAAGTATTGTCATGATATCCTGATTTTTGTTTCAGGAGGCCGCCCACCCCCGTAACCAAATCAACCGTAAGTTAAAGATACAGAGATTTTCGATGATGACAGATATTCACTTGTTGTTCGAATTTATAACGTTATGCTCTTTGTTTGGAGACATTTTATTCTCTACATTTTATGCTACACGGAATGTTCAAACCATTTTCAGCATGTCAGGTTCCACTCGATTCGTCAAGACTTGACACTTAGTATTGTCATGATATCCTGATTTTTGTTTCAGGAGGCCGCCTACCCGGTAGCCTTAACAAAACCGTAAGTTAAAGATACAGAGATTTTCGATAATGACAGATATTCACTTGTTGTTCGAATTTAGCTCAAGCGAGTCGAGCACCGCGGAATGACGACTTTGTCAAGTCGTCTTTACTTGAATTTCAGGTACCCTGACTACTGCCAAAAGCCAACTGTTAAAACTTGCGGATACTGCTGGACACATGTCCCTCAGTAAGTTGAAAACAATGTCACCCAATGGAGATATTCAAATCATAGCTACTAAGCCATGCGTCAAATATCGACAAAGTACAATAGTGTCATGATGTACCGATTTTATTTTCAGTTAGCGGTTCCGAGGTGACCCCCGCAGACGCTGGTAAGTGATAAGTGGTACACTTACACTTACTTGACCAATTTATACGTCTACCAAAACGCTCGAATTATCTTTGTCTCCGTATTCTGGAAAATCATTCCGTTTGATATTCATTTCAGCTACTTTGACGAATGCCGGATTCCATCTCGAAAGCGCTGTAATGGCTGTCCTACGGGGCATTAGCGGGAGTGAGTTGAAGACGACTTTTATCCTTTAAAAATGTTTTTGTGATCTACTGTTCGCTTCACATATCCGGGTGAAGTCGAGAAATTGTTTTAATTGACCGTCATTTTTCTATTTTGATTCTCCATATTTCATTATTTTTACACTTATTGCCATTATGTCATGCGTCAATCGGTGAATTTCCACTCTGTCATCATACGGCTATTTTATTTTCAGGAACCCAATCAGAAATTGCTGACGAATTCGCGAGTAAGTGACACTCATTCGAAAAATACATCAAGCCTAGCTTGATTTTCATCCAGCTGATTGTTAGAACTGACAAGTGAGTGAGAGTCGAAGACGACTTGATCATAACCTCTGTATTCGAATTTCAGATTCTGTCGACCCAGTAGAATTAGCTATGAGAACCCATTTGGAAAGAGCTGGAAAAAGCGCCGGAGGTGTGTTGAAGACGATTGTGCCCATCTAGAATATCGCGCCTCAATTAGCACTTGAAAATTGTCTAAATTATTGAGGTATCTTTTAACTTCCAGATACCAGCACTCAGATCAGCGATGCTATGACTGAATTAAATAAATCATTCAACTCAATCAGGCTGCAAGTCGATGCGATTTTGGATAGTGCTTTCATGCTTGCCCGTAGTAAGTTGGAAACAATCGTACCATTAGAAATATAATTGTCATACTGAGATCTATCGTTTGCTACGAACCAAATTCCAATGAGGCTTTCATAAATTGATCTATTTCCTTAGCCTCCAGTTAGGCAAACGTATTTGATACTCAACATTAGATCCCTGATTTCAATTGTACCACCAGTTTAGTACTGCTAAACTACTTTTTTGACTACTATTTTGACTTTTTATATTATTTCCAACATCATCTAAAATATGATGATTTCTTAAATTATACTTTCAATGTGTTCTGGTAATTGCCATTGAATCGTAATTTCACTTGCTCAGGAAGATATGGACAATCATAAATCCCATGCCAGTCCAGCTGAACCGAAGCAGCGGAAAAGACTATTGGTGAGTGTCATCGACAGTATCTGCACCTGATACGAAGATGCTGAATATATTAATTCACTAATTTTGGTGAATCTATTTTCAGGCCACTTCTTAGCAGCTATCGCGGAGCGGAATATTCGGAACCGCTTGTATTAATCTGAAGAACTTTTTGTGGAAGAACGTAAATCATCTGCTGGACGAGAAACTACCACTTTCTTCCAGCACGGCTTCCAATTGATTACTGAATATATATATACCAGTGAGAATAATGTAAAGCTGCATAAGATTGTGAGCAATGAAAATCAATTTCGGAAATATTTATTCTCTGTATCGTATAGGACAGAGGCCAAGATGGCCGGGTCAGGAGGTTCGTCTGCGAAAGACGACGAGCAATTTGTCCTATATAAGTGTTGTGCAAAAAAACGAAGTGATAGTTATGTGTGTATTGAATGCGGAAACTTTTACCACAAAAGTTGTGCAGAGAGGAACTCTAAAATCGTGATATTACAGCAAGGCCTAGTACGGTGTTGTTCGGACCTAACCTCAAAATGCACCAAAACAAAGTGTAATGCTGAACTTAGTGAGCTCAAGCAGAAGGTGATGAAGCTGAAAACTGAACTGGAACAGAAGGTCGACGAGCTGAAGATCTTGGAAAAAGAAAATCTCGCACTTAAAAAGCAAGCTGGGGAAATGAAGTCGGTGGCCCGCGACTCAGCTGAATCCTGTGGAGCATCGCAAGACCACGATGATAGAGAAGTCCTGAAAACTGAGAACGTACTATTGAAAAGCTTGGTGAATGAAATGACAGATAAAAATGCACTGTTGTATAGATTGAAAGACGAACTAGATGATAAAAATGCCCTTCTTCTGGAAAAGATCGCGGTACTGGAGAACTCAGAAGCACGTGCGGGTCCGATGCTTGGAAATATGTCGTATGCACAAATGGCTAAAAACAACCCTGTTGGGAGCAGCAAGAGAAACAGCATGGACCAAGTAGAGCAACGCCTGAGGAGTGAAAAGCTAGCAACGATTATTGTGAAGCCTAAGGTCAGACAGGCAGCAGACAGAACCAGGAAGGAGCTCGAAGAAAAAATAAAAATAGCTCCAATTGGTGTGGGAGTCAGAAGGGTTTGGAATCTACAGGACGGTGCGGTCAAAGTTGTCTGTGATAAGAGGGAAAGCGCAACTGTCCTATCTCGAATAGTGGAAGAGAAGCTAGGGGAGCGGTTTGAAGTAAAAACAGAAAAACAGCTACTACCTAGGGTTAAGATCCTAGGGGTTGATGAGGTCGCAAGCAGGGAAAGTGTTGAGGAACTAGTTAAAAGTCACAATGGGCTACAGGAGCAGGACACTTTTAAGATCTCACATGTGCAGGAAATTAACATCAGGGGGCATAAAACACACAATGTCTTCGCGGAAGTCAGCCCAGATGTCTTCAAGCAGTTCATTGGTAGCGGAAGGGTTTACCTAGAATGGCTGAGTTACCCTGTGCTAGAAGATCTGAATGTGCATCGCTGCTATAACTGCTGCGGGTATGGGCACATTGCTAAGCACTGCAATAGGGAAAAAGCCTGTATGCACTGCGCTATGGAGCATGACACCAAGACCTGTACGAATCAGGATAATCCAAGGTGCATAAATTGTGTTATGGCAAACAAAAAAGGTCATACCAAGCGATCGGTAGATCACTGCGCAAATGACTCAGCTAAGTGTGAAGTGTTTAAGTGGCACAAGAGCTCAAAAAAGTCGAAAATTGACTATGGCCTGTAGCAAGGACGAAGTACTTAAGGGTAATACGATGGACCAGGCAGTGTTCAGAGTGTGTGAAACAGTGTTGGACACCATGTTGGACCTAAACGCAAAATCTAGGCCGTGTAAAATCCGCGTTGTGCATCTAAACATTAGAAGCTTAGATAAGCATTACAACGAACTATGTGTCATGCTACAAGAAATGGCTAAGAAACCAGATATCTTGATATGCACCGAAACATGGGGCGTAAGCTCTATAGGCTTGTATAATTTGGATGAGTATAATGCTTTTTACACTTCAGCAAACATCAGTAAAGCTGACGGTGTCCTGATGTACATCCACAAAATCTGGAATGCAGTGGTGGAGACAGTTAATATCGGTCCAGTTAAAGTCTTGGAAGCCAAGCTGTCGGCTAAGCACAGCATGTGCATTACTGCCGTGTATAGACCGCATAAAGTCGCAAAAGACTTGTTCGTGAAAGATCTCAAGGGATATTTGTTGGAGAGGAAGGACCTGCCAAACCACGTTATAATAGGTGATCTGAATCTGGACACGAGTAGACCCTCAAGTGTTGCCGAAGAATATAATAATAATTATTGTGAGTTTGGATTCAAGTCCTATATAAACGAGGTCACCAGGCCAAATGGTGAGGGACTAGGTTCGTGCATTGACCATGCATACGTGAAAGTCAAGGACCTGCTCTGCGAGGCTACGATACTAAAACAAGGCATAACAGATCATCACGCCGTCGTGCTGGACGTTCTTAGTGTTACTCCTGAGGATAGAAGGCAGGAAACCAAACTCTGTATAGACTTTAAGAAGCTAAGTAGGCTAAGTGGGCTGATAAACTGGAGAGAAATGCTAGAAATAAGTGACGTAAATGAATGTGTGAAAGCACTGGTAGATAAATTGGAGGATATTATCGGGGAGTCGCAAAAAGTGCTTAAGCATAAATTCAGATATACAAAGAGGAAAGACTGGATAACTAAGGGCATAGTTGTGTCGTGCAGTACTAAGCGTAAGATGTATGAAAGGCACAGGCAAGATCCAGGAAATGAGTTATTGAAAAGCGGATACCAGAAGTATTCGAAATTGCTGAAAAAAGTGATCGACTTGGCTAAGGAAGCTCATGATGAGAATCAAATCAATGGCCTTATGCATAATAGCAAGAAGCTATGGGGATACATTAGGCAGAAAGTGAGTAATGGGAAACGTACTAAGACTACGGAAATAAATTATCTCGAGTCGGGTGGGCAGAAATTGACTGAACCAAAAGACATAGCAAACCATTTCAACAGCTTTTTTGCCTCAGTAGGAAGAAACCTTGCTAGTCAAATAGTTCCAGCTAGCAATGGGAAATCTTATGCAGTGCATGATAAAGTGGTCGACATGACTATATTTCTAAGACCTGTATGCGAGAGCGAAATCATTGGTATAATTAGTAAACTGGATGTGAGTAAATCATGTGGAGTAGATAGTATAAGTGGAGCGGTTCTAAAGGGTATTGGTCAAGATATAGCTGTGGTGCTTGCTCACATTGCAAACTTGTCTATGGTCTCGGGGGTGTATCCTAAGCACTTCAAGGGTGCAGACGTAGTCCCGGTTCATAAAGCGGGAAGTACTTGTGTAGCCACAAATTACAGGCCTATCTCCCTCATGTCGAATCTGGCAAAGATTTATGAGAGAATCCTAAAGACCAGATTTCTGGATTTCCTTGATAGGACAAAGTTTTTCAGTGATAATCAATTTGGATTTAGAAGTGGCATGTCAACGGCGGATGCCCTGGCTTTTGTGACTAAACATATACACGACAGTCTTGATAAGAGTGACCCCACAGTAGCAGTATTTTTGGATTTAGCGAAAGCTTTTGATACTGTTGATCATAAAATTTTGCTGCGAAAACTGTACAATGCTGGGATTCGAGGTACTCCACATGATCTTCTCAAGGACTATTTGGCTGGGAGAACTCAAAGAGTTAAATTTAAGGGATCCATGAGCGAAGAGGAAAAGGTCATTTGCGGGGTTCCGCAAGGAAGTGTGCTGGGGCCTATCCTTTTCCTAATCTATATAAACGACCTACTATGTATGACAGTCCCCGGAAAAATAATATCTTTTGCCGACGATACTGCACTACTGGTGAGTGCAAAGTCATGGGAGGAGGCTAGAAACAAAATCGAATCTGTCCTGTCGGCTGTGGTGAAGTGGCTGAGTGCTAACCAACTCCACCTAAACACTGACAAAACTGTATGTCTGACGTTCAGCACCTACGAGGACAAACAGCCGGAACTCTTCGAGATGAAAGCCCATAAAATAAATTGTATAAATAGGCTGGTCTGTAACTGTGATTCAATTCGGCGGGTTGCTCACACTAAGTACCTGGGGGTTGTGATTGATAAACACATTAGGTGGACGGAGCACGTGTATTATACGTTGAATAAGATCAGGTATCTATTGTTTGTCTTTAGAAAGTTGAGAAATGTCATGCATCGCAAGGTGCTACTACAGTTATATCATGCGTTCTTCGGTTCGATAGCATTCTATGGAATAGTTGCGTGGGGTGGAGCTGGTGGTTTGATTGTAAAACTTCTCAGTAACATCCAAAAGAGACTGATCAAAACTATCTTCAAAGTTAAGCATTTCCGCGAGGTTGCTGACAAGATGATAAGTGCTAATATCCTAAGCTTTAACCAAAAATATCTGTTGGAGGCGGTTATGGTCAACTATGCCGGCCTGAGCAATAGCTACTCTGCTAATAGCAGTCGCACGAGGGGTGGACAGCTACAGCTGCCACGTTGTACGAAAGCCGTTGGCCAAAGATCGCATGTGTACGCTGCAGCCAAAGTCTTCAATAACCTGCCTCGAGAACTCAAAAAACTCCCGGCACAATGTAAAAATAAGAGAAAATTAATACAAAAATGGCTTGTGCAACATGAAGATTTTATAATGTAACCTCTATATTTTATTTTATTCATTCACGTACTATGTTCGTCCTTTACTCTGTTTTATTTTCTAACTTAATCTTTATTATTATTCATTATATGTTCTGTATTTCACGTACGTGTATCTTGTAATTTTAAGTCTTTTTCAGGCCTGCGCACAGAAGCTTAGCTTCTCAGCAGGGATATAATGTTCTCTTTGTATCTGTAAATCTACACCTGAATAAATCTATCTATCTATCTATCTATCTATCTATCTATAAATTTTCCATTTCCCAACACAGATTCCGAATACAAAAGAATAAAGACATTCAGAGGCCCTTATAAAAACGATTACTTTTTCCTTCCGAGTCACGTGACATGTGTAAAGGTTTTTTTATTTGCAACACCTGCATGAAAAGTTTGATTCCGTTCGGACCGCTGAACCGATTTGGATGAAATTTGCAAGGCATACCGTTCTTATTCCGAGGCTGTGCCGATAAAGTTTTCAAACGTCGCTCGCTAACCATGTTTGAATACAAAATGCCGGTGAGGAATATTACGATACAGATATACGGAATTAGTCACTGATTATCCGAAAATAGCGATTCAAAAACCGAAAGACGTTCAGAATGATATCCAAACGAGAAGAGTCGGTGCCTCGATCCCTCGTGCACCCCTTCCATGGTTAAAGACATGACATGATTTTTCCGCTCAAAATTAAGTCACCTTATGGCATCAACGGGCCTTCATAATCTTTGCAGTCATTTCGTATCTAGATATGGTATAGAGGACATTTCAATGACGGGATTCGTTTACCCCGATTGTCGAGTCTGATATTGTATTCATATTGTATTGACGCAAGTACTTGAATCGTTAATTCGTCATCACTTCTGAATATTCAATAAAGTCTTATCATCGCCTGTACCTTATAGATACAGTTGTGCATCGTGGACTACGAATACCTAAATTCAAATATTATTTTGTTCGGAGGTGGATGCCTCATTGGCAGTGTTGTAAAAGGTACTTAATTTTTAGTACCTAGGTACAGGTACAGGTACTCAAGATGATTTAAAAATATGTTTTCCGGCCGTTGTAGCAAAGGAAATAGAAAATGAAAAAATTGTTTTTTGTTCAAAACGGCTGCCATTTTGTTATCCGGGGGTTTTGAAAAACCGAAAACCGATAAGGCCCCCCAAATTTAGTTGAGTTTGATGGATTTCAACCCCCTTTGTTTAAAAAGAAACTGAATTCCAACAGGTGGTGCTGGGCGCATGAAATTAGACAACGTCATTGCTGGCGCTCCGAAAATGGACGAACATTTTCACAGTGTTTTCACATGAGTAAAGTACCTTGAATTGTACCTAAAAAATAGGTACAGGTACTCCTAAAAAGTAACTAGGTACAGGTACAGGTACAAGGTGCAAGGTACTTATCTGGAAAAGTACCTAGGTACAGGTATAGGCGCGATAGACCTGGGACGGGATTCTGTAACTTTTAGCGATATCGTTAACTCCGGTTACCATGGTAAATCAACAAAAAATTCTGTTATTAACGTTAGCAACCGGAGTTAACGATATCGCTAAGAGTTGCAGAATCCCGTCCCTGGACGCCGGAAACTATGGCGCGACAGCCACTGAAGGTTAGATTGTATATGTATATCAATCACTGATCTCTATTAGAGATCAGTGATATCAGTGGGGCGGCGCTTGGCGCCTCCTTGGTTACCGGCTCGTGAAATCAACAACCGACCATAGTTACGTGACGAACGTACGAAAGAAAAAGTCCTTTTCGTTCGTACGTTCGTCACGTAACTATGGTCTGTTGTTGATTTCACGAGCCGGTAACCAAGGAGGCGCCAAGCGCCGGCCCACCACGGCCACGGCCCACTGATATACATATGTATACAATCTATCCTCCAGTGGCTGTAGGTAAAGTGAGGCGCGTATGTAAGCAGAGAAAAGAAATAAGTGAGTGTTCCAAAAAGGGTTAGAAAAGGTTATAACAGCCACTGAAGGTTAGAAAAAGTTAGGCCAGCCATTCCTAGGAAAAGTGAGGCGCGCAGCGCCGAACAGCGAGAGCGAGGCGCGTAGCGCTGAGCGGGGTTGCCGCGCGAAACGCGGAGGAGTGGAGCCCCTAGTATATGTATAATAAAGTTTTCCGCACGCCGTACGTAAAGTTCGACTTTACGCACGCAAGCGTGCGTGTAATCACTCTCTAAATTTGAATCAGTGAAAATGTCACTAATTGAATCAGTGACTTGGTATTTCACTGCAGAAACAGTGACTTGAACCCTTTTTACTGGAGTATCAGTGAAGTCCATTTCAGCAGTGATTTTACCACTGCTAAACCAGTGCATAACTTCACTGTTTCGTCAGTGACTTTTGTGACGAACGCTAGGGGCGCCGCGTACGCCGAGTCTCTAACCGCCATGGAGCTGCCTACTAACCGCCAAATCGTTCGCGTTCATATGTTGGGTGCTGATTTGGGCGTCGGTTCAACCACGTGAACTGTTCAGTAAAAATCATAACGTAAGTACACATGCGGATTTATAAAATTCTTCACAATTTGGCTTGTTAGTTGCAAATAATCAATGAATTGTGTGAATATTGCTGTTCACTGTCTTACATTGAATTCCTTATACTTTTGGTAGGTTAGGTTTTTTCACTGCGTCCAGTCTTGGCTCGCTCCGACGAGATGGGAGACGGAGAAGTTTCATCTGCGTTAGGAGTCTGTTTTTTCTTTACTTGCAATAAAGACTCGCGCAACAAAAATGTGTCGAATATACCATATTGTCTTTCCGTTTCGAGAATATCTTCAACCGGATCAAATATATGTATATAAGAACCAATAATTTTCGCTGATTCAATCAGTGAACATTTCTCTATTTGAATCAGTGATTCAAATTCACTGGATAAATGAGTGACTTTTCACTGATTTCCAGTGGTATACTTATAACTGGAGGCATCAGTGACTATTCGCTGATGATCAGTGAGTATTCACTGATTCAAATTTAGAGAGCAGACTTTACATGCGTTTGTGATGAAAAATGTTGTTCGATACAGGTGCGAAAGTTGTTTTTCGACTCGTGAGATTGTCACCCTCGCTTTGCTCGGGCGACCAACCTCCCACTCGTCTTAAAACAAACCTTTCGCACTTGTATCGAAATATACTATTATTATATAGATAGAGAGATATAGAGAGATATATATCGCGTGTCTAATGCATGAGGTCGTTGTAGTGTATGACATTACCAACAGTAGGTAGACGTACGTAAACGCTATTACGGCTGTGTATAGCGCCACCGTGATATATATAACTGACCAGCACACCTTTTCCCTCTCTTCCTTTGAATCCTTGCTCGAAGTAAGACGTTCCTCAGAATGTGAAATAAACATATATATATACAGTGAAAAGTTGTTCGTTATTTAATGAACCTCACAGTTTCCGGATATAACAATTGGCGACGAGGAAAACTTCGGTTATATAAAGTGAATGAGCGAAAATAAAAGTAAAAGAAAGCGTGATAAAGAGATCGCGAAAACGGAAAATTTCAAACGTGCAAAGATGGATGAAGGAACTATACGGAAACATTTGGCAGATATTGAGGAACAGAGGAAACAATTGGAACAGCAAAGGTCACAAATGCTGCGGGAACATCAAAAGATGATAGAAGAAAGTACGGCAATCACCGCTGCAAGAAGTCAATTGAAAGAAGCTACGACGTATTTAACGGAATTGAGACAGAGTTTAGCGTCGTCGACCATGGGTCAAATCGGTCATTTGAGAGAATTTGACATGAAGGAAGATTTCGAATTATGGATCGAACGTTTCGAGCAATTCGTTATCATAAATAATGTGGCAGAAGTGAAACAAAAGTCGTTGTTTTTAACGTTAATCGGACCGCAAGCTTATTCGTTATTACGGAATTTGTGTACTCCGGCATTGCCATCCGGAAAAACCTTGAGTGAATTACGTGCGGTGTTAAAAGGACATTTGCAGCCAGCACAAAGTGTAATAACCGTACGTTATAAATTCAAAGAATGCAGACAGGAAGACAGTCAAAGTATTAAACAGTATCTGGCGAATTTAAAACAAATTTCGATCTTGTGTGAATTTGGAGACAATCTTGAGTCCAGTTTACGTGACCAGTTCGTATGGGGACTAAAAAGTGCGGCAATCAAAAAACGATTGTTGGGTGAAGCTGGTTTAACATATCAGAGAGCAGTCGAGTTGGCAACAGCACTCGAATCAGCGGCAAAAGATGTTGTTCAGATGGGTGGTTCGACATCGGACAAAGGTCAGCCTTTTCATAACATCAGAAATTTTCACCCGAAGACAAAGGCTGCACGGTACCAGGGACGCAACGGATTACCAGGATCGACAACAACGTGTTCGTGCTGTGGAAGACAGAATCACCAGACAAAGGACTGCCGATACAAAAGGTTTAGTTGTAATATCTGTAATAGACAAGGTCATTTGGCATATATGTGTCGTAATAAGAGTAGCGATGATAATCAGAACTGTAATGCGAGTAAAGGTAGAGCTTTTAAAGGTAACGGTAATTTTTCGAATTTTAAAGGAGTAAAGAAATTTCAAAAAAAGGAGAGTCACAATTTTATTGACGAAGCGCAAGATTTTAGCGACGAGCTTGAAGAACTTTTTCACTTAGACGATGATCAAATGGATCAAAAAGAAGATGTAGCAGTTAACGAAGCTAAAACTGCGCCAATTTTAATAGATTTAAAAGTTGAAAATGTTTTCTTGAAGTTTGAACTTGATACAGGCTCTGCTATTTCGGCTATATCGGAAAAGGTTTACAAGGAGACCGAAGATTTGAAGCGATTGGAATTGTTACCGACAAAACGTTGTTTCAAATCGTACCAGGGAGATTTAATGATGCCGTTAGGCTTACTGTTGGTTAAGGCAGAGTACGACAATGTGACTTTTGAAGGTCTAGAGTTATTTGTTTTTGAAGGTAACAGTATTCCAATCGTAGGTCGAGAATGGGTACGGGTGTTGGGTCTGTTTAGCTTGAATTCGGGTAAACAATCCAATCACGAAATCAAATACTGTCAAGACGCTAAATTTGCTATGGACGAGGTTATGCAGGAGTACAGCGATGTATTTACCGATGAGTTGGGAAAATACACAAAGAGAAAATTTAAATTAGAGTTGAAAGAAGACGCGACTCCGGTATTTTGCAAACCGAGGCCGATACCGTATGCTCTATTGCCTAAAGTGGACAAAGAACTTGACAGATTGATTAAAGACGGAATTTTATTTCCAGTAGATGATAGCGACTGGGGAACACCTATTGTTCCGATTGTTAAAAAAGATAACGGCGATATTCGCTTGTGTGGTGATTTTAAAATAACACTGAACCCGAATTTAAAGAAAAATAGACACCCAATACCACGTGTTCAAGATTTACTTGCTAAAATTAAGGGAGGACAATTTTTCTCAAAGATTGATCTATCGAGAGCTTATCAACAAGTTGAATTGGACGAGGAGTCTAAAAAATTAGTTGTGATATCAACCCACAGAGGACTATTTGCCTATAATAGATTGTGCTTTGGAGTTTCTCCAGCACCAGGGTTGTTTCAAGAAGAGATCGAACGAACGTTGAAGGGTATTGACGGGGTTGTTTGCTTTTATGATGATATCCTAATATCGGGTCGAACTCGTGACGTTCACGATGAACGTTTACGAGAGGTTTTGAACAGGCTTCGGGAATGTGGATTAACGGCTCAAAAACGTAAATGTGAGCTTTTCGAAAGTGAGGTTCAGTTTTTGGGTTATGTGATCAACAAAGACGGAATTTACATTTCAGAAGATCGTATCAAAGCAATTTTGGATATTCCAGTGCCGACTAATCAAAAGCAGTTGCGGGCTTTTCTCGGTATGATTAATTTTTATGCAAAGTTCATAAAAAATTATTCACAAGTAGTTGGTCCGTTGTATAGTTTGCTGCAGAAAGATGTGAAGTGGTTTTGGAGCAGAAGATGCAATGATGCATTTGCCAAAGCAAAAAATTGTTTGACTTCACACGGGGTGTTAGTGCATTTTGATTCAAATTTACCGCTTAAATTAACTTGCGACGCTTCACCAACGGGGGTTGGTGCTGTGTTGGCTCACGTGTTCAAGAACAATGAAGTTAAACCAATAGCTTTTGCTTCACGGACCTTAACTAAGGCTGAGAAAAATTATTCTCAGATCGACCGAGAAGCCTTAGCAATAGTTTTTGCGGTCAAAACTTTTCATCAGTATTTGTACGGTGGAGAGTTTGAATTGGAAACAGATCATAAACCTTTGATCCACATTTTCGGTCCTAAAAAAGGTATTCCGCAAATGGCGGCGAGTAGACTTCAACGCTGGGCAGTAGTACTCCTGGGATATGATTTCACAATTAAACACATCAGAGGTATTGATAATGTGAGTGCAGATTATTTGTCACGAATGGATTTTGAAGCTAAGAGGGAAGGAGATAGAGATAATGACGAGTTTACTCACCTCAATTATGTATTAGAAGATATACCCACAATCAATAGCCAAATCTTGAGTGAAGAGAGTAGGAAAGATGTAGTACTCAGCAGGGTAATTGAGTTTGTGAGATCGGGTTGGCCGATAAAAGTTGACAATGAGTTCAAGTCTTTTAAAGATCGTAAAGAAGAATTGGCTATTGAAAACGACTGTTTGATGTGGGGACACAGAGTTGTTGTACCGAATAGTTTAAGAAAGAGAATGCTAGAGGAGTTACATGAAGTACACATGGGAATAGTTCGGATGAAGTCGTTGGCAAGGTCGTACATCTGGTGGCCAGGTATTGACAAAGAAATTGAAGGTATTAGTAAGGCGTGTCAGTTGTGCTTGGAGAATGCTGATAACCCTCCAAGGGCAATCTTACATCCATGGAGTTGGCCAGATGCACCGAATCAGAGACTTCATGCCGATTTCTTAGGTCCAATTAACAATCAAATGTATATAGTGATAATTGACGCTTTCTCAAAATGGGTTGATATTAGGCCGATGAATGATATCACATCAAGACAGACGATACTAATTTTCAAGGATTACTTTGCTACTTGGGGACTTCCAATCAGGTTGGTCACGGATAATGGTCCTGCGTTTGCATCAAAAGAATTCGCAGAGTTTCTTGTCAGTTATGGTGTGATACATATTCGGACGGCGCCATATCATCCAGCATCGAACGGTGCAGCGGAGAATATGGTTAAGACTTTTAAAAGGAAATTTAAAATATTATTAAAGTCAGGCTTGGATAAAAAAGAAGCATTGTTAAAGTTCTTGTTCTATTACCGAGCTACACAACACTCAACGACAGGCTATAGCCCTGCAGAGTTGCAAACTGGTCGAGTCTTTCGTACGCGTTTGGATTTCATTAGACCAACGCTACGAGACAAAGTGGAACAAAATCAAGAGGCGCAAAAGCGTAATTTTCGCGGAATTCGCAGAGTGCAGTTTGAAGTTGATGACAGGGTCATGGTGAGGGATTACAGTTCTAATTCGTGGTTGCTAGCACGAGTAATTAGTAAACTGACTCCAATCACATATCAAGTCATAACTGAAAACGGCTTGATTTGGAAACGACATGTAGATCAAATGCGAGAGTGTAGCCAAGAGCTTAAACAGCAAGATGAGAGTGAAAGAGTGTTGAGTCAGGTGATCAGAAGGGAAGCTAGAAGCGTGAATGAACCACTAGTCAGTAAGAGTGATATACCTGTAATGGAGGTAATACCTGAAAAGGCGATGGAGATAATAAGCGATGAGGTTGTTGAGGAAAAGAGTAATGAACAAAACATTCCTAGACGTGAATCGATACCAAAGATAATCCAGAGTAGATCAGACAATATTATAGAGAGTAAATGTTTTGGTAAAAATACTGAAACGCAAACTGATGGTAAGAGTAGTTCGTCTGATTGTGAGCAAATATTACGTCGTTCTAGTCGTATTAAAAAACCAGTCCAAAGACTGAATATATAACTATCGTAATAATGACTGTATATAATTTTTGATATATAAAAAAAAAAAAAGAGACTTGTGTGGAATAGAAATGACAATGATATTGTATATCAATAAATATTTTGTAATTCAATTGACAAAAGGAGAAATGAATGTAAGAGGGAAGGAGTGTAGTGTATGACATTACCAACAGTAGGTAGACGTACGTAAACGCTATTACGGCTGTGTATAGCGCCACCGTGATATATATAACTGACCAGCACACCTTTTCCCTCTCTTCCTTTGAATCCTTGCTCGAAGTAAGACGTTCCTCAGAATGTGAAATAAACATATATATATACAGTGAAAAGTTGTTCGTTATTTAATGAACCTCACAGTTTCCGGATATAACAGTCGTAAGCGCCAAAAACGCGATTTTGGTGGCAAAAAGTCGTATATTATAATTATTTTTTTTCACGCCATTCGCTCTGAAAACGGTCAAAACGTATACCTAGATCAATTGAAATTACGAGATCGAAAAATGTAAGTGCAAAAGGTCGTAAGTTTGGCGGATACGTCGTTCTTGCATTACAATTTTCAAGGAAAATTAAAAAACGACGTAAAGGCAAAACGTCGTATTATTTTTTTTTCATGATTTTTAATGATTTTTCCAAGTAGCTGTCAAAACTCGTAAAACGCAAAGATAAATTGGAAAATCGACCGTTTCGAAAATTTATGAAAAAAAATACTAAGATAAAAGCAGAAGGTCGTAAGCGCCATTTTGATTTCTTTTATTTCTCACGATTTTTTTTAAATAGCTGTAAAAACTCGTAAAACGCAAAGAAAAATTGAAAGAACGACCATTTAAAAAAAATCGATAAAAAATATTGGTAGTTAAAAGCAGAAGGTCGTAAGCGCCATTTCTTTTTTTTTTTATTTGTCATGATCTTCGCAAGTAGTTATAAAACCTCGTGAAACGCAAAGAAAAATCGAAATCGACAACGTTTCGAAAATTCTTAGAAAAAAAAAACCAAGGTAAAAGCAGAAGGACGTAAGCGCCAATTAAAAAAAAAAATTGGTCGTTACGACATTCTGCTTTTAATTGACCCAATATTAAATTTCGACGTTTATGAACGAATCTTCGGGTTTTTATCCCAAATACAAAAAAAAATGACCTTTTGCCGTTACGAACAGCAAAAAGTCGTATAATGGCGCTTATGTCCTTATGCCATTAGACACGCGATATCTAATCACTATCTATCTCTTGTCCGATCAGGATGTGTCCAATTTGATTTTTATTAAATTAATATTTATGATGTGTCCGATCTGAAAGTGTCCGAAAAAAATGTGTCCGATAATGCAGGTTTATTATTTTGTGTCCGATAATGATTGTGTCTGATCCAGATGTGTCCAAACGGGGTCTAATCGAAAAATAGTATGATTCTCTGATCCAGATTTTGTAGTCACTCGTAGAAGATCTATACGCCTGAAAGGCGGCAACCGAACATGCCCGCTGGGGTACATGTGTGCAGTTTACTGGAACGATGGGGAATGGCCAGTATGGACAATTCCTGATCGGACACGTTCCGATTGGACACCAAATTTTTCGGACACCAGCCTATTTCGGACACGAGATCTTCGGACACGAGCTTTTTCCGATAGTGGCACGTTCAAACATCCCGATACTGCATTGCCATAACAAAAAACGCCCGGGGTCATAGTCACAGTCACCCCGGGGCAGCTTGGGCGCATTTCGGAAGTGTAGTAACAATCAACCCGTGGGAGCTTGGCCGCATTTTGGAAGTGTAACAATCGGACCGGGGGAGTTTGAGCGCGTTTTGGAAGTGTGACAATCACCCCGGGGCGTCAATAAAAAATGAAAGTGTAGATCGAACAAAAATGGTAACCTGATAATAAAGCACGGAAGAAAGTAGGGAGACCGGGGCAAGTTGGAGACCTTAAGCTTTGAATGCGTTTTTTTAATCAGTCGTAAGTGAAATTCGAAATATTTTGGTATTTTCCTAATGTATGGGATGTTAGCTATTAGAAAAAAAAATTGTAATTGGATTTGGTTATTTACAAACTGTGTAATTTAGATTTTTCCAAATTTTTGCAAACTCGTCATCTTGCCCCGACCACGGGGCAAGATGACTATACTACCGGGGCAAGTTGGCGAATGCTAGATTCCGGTTCGATGGGCATAGAAAAATGTTGTTTTTGTCAAAAATACTTCATTTTATTCTAATACAAAAAGGATATACTTATGGGGTAACATTTTTTATATTTAGATTAGGTAATTTGTACTCATATAGGTATAGTTGTAGTGGGTAACATTTATAGGGTAACATTTTTCATATTTAGATTAGATCATTTGTACTGATATTGGTACAAAATTCACCAATTTATTTAAATATTTATTCATTTAATTTATTAGTTAATTAATTAATAAATTAATCAATATTGATCAAATTAGTTAATTAATCAATTAATTAATTAACTAATTAATTGAATGAATAAATATTTAAATAAATTGGTGAATTTTGTACCAATATCAGTACAAATTATCTAATCTCAATATAAAAAATGTTACCCTATAAATGTTACCCACTACAACTATACCTATATGAGTACAAATTACCTAATCTAAATATAAAAAATGTTACCCCATAAGTATATCCTTTTTGCATTAGAATAAAATGAAGTATTTTTAAATAATTAATCAATTAATTAATTAACTAATTAATTAAATGAATAAATATTTAAATAAATAATTTGGTTATAAATGTAAATAATTTTAATTAATTAATTAATCAATTTATTTATTCATTTATTTTTCATTTATTCATTCATTTATTCATTTATTTATTTATTTATTCATTCATTCATTCATTCATTCATTCATTCATTCATCCATTCATCCATCCATCCATCCATCCATTCATTCATTCATTTATTTATTTATTTATTCATTTATTTATTTATTTATTCATTTATTCATTTATTTATGCATTTATTTATGCATTTATTTATTTATATATTTATTTATTTATTCTTCTATTATAAAAGCTGAACAATGACATGTAGCCTAGGGATGGGCGATATATATCGATATATCGATATATCGACATTGTAGCAGTCATATCGAATATCGATATTGTATAACAGCCATAATGCCTGAAACTGGCAAAACCACAACATTTCGTCATCTTGAAATTTTGAAAATAGTTTTAGCCGAGGCGCACTCGCGTTGGGGCTAGAAGTGATTTTTATCATAATGATGAACCAATCCAGCCAATCAGATCATAGCGCCTAACTTCCGAGCGGTGCTATGCGATATCTGATAATGGCACATCATTATGATGAACATCGCTTTGATTTCAACGCGAATACGCCTCGTAGCATCAATTTACATCGATATATCGATATATCGCTACTCGATGCTCGATATTTTAGTGTATCGATATATGCACGCCGATATTTATCGATATGATATATCGATATTTTTTTTTATATCGCCGCTACATTGTAGCCTGAAAGCCTATTAAGAAAACCTCATGCAAGGATCACAAGAAGGGGCAAGTTAGCGGATCGTCAACTTGCCCCCACCGACTTGCCCCGTGTGCCGCTATTTTCAAATGAAATAACCTCACAGTCAGTACATTGGTGAAAAATCGGGGAACCTATGATCTATGGAATCTATATGCCTACATAAATAAAGGATTAATTCACAAGTACGATCTTAGTTAACTGTCGTTCTGTGATAGCGTTTTCCTCCACTCTAAATGTTACATCGCGCGCACCAAAAACCACAATGTGTCTGTAAAAAGCCAGCTGACTTTGTCATGCGAGTCTACACCAGTTTTATTACTGCGTGGGGGTATGTTTAACACTTTTCATT
Source organism: Euura lappo (assembly GCA_018257835.1). Lineage (NCBI taxonomy): Eukaryota > Metazoa > Arthropoda > Insecta > Hymenoptera > Tenthredinidae > Euura > Euura lappo. The sequence goes on from JAEUYN010002205.1 coordinate 101,472, forward strand.
GTCTTAACTGGCACCATATATTATAGCATTCGCAAAACAACGATTTCGTCATCTTGCCCCCATCTCCAACTTGCCCCGGTCTCCCCTACGGTCAAGCAAACGTGCATAAAAGTATAGAGGGGTATAACAGAAAACATGAACATAGACAGGAATATAGCAAGCAACGACAAGAAAAAAAAAGATGCTACTATACGTGTCTAGCGCCATTCAATGTCATCTTGCACACACAGCACAATATGTCTCGAGTACGTTCATGTCTGGATTCTATGAATGTCTCATGGACTGATGTTTCATACATCTGTACTGTAAGTTGCAAGTAGTCAGGAGTCCCCATGGACGCAGAGCTGATTTTATGTCTCAGCTACCCACCCTAGTATCATCCGAAAAAATTTATCTCGATTTTTTTCTATCACACTTCATCGTTAACAATAAATAATCGGATAAATTCGCTTTGAGAGAAGAAAATGTCTCCCAGATCCTCACGTTTCCGAGTCTTCAAACTCCGATGAAATTTGCTTGTACGACTGTTGGGAACGTTGTGAACCTTTGTGAACTTTCAAAAAGTGCAATCGATATAAATTACTCGCATGCGCAGCTGTAAAAATAAAAACAACAGGAAGAAACTCATTACTACGAAGGTCAAAGACCAAAAAAGCTGCAGTGTCTGTAGAGTGTGAGTGTTTCTAGGACTTTGAACTTGAAACTACAACCTCCTCCCTTACAATTGACCTTACAGGTATTGGCACTATGTAATATCGAATCTCAGTTTCAATGATCCAATTCTTGAATTAAAAAAAAACATTCATTAACTGTTGTAAAAATCATGAAAAAATTAATAGTATCATAGAGTGAAATACTCACCGATTGTACTGACGACGGTGTATGCGAAGTGGAAGCTGTTGTAAAAGTCCCATTTGTTTACCTTGCCGTGGGACTCCGATGTCTTACAGTAGGATTAAAGTCTTGCGTGCCATTGAGCTTCTCCGTCGAGCAGTATTTGTGAATGAAATCTGTGAAATGATTATAGTCCATTATATGTATACATGCTATATCTAGAGAGTATAAAAATAATACAATTCCATTTCAGAAATGATCGTCGGAATCTGCACGAGGCAATTGGTTCGTGAATTGTATAGCAGACTTTGAACGGGGTCTATTACAACCGACCATCATGAACCAAATCGCTAGTTGCACAATAGGCAAATAGACTTTTTAAAGGTTTGCATAGTATCGGTCGTCGTTCTAGGGAACCACATACGTAATACACACTATTTTATCATTTGTGTAGGAGTTGACGACTCGTTGATTGACATATCATCAAATCAAATTAGAGGATCTATAATGACGCTGAAGCTTGAATGATCAAGAATTTGGCGAATTCTATTGAATATTTAGTAAAAGATTATCACTTTCGTATTCATGAGGACATGTTTTCTGGAAATTGTTGGTCGACCAATAATCAATTTTAGATATCACGGTAGATGATTATGCATAGACTTGTAATTAGACCCTGAATAATTATATTCTGTCATCGTCGATTGATTACTACACATCCCTTGTTTCGATAGACTACATTGTGTAGTTGCATATGTGGTAATAGCATTCGTTCGGCTATTGGAGGGTTTTCTTGATCTCGATAATGGACTTAAACCGTCTTCTGCATATTGAGTTGTCCCACTAGCATATACCTCAGTATCTATGGCACAAGTATGTGGACCAGGTTTCTGTGAATTGTCATTTCTGTGAGGGGACATTGACTTACTCCACTGTGCCTCAACTTACGAGTGATCCATGAAAGGGTACCAGATTTTTATTGAAGTAAAAATGTAGTATGAAGTAATCATTCGATCCTTCCACGTCGCGAATGATTGTGAAAGGGAGAAATGATTGCAATCATGAATTGGACTCACCATTGATGTCACTGCGGGTCTCGTTGGTCTTTTTGAGGAGCCCAGATTCCTCATCCCCCTCAATATGGTAGAAAATCGTAGCACCCAGGAGCAAGTAGAGCGAAAAGATCACGAGTAGTGCGAGCCATTGTTTTCTAGACATGTTCGGCGATCGCTAAGCGGCATTGATAGAAGTTCACAAGTGTACTCTCTAAATCTTTTGGAGTGAAAACAGCGCAACTCCAATGAATGGAGTGACTTTTCCACTCCATTAGAGTGAAATTTTTCACTCCAAGCGATTTGAATGAACAGATCACTCCAAAGAAGAGTGACATTTCACTCGATTAGAGTGAATAATCACTCTATTGGAGTGAATATTCACTCTATTGGATTTGCGCTGTTTTCGGTATCTCAGGAGTGAATTTTCACTCCAAAAAATTTAGAGAGTATTCCTGGCTTCGGCGACTGCTATTAATTTGTGGAAAAGGCACTTCCGATTTATCAGAGCCTCAAATATGTCGATCAGAAGGATCGTCCTATGGCTAACCGATGAAATTTGTCGTCACGAAACTATCTTACTAGACTTCAGAGTATTAAAAAATAGGTTACGTATATCAAAACAACAACAGTCTCAAGTCAGTGGCGCGAATCATTTCTCAATTCATGGATAATCTAGCGTTAGAATAGTGGATAGTCTATATGACCCCGGGCCCCTTTGGCCCCTTACTCGGTAACCATCAGCGTGAAATTCTGTTCTGTTCGCTCATTGTTGGTAACACGACGGTGACGAGTCCGTGCCGTCTTCTTATATCCACGCCGTTTTTTCGTCGTTCGTAGCAATTAATTAAACGTATACGTATAGATCAGGGCGATTATAATGGTGATCACTGCGCGCTGGTGTTGGACAATTCTATAGAGATTTACCTAAAAACTTGACGACCTGTATTAGGGACGGTCCAACTATTCCCGAAGGTCGCGACAGTTGATTGGCTACCAATTTCCAGTTTCCTTCCAGGATGCGTTTCGTTCTGTCGCCTCCGCAAGGACGTAAACCGCCTATAAGAGGCTCAACTCCCCATGACGAACTGTAGTTGGTTTCGGAACAGAGTGCCTATCGCTGAGGCAGCCTTATTAATTCCCCCTCCTGGGTATACGGAATACTTAAACCAGAACGCAGGACTGCGAGGTCCCAAGTAGTTGACGGTAGTGGATAAGGGCGGACCAAAAATGGTGAAAACAGTTTTTTGGAAGTTATTGTTCCTCATAATCGCACATCGCGCCGCATGTTCATTCATTCCGCCAAGTACAGGCGGTGGATCAGAGTCCAGTGTATCACTGAACGATGTCACGCAGAGGAAGAGCGGTTCGGAATACGTAGCCCTGGGTAACGGAAGAACCAGCAAAGCCCAAGACCACGGATACGACAAGGGTGAACATGAAGATCAGAGGCACAACCAGGAAGGTGGACACTACAGTGACCAGGACAGTAATCAAAAGAGCTTCGACGTTGGGAGACGGAGTCAGGGGCAGTCGCAGTCCCAAAATCACGGCGATAACGAATTCAAACAACACGGCAGTGGTGACTATAGAAAAGGCTACCACAAGAGCGGCTTCACCAACAACTACCACAAGGATGAATCCGGTGATAAAACCAGCTTCTACGAGGATAGCGACGACGAACGGGGTCACAGAGGATACGATAACCGAGGCGGTTCCTACGGGCAAAAGGGCGAGGACGCGTATCGGGATGGCAGATACGACGCAGGCTATAACGGAAGAAACAAGGGGAACCGAGGAAACTACGACAAAAGTGCAGGGTGAGTGGAAAACTTCGAAGGTGTCGAGGATCCTTTATTACTTGACCTTGAAATTCGGTACAGATATGACAATCGTCGGGGACACTCGGGGGACTACAACGACAATCGATACCACGACGATAGGAGGGACTATCTTCATGACGGGTCTCGTAGATACTTCGATAGAAATGGAAACGAAGTTTACTACCGCAGGGAGCAGCAGCAGCCCTATCAAAAGAGCGGTTATTATCCACCAGCTCCTTTAGTATCTGGACCATTGTACTCGAGGGACTATCTCGACGCTCCACCGCCAAGGTACATTCACTACGAGAGTCCCTACCGGGGTGCCGGAAGACATGGGTAATTGTCGAGCCGTCAAGATTGTACCTTCTGTGTGTTTCCTCTAAATTTTATCTTTGGAATATCTCAAACCATGATGCTCAGCACAGCAGTATTCGGCACCCTGCAGAGGAACGGGTCTGAGTTCAAAACCCTCTGCAGCGACGTTGATAGCAAAAAAGAAGGATCTCAATTCCACGCTTTAACCCGAATCGGCGAGGACTTTGTCATGGTCAGCGGTCAGTCACCCTGCAATCCAGATTCTTGAGCACCGTAGGTTGCCTGTCACGCTGCCTGACGAGAAATTCGTTATGCTTGTGATCTCGCACTGTACAATACCCTCGAGGAGACGCATATATATTCTTATCATCGATGTCAAAATGTCGTTACGCAAATGTCTTCAGAGGTTTCTGGATCTGTCTCGCCTACTGATTATACCTGAGGTCGAAGGCATGTTACACAATCAGCTGTAAGAATGTCAGATTTTTGTGTCAAAGATACAGAACGTGCTGTTAGCGTGAAATGGTAATTACACAATTTTTTTGTCGCCTGTCGCTTTCAATTAACCGTTTCAATTTCAACGAGCCCACAGACCAAGGACACGCTTCCCTTTATAAAGAGGTGAATCCCCTGTGTTCCGGAATCTTTGCGAGGATTCGACGAACCGTTGTAACTGCCTCATTAATTTAATAATTAATTTAATTAATCGAGTTCCAGGACATCCGTGTAACTAGGTCGCAATTATTACTTCGAAAGTTTTTTCGTTTCACTTTCAGTATATCGGCTACGGTACGTCGACTATTGCCATATGCACCCATTTTCTCTGAACTCTAAGGTGGGACATCGAAGACAGGAACTCCGGTAAATAGACACCGGAAACAACCGTTGCGAAAATCGTAGCGTCAAATCTGGTTCTCACAAGTTAAAAATTAGGAATGTAGTTTGGGGTCAAAGAATATTTCCGACATTTATCAGGTTATCTCCGCCTGGCTTAAATTAAAGTCTCAACGATTCTTGCATCTAGATATTTCCCCAGCCGAAGAGACTATCACCAGACCGAGCTAATCTACCCGGAGAATAATATCAGATACGACGATTCGTACACTCGTGGAGATGGTGGCCATCGCGGCGGGGGCGGCTACGGAGGTGGAGGTGGCTACAAGAGCGGATATTCCCGAGGGTACGGAGGCGCCGGATACAGGAAGGGCTACCATCAACCCCTGAATGTTCACGGAGGATACGATAGACATTATTGACGATGATCCTGGCTCCAAATAATGGATAAATAATTTTAAGTAATAATTAGATGTATAAAGGATAAAGAAAAAGAACAACAAATCAATAGCCTTGGCCTCATGCTTTATTCTAAGGTTTATTATTCACAATACAGTTTATAACAAACACAGACATCACGACGAAATCGTAGGTAAACTCTGGTACGAGAGGCTAGAGGTTCATGCTCAAGTACACCAAGAAATCCAACACGAGCAAGATTATTGGGTAAGAGATCGCTTCTGGAACATGAATTGTTGATCAATTTTTGAATAATCTTTGGTTTTCAATTACCACAACTCACGAGGATCATCCGGCTGCATGGCGACGGAGTTGTCATAGACGATACGGTGGAACATGGTGAGAAATATATTGAAGGCATTGAAACATGTTCGTCGTACCCAATTATACTCGGGATCTACGCCCTCGTCCATAGTGGATTTGTCCATGCTTCTGGTTCATGATTATTGAGGCAATTTTTTGTACATTTTGTGGACTACTTTTTCTTATCTTAAATTTGACATTTCAAGTTCGTATTGACGGTCTCTTTTATTTCTCGCATTATACAACGCCAACGCAGTTTTATGAGGGGATTTATGATTGAGGAATGAGGGCTAAAAATTGCAGATTTAATTTTATACAGTCGTTTTTATTAGCGATAAATAAACTTACATATCTTTACAGTAACAATATACTTCGTAACTCTCTGAAAATATAATATCTATCATAATTTGAAGATAATGTCGGTTACAGGATAAATTCATTCGACACTTAAAAAGATTAATAGAAAACGTAACCGTCTCTTAAACAATCGCAATCAATGCTTAATACATATTATTTATTATATATTATAATATTTATATTATCGTAATATCTCCATGGCTAGAGAAAAATCTATTTATCATGATACTTTTAAATTTGAAATAACGAATGACAACCGATTATTCTTTGTAAACGTCGTGATTCACCGAAAGAATAAAACACAGGAAAGCATGGAGAAAAAAACGTAAAAACTTTGTCACAGTTTGTGAAGGTAAAAAATGTGAATCCAAGCTCAAGTTTTGAAGGGTCACTTTTTTCTTTCCAATAATATCTACAATTAAATGAGTGGAATGAATTGTTCCAAAAGGTTTATCGTTTTCTCCCGTACATGATGATCCTGTTCAATTTATTATTCTATAATATTACACAGATTCCACAACGATATTCAAATTCATAGAAATATTCGATCGGTGTAGATTTTTTGACACGCGAAAATAATTACTGGTTTAATTTTTTTTTTTCTTTCATTATCGCGACTACTTTGTCATCTGCCTTTGAATATGGCTGCCGCATGACTGATTGTAAATATAACTTACATGATATTTATCGGTATACACCTGGCTTCACATCGAAGTTATAGAAAAATATAGACGTACGTTCAGTTTCGTTAGCCTTCTCTTGCTAGTTTCGATTCTCAATTGGTTTCATCCGCTCTTAGAGCTCCTCGATGTGCAGCCAGCCTCGCGGAAACGCATTAGAGTAATCTTAAAACTGTAACACCATTCATAATATCCCATAACTCGGGTATTACGATTATTCTCATTCCACAAACTACTGTGAACAGCATTTTTTTATTCTTTTATTTTATCATTTGTTTTATTCTTTGACGGTAATTTGTGAATTATTTTTACACACACGTACGCGTTCTAACAGGGTTACAGATTAGAGGAATTATATATGTAGTATGCGAGGATGGGTAAGTGAGTACAAGTAATTCTTGACAAATATATACGTAATATATATATTTTTCTTGACTTCACGAATTCAGATATAGATGGCTGGCATATTATGTCGTTTATTTTAAATAAAACTCATGAAAACCTATACACAATATTTTACGTGTAACGTCGTATTCTAAATTCGTGAATAAAAAAAAACCGTTGTTATATCAATCTATATCGTTAATATTACATCATACGTGAGTAGATGGTTTGCCACGTAGGCCAAAAATTCATAAAGGAAGACGATATTTATTGACCGCAAAAAATATTCGTCTCCCTTATTACTTATTACCCAAAGGATACACTACAAATTGCTATATAAAATTACGCGTATACAAAAATCCACAATAAATAATATACCTTAAGCATATTAATTAATGAACACTATCAACTTGAATAATAGTAGCGTCGTACTTATCTACGGTATGACGTTACATGTCCGTACGCAAAGTATCAGTTGATAAATGAATTAACTCATTTTCTCATTAATCTCTGAAAAAGAGTGTCGAAAGGGTCGACCTAAATCAACAGGTTTTTAACACCCTTCCTCATTTCATCATTTCGTGTCATATTTTATCAGCCAAGGTTCTTTGATATTTTTAAATCTGACTTTTCGAGCTTCTTTTTACATGATCGATATTTCTATATCGACCCAATCGGAATATGAATCTAATCAGTACTCTCCAAGCTTTTCAGCAATTTTTTTTTTCATTGTATATTTATCCATTTTTACTCTTATTTTGGAAGGTCCCGAAGCAATGGCTTGTCTTTTGGTATGAGCACGCTGCCTTCATATCATACTTTTTTTTTAAATTTGTTGTTGATTTGTTTTTCTTTCTGAACGTATTATTTTTATCAAGTAATTTATAAAGTATAAAACGTACCCATGCATATAAATATCTAGATTGTATTATATACATGCAATAATTTAATTTAAATTTCGAAAAGGACAACAGTTCATGTAGCCTCCGATTAGAATACATGCTATATATTCTCTATTATTATATAGGATTCACAGCAAATTAGGATACTACCTCGGAAAACATTATAAAAATAGCACGCAATAATTCATTGATACAAGTCGAAAATTAGTGATATAAAAATGAAATCAAAAGAAAACAAAAAAATAGGAAAAAAATCACAATTTATTCATATAATGTAATTCGATCTTGAAGAAACAAAAAACAAAAAAAAAAAAAAAAATCGCACGATCGACTTCTAGATACGAAAACAATATTATTTTTAAATTTTTGTCAATTGAATATATATTCCATGATTCAATTTCTACGTTATGTCAACGGTATAAGTATCACTTACTCGCTCATGCATATATCCAATATATTTAAAAACTAGAAGAATATATACTAGATTATATTCAATAGAAAACTTGAGAAAAAAAAAAAAAAACAGTATTTCAAAATTCTAAAATTAATTAAATAGTTTTCCAATATTTATTCTTCGATTTATTGGACGCTGGTTGTAGCCAATAGTTGTACAACAATATGAATAGAATTCGGTCCTGTTTGTTAAATATATTGTCATTTTCTTTGTTTTTTTTGTTATTTTTTTTTCCGATAACTGTCTAATTTATGACAATTATTATTTCAATTCGTTATATAATTATCAAATATTTATAAGTGTAATATACGAATATCTGGTTGTTTGAAATATTATTTCTGTCAATAAAATGTATCATGTAAATATTCAAACAGTTAATATTAAACCTTACAATTTACGAAATTCTTATCAATTATCATATTTTCTGTTTTATCTCAGCCGCGATTCACTCGGTCAAAATATATCCCCTTAAAAATCCGAGGTTTTCATTTCAAATCAATTACACAATATCTAATAATAAAAATCACATAGTTTCCTTTTTTTTCTTCGATTTCCATTCATTTTCTGTACGTCAAAATACTCCCGCGACCAAGTGACCCCTTTTCAATCATTAATATTATTTTAAGTATGATCAACGTAATTTTCATTATACGTTTAGTTTTGTCGAATCCTAAGAGCGATATCGGTACACTATAAACTACCAATCGTAGGGTAAATATACATATATCATATTATAGGTAGGAATATAATTTTAAAGGTGACAATAAAATTGGGACAATCAAGAAGAAGAATTAATTAACAGAATTAATTCTCCTTCATACATCATATAATCAGACATTTTATGCTTCCATCTGTTTAGTTATCTCAAGTCTATAAAAAAAAAATCTCGTAAATTTATTATTTACGTCGATCTATTTGACAAGTGGAAAAAGCGCATGGACATATCGAAGCCTGTCTTTTCTCTATTCCCAATGATACTCTCACCTCGCGTCATCATTTCTCTGGATTTAAGTTTTTCCGAGTTCATATATATAATAACGTAGCAATTAAATCAACGAAAATTGGATGGTAAATATGTGTCTTGAGCTTACCACTGCACATACCATAAATTCGAAATGGACGAGAACTTTTTCACCGTATTCTTAGCCATCTAGACAACCGGCTCCTCTTCAGTCTCACTGTCGTTCAATGGCTGAGACGAACTGCTAGCCAAAGCTGTGAACGAGTTTGTTCTCGGTCTCCGGTGCCGTTTTTGCTGATTTGTTTCTTCGCTGGAAAAACCTCGGGCTACGATGAGCGGCTGTAGAGCCGAACGCAAGGACCAGTATAAACGAGGGTAAACCTGCTCCTGCTGAGCTATCAAAGCCTTATTTCGCTCTAGTTTCTGAAAAACAGAAATAAAACCGGGGGTAATAAAAAATAGCCAGAAATTTTGTATGGGATTCGAGCAATTTATGAGAACCACCAACCTTTGGTGCGTCGTCGCAAGTTTCGCACGTTTCCTGTACAACGGGAAGCTTCTTGCACTCGGCAAACTGCCTCAGTGCTTTTTCCCGGACGTAAACGAAGGGTCTGATGACCCTGAGGTCGCGTTCTCGGATGTAGTAGTGAGCTTTCATGGTTCGAAGTTTCCCGTTGTGAAAGACAGACATCAGGAATCCCTCCGTGAGGTCGTCCAGGTGCTGTCCTAGCGCGAGAACATTGTACGAATGTTCCTTAGCCACGGTGTACAATCGGTTCCTCTTCGTCCTGCTGCAGAAGCTGCATGCGGAGCGTCCGATTTCATCCTCAATGGAAGATTGTTCCTCGTAGAAATACGGTACTTCAAGAGCCTTTAGGTACGTCATCAGCTGTATCGGGTCATAGGTTTTGCTGTCGACAGTCGCCGCTCCGATCTCGAAGTTAACGCCTTTTGATCTGACGTAGAACTGATATTGATGAAGGGTATGGAGCAGAGAGAGGGAGTCCTTGCCACCCGAGAGACAGACCATTACTTTATCCCCGTCTCTGATCATGTCGAACTCTTGCATCGCCTCGACCGACGGTTTCCATATGTTCTTAGGCGGGCAGAGCCACTGGGGTGATCCGTCTTCCGATGGCTTGTCAGGGTTCAGTCTTGCCTCTTCGAGCCCGGTGGTTGCGGGGCATTCTGAGACGATTTCCTCGTCTTCGGAAAGATCGTTGACCGTTCTCTTCTGCTTTGAGTTCTTTCCGCTTATTCTGAGCCGTCTACACCCGTTGGAGTACGACTCTGCGCTGTTGCTCCGACGGAGTTCGGTATCGGCGACGGACTTGTCGTTTTCGTGAAACGATAAGTTTATCCCACTGTCTTGAGAACTGACGGAGTTTATTGTCGAGTATATCTTCGGCAAGGTTTTTATATCGATTTCAGTACCACTGTGGTCTTCGTCGTCGGTTTTAACGCCGGCCTCCTGCTTGATGACGTAGATTACCGTCTCGTCCGACGAACACTCGCTCGACATTTTACTCTCTTGCGATAGTTCGCTAAGTTTGCTGACCGCCCCAACACTCTTTAGCAGTATTCTTTCCGGCGAACCGCAACCGTTCGAGGATTTATCGGAGGAAGATGTGTCGGGAGAAAACCTGTGCAGACCGTCAACCGCGTTCACCATACATCTGATTTCCGACTTTACCTCGCTCGCCATTTCCTTTGAAAATTCCATAAGATACTCGGCTATGTCGCTGGCCGAGAAAGAGTCGTGTTTATCTTCGGAATGGTTCAGACTATGAGCTCTAGAGTGATGCTGAGGTGTGTTTTCGGTGGTGTTAGTTTCCGACAATACGTCGTCAACCTGGGATATGACTTCCCGAATTTCTGACTTTATCTCCGTCGCCAACTCTTTCGTAACTTCCTTCAAGTAGGCCTGCAGGTCTTCGGAACTCTGCGAGAGGTTCGAGACCGGAGACGACCGTCCGACCCGGACGTCCGAGTTGCTCGAATAGTTAATCTGGGTCAAAGAATGGGTCGGACTCCCATTGTCGAACTCCAAAGAATTCAGGTCTGTCTGACTACTGCAACTACAGTGTCTGTGTCTAGAGTTGTTTATCCCCAAACTAGCCATAGTCTGAGGGCTAAGTATCGGCGGCGAAGTGCCCGAGCTTCCCAATGAATTGCATCGCGCTCTACCCGGTGAATTCTGATCACCAGCGATCAGCTGAGCTACTACCGGAGTTCCAAGGATCGCCGGGGTGACAGCCTCACCAACGGCGAATCTGACGGGCATCGGGGAGCTTGGGCATGTCGACGGAGACCTCTGTCCGCAAGAATTTGTTGCGTATTCGGGTAGCGAGAGCTGCGCCATCAGCGGAGGCGACACGGTGGACCTCAGGTGGGCAGTGTGACCATAGGAATACTTCTTCTGATCTAAAATCTGCGGTATCGGCCTGGTCAATACCGGGAGGCTGTGGTGCCTCGGTGAGTTTGGTGTGACGGGTGCGTTTCCAGTTCTCGGTATGTCGCTGTTCAACCTCCGTATTCCATTCGTGAGGAGTACCGTGTTGCTCGGTATATCAAAGGCGCTGTATCGCAGTCTGTAGGTGACAGGATTGAAGGGTACGTCTTGTTTGACGTTCTGTGAGTTTCCGAGGAGAAGGTCCTGCGCTTCATTGGGCAGAATGAACCACCGCAGGAGTTTAGTTTCCGGATTGAACACCAGGCTCTGGTCGATCTGCAGTGGATATCGCTGCGCCATTTTCCTCGCTCTGTTGAAAATATTCCGCGCAGTCTGAAGGCAGTCACTGTAGCTCTGCGGGAAAACTCCCGGTCCCGAAACCCGCCTCTCCGAGGTAATCATCTTTCCATCTGTGTACCGAATCGAACCAAGCCATTTCCGGTCTTTGAAGACGCTGTTCGTGTGGTGCCGCCACTCGCCGGTGTCCGGGTTCAGCACATACTGGGGCAGAAGCTTCCAGCCCTCGGTCGCCACCATCTTCAACGCCTCGAGTACGAAGGCGACTTCCGCTTCGGACATGAAGAACGGAAAGGAGAGTCGCGCGAAACCTGGTCTGAGCATCTCCATGCTCGTTTCTTCGTTCGCACTGCTGTAATGAGAGGAAGGTGGACGGTTAGATCTATAGTTTTAACGACTCTAGGTCATCCGGCGACGCTACTCACTTTGGCTGAAGTATCGAGTCGTAATCTTTGGCTAGTTTTTCGTCGATCCCCATCAGCTCGTGAGCGTAGCGTCCTGTGCAGGCACATCCACCTCTGGCCTGGACCCCGAAGACGTCGTTAAGTACGGCGCAGACAAAATTGTGATGGAGAAACGTGCCCCGGGGATGTCGAACCATGAACGAAAATATTGATAGTCTCTTGACGTTGTGAGAACTGCTGCCGAGCAGTATTAACTCCGGTATTGTCCTTACGTGGGCTAAGACCTGTCTGTGAAAATAAGAAGAGCATTGTATTTATGACGGCTAGCGAAATTGCCTGGGTACAGGATTCTTGGAAGCTTCCGAAAAGTAAGCCTCTAATTCTTTATTTAAAACCGCCCACATTTTAAGAACCGCAGTGACACCCGCCTACGCGAAAACATCATTTTTGGCATTCTCGCAATTTTTATTCGTGGATTTCTCCGAAGTATGGTCCCCGCGAAGAGGTGAACCCTCTTTGTACCCTTTCCCATGTTTTTTTCTGTGTCAACTTAGATCTAATTCCAGATTTCTGACGAACTGGACTGACGATGAGCCGGGACACCTGAATGCGTCTATTTTGATACCGCGTACCAGTTACGTATCGGTAGTGATCTTTCGTCGGTTGCAAATTGACGCAAATTTAAATACCGCTAGACAGAACAAAAAGGAACATCAGCCCGATCGCTATTCTCGCACAAATCACACACGTCTCGATGATAAATTCATGATTCAAGTCAACGAGACGAGTACTTCGAATACGTAACGGCAACAGGATGATACCAATTCGAAAAGCATCAAGTTATATACACCGATGTTGGGCCGGACTCTAGACATCCTCGAGGTTTGAAATAACGAGATATTTTCGCAGAAGATAGACATCGTAGGATTCTAGTGCTTGGTGTTCAATATAATCACATACTTTCGCGAACATATTGAACAACAATGAGAATTCATGCTCACTTGGTGATCTTGTCTTGTCTAGCCATTATCGCTTGCGGCGTGACATTTTCTTTCAGCTGTATGGCCAGTCCGCATCTAATCGTCTCTACGATTGCGGCGGTTCCGCTTTCCTCCCGTAACTCAGGGTCTTGCAAGTAACGGTGAGAATCCCTCATGTCATCGATGTTAGAATCGATCCCAAGCAGATTTCTTTTAGTCACAAGAACACCGGGGGTCTGTGCACCGCCGATAAATTTATGCCCGCTAAATATTATCGCGTCCTTGTGGACTGCCGTCTCGCCCACGCCTGGAAGGTGCGGATTCATGTCCATTTGCACGTAAGGAGCTGCGGACAATGAATCAAGAGTTATTATCGTGCATTGACGGAAAAAAAACAACGAAATATAGAATATTTCTCATCCAGGTTAACCAACCTGCTGATGTGTAATCCCAGATACTGAGAGCGCCGTATTGGTGAAGAAGAAGTGTGGTGGCCACATCGTCGGCGAGGACACCGGTGATGCAGCTAGCAGCACTAAAACATCCTACAAGTTGAGCTCCGGTGGGACGTTCCTTGGCCAATTGACGGTCCAGGTCATTCAGATCTAGGAAGCCTTCCTTCGTCTCGGCGATTCTTGTTATCTGATGGGGGGAAACGTGGGTATGAATACTCGATGCTTGGATAAGTGGGTCACGATGAGGATGAAAAGCAAAGCCACGCGATCACCCGATAACAGATAGTGTGCACAATTGCGTCATTGAGGGGCCTGTATACAAAACCATGAACTCACGCATGTGCCAGTAAACAGAATTTCCATAACGAATAATGAGAGTGAGGTTCGACGCGGGTGGTTCGTCAAGGTCAAACATGGTTTAACGATCGTTTTGTCTGCGCACTGCCATCCGTGGTACCGTGTGCTAACTACTTTCGGATAACCGTCATCATCGTTGATGCAGTGCATTCGATAGAATATATTCAGTTATGTACTGATGCACGTATGAGCAGTAATCTGTTGTGAAAGTAGCGATATCCAGCTCGCATACCATGCGAATTTCTCGATCATATAATCGTTCAGCAAATAGTCTGCGATATTCGTCGAATCAACAACTGCGAGGCCAACGGACGGAACGTTAGCGTCGATCGAGAGGACATAGTCGATATCTTTTTTAACGATATTTTCGTCAGCTTGCTTGTTATACCGATAGCTGCAGTTGCATGATGTATGTATGATCGCACAAATGATTTTCCAGCGTTGATAATAGCCACCAAATTACGCGCTAATCAATATTTGACTACGTTCATCACTACGCTCATGGTCGACTTGTCAGTTATGTAGAACTTCCGTATAATTCAGGGTCAAATGTCACGCGAATAACAAACAAGGCGACTACAATGCCTGCTGCTTTGTTTTTAAGCGTCAAACAATCAGATTCATCACAGTTCGATGTTTGACGTGCTCTTTACGTCCGTCTGAAGAAAAATCCATCGAGATTAGCGGGGTTGTATTACCTTGATGCCATGCTCTCTCCATGGCCGAAGGTTCCCGTGGTGTTCGAAGGGACCCACGAAGACAACCGTCGGTTTGGTGAGGTCCAGATGACGAAGCAAAGCGCGCAGAGCACTTGCGGTACCATGACCCGTGAAGAGGACGGCGTCTTGTTCACTTGCTCCGACTGCATGCCTCACTATATCTCGAGCTTCGTGTCTGCAAACATAAAGACTCTTTCTTCAACTTTTTTTTCTTAATTACAGAGCATGATGTCTTCTTAGTGTTAAGGACTTCGGCACGGGCATCCCTGGATGCACTTTTGGGGGGGACGCGATTACCTCTCGAATGCGTCATATGGCCCCGAGGTTTGAGTCTGTATCTTCCGAACGGTCGCTTCCATGCGAAATACCTTTTTGGTACAAAATTTTATGACCCTTGAAAAAGGTCGGAGGTATTTTGACCTGGGAGCAACCGGAAGGAAGATATCGATGAAAAAGAGAAAAGAAGTTTAGAAACCAATGACTTAGCTCTACAAGCAAAAGATTTCAAGTAGCTTTTGGCCCAAGGTCAAATTATCAATATTCTGACTCCTCAATGGATATTGAAATTGAAAAAAAATTGAGATTGGAGAACGAAGGAGATTTCTCAATAATTTAATGAAGACACATTTAGCCGCAGCCATCAGCCCCTAAAATTTGAAGGTTCTTTGTCTGGCGGCAGGGCTGCGCCCGCACGCGGTGCCAGAAGTGAGGGATATTGATCTCCGGTAGAGTGGAGCCACCCCCGGCGCCATAAACCGAAACCAAGGGTTTCGCGGCCTTCTCGCCCTCTGGGTCTGTGGGACACCCGCCAGAGGTGAGTATCACGCGATTTTTATCTCTCGTTCAATATTCATAACCACGTGGAAGGTCTTTGTCGACATTGACTTCACGTTGCAGGAATAAATTCGTTAAAATTCTCCGATAAAAAGTAGCCCCCCACATCCCTCAACGTAATCGTTTCGACCAGTCCCCAGCGGATTCGATAAAAAATGGCAAAATATGCATGTAAGAAAATCTGCATAAACCTCAATCACGAAGATAATTTAATCGGTGAAAATTTGCAATCCTGGAGAACCGAGAAAAGTATATTTCAGATATTATTCTGATCGCTCCGTGCGAAGGATACAGGATATTCACTTATGCTTGAATACATATCATTGATGTCGTATCCGCGTAGTCACATATATTATCATTTCTATGGATGATAGAAGCGTTGACATTAGGTATAACCGATGATTTGCGCGACGAAATTACAGGCTTCGGAGTGATTTCATGCTTTTATATCAGCGAGTCGGAGGGAAATCGCTTCCTGATTAAATATAAATCAATGTGATTGAATGTCTTGGGGTCGAGCAGTGCTGCAGGAAGAGAACAGCGAGTGTTGTATCATTAGGGTTGAATATATTACAGAGCGTCGCGGTCGAGGTTCTGAGAGAATAAAATAATTCATATAAAACGGAATTTGATAGCGTGAAGATACGACTTTCGAAAATAATCCAACGTTGAATTCTAGTTTTGCGCCCACGTAAGATTAATTTTTCGAGCTTGCCACGTGCGGCGAATTTGTGGGAAAAATAAATTCATATTTCATTCGTATAATTGGGGAAAAATGAAAAACGAAGATTCAAAAATAGAAGATAATCCCCCTGGCGCCATCCAACTTCCGACTATAAACTCTGATCATGAGTCAGTCATAAGTTTCACCTCAAGCGAAAATAACTTTGGGATGTTTTAGCACCACAGAAACGTCGAAAAATCATCAAATTGTAGTAAAAAAAAAAAAAATTGACATCGAGGATGCTATAGCCGGGGTTCAGGGCCGACAAACATCTCAACATCACAAGGTGAACATCTTCTCAGTTTATTCTAGCAGCCACCAACGCGACATCGAGATGTTTCGTGCCGTGACACAAATTGTGACAATACTTTTATTTCATGATACGTAATATCCAGGCACGCTGTGAAAATATCATAACATTTTTCCCCAATAATGATAACAACAAGCTAACAAAGTAACCGTGGAATATATGCTTCGCATAAACTAAAACGATCATTTGAGATCAAAACATATTATGTCTTGAAAAAAACGACCTTGAAATGTAGTTTTGTGTTGATAAAGTCTTACGACACCTGATATAAATTCAATAGGCTCTTATTCACAGCGAACATATCGAGTGAACTTTTTTCTTTTATTCATCGTACTCTCATTCGTACTTGAGACTGCCCAGATGATGACCATGTGTTCTGATAAAAATAAAGTTGTAACATTCGTCGGCCGCACGTATACCTCGATACTATAATAACACCCGTATCATCTGTAGCTTCGATGTCTTTCAACTTTCAGTTCAAGAGTTTGTAATAATTACGTTCGGAAAAACAGAACTTGGAGAAAAACAGACAAACAAACAAAAACTCACCTGAATAAAGACGACTGAAGGCTGCAGATTGAAGTTGAGGCACGTGTGTCTCCCAGACAGGGAAGAACCTCCTTCGTTATATATTCCTCCAGGAATTGCAACGACCTTCCGGACGCTGTGTAATCGCAGTATACAACTGAAATTGAAAATGAGAAAAATACGTTAGAATAATTAATGTCGATTCGAATCAATCAATAAATGTTTACAACAATAAAGGAACATTTTTTGCAATACTAATTATTTTCCTAGATTCTAGGATTCTTGGTTATCAAATAGCATGGAATTATTTCGTCAAGTGGTGATCGTGGAAAAATCGAATCTGAATAACATCGCGGAGACTCTGAAATAATCTATATGTATACGTATGTATAGGTCAATCATCGTATCGCGATATACTTGTAATAATCTTTATCACGTGATTTTACACTCTGAGAGATAAGAGCTGGAGTCACATGCCCGCGTTATAGGAGATAAAAGAATCTCTGAAAGCTAATCGGTCAATGCCAAACCCATATTTTTTCTTTATCATCGCATATCACATTACGTCGAGACTTCTCGAAAAATTGAAGAAAAAAAAAATACTCGCGATTTGACGAATGTGACTTGATTATCGATCTTTATATCCGACTTGTTAATTCGGCTAGTCAGGTGCGGAGCAAAGAAAATATATATATATACCAAAGACAGCGATTGAAGCCTAACGATTTCTGCGCTATCAGCAAATTCTCTCTCTACCATCAATATAACTGTCGCGTCAAGGTAATTTACACCAAGCAATAAAACTGCCGATAACCAGACAGATCCCGATTCCTTTTTAGCACAAATTGACGTCTGGGTTGTTCAACGCGTTCACACCGAGTCTATATATTATTGTATTTAATATATTGACCGATGATATATATGATTAGGAAAGTTATAATAGCCCGCAAGGTAACCGTAACCTTTAACACCTCCACGTACTGAGGGTATTTTTTTTTCCGGGTCTAAGAACAATGATAGTTCAATTTATTTAAACTCTGCGGTATCCTTTGCGTCATTGGCTGGACCGCGAAGATGAACGAGTTAATCAATTGCATCGATTAAATAAAATGAAACCGAAAAAAGTCAGAAGAGGCAATATACGAAATGTGGTTTTCAAATTCTTGATAATACCGTCTCGCTAAAACTGTGAATTCTGGTGAGACTGGTTTCTAATATTGTTTTCGGTCGCGAATTGAGACCTTCAGGATCCGGGATAGGAACGCGATTGATCAGCACCGCGTACATTGTATTAAAAATTTGCAAAAAGGAAGAGAAAAGAAGGTAAGGCTAGTTTTAGCACGATAATGACGTACCCTGGTTGAGTATTTCCAGTATGGCAGTTACATAATGTGTACCGCGAGACTAGAGCTAAAAAGACTAAGGCAATACGCGCATCGGTTCATAATGGAATACGAGAGTGAAGAGGCCACGGATCCAGTGAATATAATGGCCAGGCAACGGCAGAAGTAGAATTGCAACTGGTTTAAGACAGAGGTTCTCATTCCCTCGTCGTATTTCGGTCATTCAGTATGTTTTTTACTTTTTTCTCTTCTAATTGTAAGGCCTTCTTTTGTGCCTTTTTTCATCCACCCAACTCCTTCTTCGTCTTCGTCGAGAAACTCAATACCCCAAAGCCCTGGGCCTTGAGACGACTGGGTTGCCCCAGCTCGCTGCACATCCTATAACCTCGCGTGTCCATCGCTTTAGAAATACCGGCTTCATAGTTTATAGAGAAGACATAAAAAATCAAAGTTCGATCGATCGCATGACCATATTTAACGAGATTCAATTCAAACACAAGCGCAAAGTATTCTCCTCCTAGTGCGGAAATTGGATCATTTCCGACGTGCGCATGCACCAACTTTTTTTCTCTCTTTCTCGCCTCACTTTGGCATAGAGAGTATTTCGCGCACTGTACACAGGCATTGAAAACCAAACATTGGAAGTAGGTCTTACAATAAACTTTTTCTCACACCCGGTCGCAGAATGCCACTTTTCATACCTCTTGAGCCGGCGCAAAACAGATCTTTTCGGCCCTCGGGCGGACAAGTGCTTCGCGCCCGCCTAAAGCGAGCGCAAACGACTCTTTTCCTGCCCTCGGGCGCAAAGTTCCGTTTTGCGCCCGCTCACTCGGTCTGAAAAGAGGCATTATTGCAGACCAGGTGTTGAGAAAGAAATCGTGTGCAAGGCTATTTTGGCGAGTGTGATTGCAGTACACTCGCCTTCGGCTCGTACTGCAAATTTCACACTCGAAAAATATTGTTTTGCGCCCTTGATACACAATAAACTTTTCTTCTAACTAACCCGCTCATTTCGTGAAATGGTGAAATTCTGGAAATTGTGTTGCCCACAAACAGGAGCGGTATGCTCGAAAATTCGTAATGGAAGTTTTGAGTCACAACTGCGGAGGATGTCTCTAACAGCCTGTATGTATGTACATTGTGCGGTGTAATCTAACAGCAGGTGATATCAGAGATACAATATAAAAGTGATGTTTACACTGTGGTGTGGTTCTCTCGTACGCGTTTCTATGATGAGAAAACAGATTACCGAGGATAGATTTCGATGGGAATTTGCAAGAGTGTGTATATGCATTGCATTATGCAATCTTATCGCTACAGTCGTTAACCCAATTTCAAGATGGAAGCGGCATTAGGCGGAACTGTTGGAGAAATAAATCGAGTCTATACGTATGTGCAGAGTGCTCGATTCAGGGATTGATATATTTCATGTCCTGCAAGCATTCTTGTTTCTTTAAAAAAATTAAAAAAATAATAATAATAATAATAATAATCATGTAAATTTAAATATAAGAAATCTTCTTCGTCTTTTAGCGTGTTCGTAATGAATCACCATGTTTTTGATAGTCTTTGGAGTGTTGCCTAAAGAATAACCTTGAACTGATCAAATTTATTCGTCTAAATTCTAAAAGAATTCGTCGAATTCGTTTCTCTCTCTCTCTCTCTCTCTCTCTCCGTCTCTTCCCTCTTGTTGTTATTTCTTTTTGCCATTGCAGATATTTTAACACACACGTGTTATTTTGTTTATAGAGCTTTCATTCCGAGTTGATTATTTAACGGATAAAGAGTTACGGCGTCGTTAGAACTAGGAAATTACGTCTTGGTGGCTTTGAATTATGTCTCGACTAGTAATGTGACCAATTTTAAAAGTTACGTAACACGCTGCCAACTCGGTTTCAACGACATTTATATCAATTCTTCATAGACGCCGAGGTGTGATACGAAACTAAACAAACAAAAAAGTTGACACGAGTTTCACCGTCAGATTTCTTATCTCCGCCAAAAAGGAAGCTGCCTTATCTCACGCAGAGATAAATCGTAGATTTTCAAGGTCTCCTTTTATTGTACGGTTATAATTTTAGAGTTCGAAAAACGTGTCAAATCCTGTGTAATTTTTGGTTTTTTGGATGGAAAAAAAACCGTTGGAACCGATTTACCATTTTGGAGAAAATTTGAAAACAGAAAATTCTTCCTATCAAATTGTCTGATAAAAAAAGACTTCGCAGATTTCCCTTTCATTTTTTTAATAATTTGAAAATGTATATTTTGACGCCAAAATTTCGAACAATTTTACCGTATTTGGGACAGTTTTTTCATACCCAGTAGAGTCTATGATTAGTTTTTCTTTGCAGACCGAAACACGGTGTGTCTAGACGCTTCAAGTTCCACGAAGGTCGAGTCTCGTGCGAAAATGCAAGCTTTTTCGCTTACCTCTTTCTCCACTCTGTATAAAAAATATTCGATCAACTTAAAAAAATCTCCTAAATAAGATTCAGCGAGGGCGAAATAAGTCTATAAGCGCCTCTGAGTACCCATCTGTGGACTACTCTTTCTCCAATTTATTATTCACGTAACCCAAAGTGTATCCAAAGTTTATCCACGGTAAGTAACAAAGCCGCATCTGTGGGTCGCCCACGCCTTAATTTATCATTTCCAAAGTACACGAGCGTTTCACTGCATAATTACTCCATACATAAATCCGTCCGATATAGGAACAAGCGGGTTTGGGCTGACTATGAGCCAGCCTTCGAACTTCCAGTTATTTATTTTGTTCTCTTTTGTTCTAAATCTGACCTCAGATTCTTGATCAGCGGTTCAAAAAACCTTCGAGTACAAATTTCCGTAAGATTTCGAATGTTTTTAGTATTTTTCCCAGCAAATCGGACTCGCCATTTTGAATTTCGCTAATCTGACTTCAGATTCGTGATCAGTGACCCAAAAAACCTACGAGTACCAAGTTTCATCCAAATCCAAATGTTTTTAGTTTTTTTGCAGCATATCGAATACGCCAAATGAAAATTTTGCAAAACTGACTTCAGATTCGTGATCAGCGATAAAAAAAACCATATGGTACCAAATTTCATTGAAATCCGTTGATTCGTTCTCAAGATATCGTCATTTTTGTTGTGTTTTTTTAGAATTTTGTTATTTGAATAGTTCAAAAAGTACTAATCCGATCGAAGTCAAAATCTAATCAGTTCTAAGTTAAGAAAAGCCCCGTCGATTGAGCTCAAGCTGATCGAAATCCGACCACGCGTTCTCGAGATATCGCGCGGACAAAAATGTGGTCACGCACACACACACACACCCAGACGTCAAACTGAAAATAGTCGGAGGTGATTCTTCGGACCTCGAAATGTGAAGATTTAGTAAAAACTCAACTTTTCATTTTCGGGGTGATCACAATAACTTCCTTTATTCTCTGAAAACAGAGAAACGGGAAGTTAAAAATTTTAGGGACAATCTTTTGATTTTTACCTGCGAAGGTGAAAAGGCGTGCACGAGGACTTCGCACCTGCACAACCTGCAGAACAAACAGACCTGCGGTCCTTGGTTGTAAGTTATAGGCCACGAATAACCGAGACGGGCGGAAGTCTGGTGCTTTGCACCGGGACTTCCGCCGAAGCGTGAAACATGCTGGGTACATTTCGATGTTGACTTCTCCAAATAGACTTTACCAAGGGACGTCTGGAGCCGCGTGTGCACACGGATCGGTTCGTTTGGGCTCGATTTTTGGGAAAAAAATCTTCGGTCAAGGTGCTCAAAGTGCCCGAGGTGCCCGAGGTTCTAGACCTTTGAACGAGACAATCTTACGTATACTATTAATCATTTGGTCTGACTCACGAGATAAATCGTTTGCGATTTTTTTTTTTTTTCAAATCAAACATCGATGAAATTGGGTCAGATTTAATGGTATGTTAATTTGTCATGGATATTGGCTAATCTAATGTGGTAAATCTGCGTGCTTGATATAATGCAGCACGTGAGCAAAGTGAACAGGGCAGATCAGTATAGATAGATAAATATATGCATATGTAAATTAACATGAACGTGTGCCTACATTCGGCTTCGCGAATATCTTAGCGAATAAAATCAGCTCGATTCAAACGAACGGGGTCATGTGCACGACATTAGAAGAAGTGTTAAAAGATAATAATAATAATAAAATTCCGGTTCAAGTAGGCTCGCGGATTCATACATATTACATGGAGGCGTACTTTGAGTAGGTAGACGTAGATAATGAACAAACTTTGCCATTCGCATACTTCGCCATTGAATATTCACGTAGAAAAACTTTGAGAGTTTCGATTCAGGAGACATTTATACCTCGAATTGAAAAATTTGAGGACATTTTCAATGTGACGTCAAGGACGAAAAGACTAATTTGATCCTTTCTCGACTCTGGGGATAGAAAATAAATCACTCCGAGTTTATTAGAAAATGAAGAAAACAAAAGAAGAAACCCTGTGAATTGGGTCATCTTGGAAATATACGTTATCAATTATAGAGGTCCCAAAATTGTTCCTCTTTTTTTTTTGCTTTATTATCAGACAGGTAAGCTTTTGAAAATATGCGGTTGGGTAAGAGAGTTATCTAGGTAAGCGGCAATAATAATCTCGCAGGTGCTCGCGAGCCCCCGACTTGCGAAATAATGTGAATGCCAGGGTATAGTGATTGCGAGCGTTGAATCGAGCGGGACAAATTGGTACCTGTGCGAACTATTGGCTTTCATTCGCGATCATGATACAAGTCATACGATTTCGCAACAACAATTACTCAGATTTATGGAACGCCAATTCGATTCTAATCCATTCCAAAATGACACCAAAGTAAATTAGAACAATAAAGATCGTGAGCGACCGATAAGACAAAAAAAAAAAAAAAATTGTACTCCGTTGTATAACTTTCTGAGTAATTAAACGGCCTCTGAAATATGGAACACGCAAGTTCCAGGCCGTAAGGTAGGGTCGATGCCCGCGAACACGCAAATGAAAGCAAAACCGTACCGGAAGCTTCTAGCTGCAGTGCTGCAGGTTTTCGAGTATGCTATATCCAAAAATGCAGGCACGGTTATCGACAAATTTTTTCAAACAAGAGTACTGAAATTGAGAGAAAGACGTTAAAAATGAGTTTTTATTGCTCTCTGGCGCGAATCCCTGAATTTATTGCAGACACTGTCCGTGATAATCGCGAAATATGCGATCCGTGATTATAATAATTGAGCTAGCGATTTGGCAAGTATGATTATATAACTTTAACATCTGACCCAGATCGTAAAAGGAAGCTCAAAATCCAATCCTGACCTCGACGTCTCCAAGCCGTCTGTGAATTGCTGTACAATTCAGCGGATCATCTTTATACTCTGTAAAATTTGATGGAGAGAAAAGGTCAGGGTTGCGGTTGTAAATAATCTATCGAAACTAACGAAATTTATAGCCTTTGGCACTCTGGTGGGATGAATAGCTAAGTCCGCGATAGTTTATTAGCGTCTAGTCTGTTAGCTATATGCGAAAAGTAGGTTTTTCACTCCCGTGCGAGAAATCATCACCCTCGCACTGGCCAGCTTCGCTGTGTAACGAGGTGTAAGCTCATTCTTTGAGCTTTTTGAACCAGAAAAATTAATCGCACGTTCATTCCCTACGGCTTTGATGACTTTGACCTTACCTGAAGCCCCTGGTTTTTCCCTATTCGTGAAAATATTATCCGACCGATGATGAAAGAGCGTGAAGAATAAGACGCTGATGCGTACTGAGCACTGATTCTTGAATCGTAGACGTATTTGAATTACAGGCTTTAACGAAGTGACTGTAGCGGCTGGTACTACTCTCTTGAAAATTGCAAGTGCCTCTTTGCAAGACTCTCTCATATAGTTTGTTACTCAACTTCGCCTAGTTAAATCAAGTGCCTCGTGGGAAGACTTAAAGCCTACTTCTTACCCTCTTTCGGAAGTGTAATCAAAGAGTATAATATTTCCTTTCAATTATCATCATTACTAGAAGCAGCCTGGATTTTCATGAATAACAGTAAAGTATTGATGCAAGACAGCCGGCTGTGCAGTTTTTCATAGAAATGTAAAAAAAAAAACTGCATCAAAAGCGTTAGACTAGGATGCATTCCTCGAGTATTTGATGATCGATGCAGTTTGTTCAAGCATCGTTCGTTTTGCGTATTGTTTGATCGCCTTGGCGAACTTCCAGATAAAATATTTAGAAAAATGACGTGTTTCAATTGTTTGAATAGGTTCAATTCGCTATGCTGAATGTTTTCTGATTCAAAATATTTTGCACGACAAACTTTATCGAAGGTTTGTTGGTAAAGATTATTTTGTTATCGGTTTCGAACGCTGTGATCAGATGTCTATCCGCGAATGATGAATCCGGAGGTCTGGAAATTGGCACGACCGTTATATATGAGGATAAGGTCAAACCGTACGTCGTTGGTATTTAATTGAACCGATGGCCTTATTGCAAAAACAGGAAAATCAACGGTAGCTTGCAGACTGGGAGTTTATTCATACCATCGCGAATATGTCCTATCCAGATCAATAAACGGTGGGGACAACTTTTACCGGAAATACCCCGCAAAGAGAATTATAAAGTAATTCAATAATTATCGAAGCTTTAAAACACGTCGTTTACCCTTTTACCTCAAGCCGCAATTGAATCCTATCAAAATTACCTCTTGGAGTATAAATATCGCAATTTCGTTCATTGACTGAGAGTTTCACTCACGCTGATAACACAGACACAGACTCCTACAAGGAAAAGCATTCATTATCCCAAAACATGGAGATTTGAATCGGTATAAATTCCACCTCCGTTCAAATAGATTAAAGATATAATCTTGGTCATAAATTTTCAGACCAAAATCGTTAAGTTTTCTCACATTGCGTGCCTCATGCTTATCGATACTCGTGTAAGACTCGTCTGTTAATGTCCCTAGACGTTGTTATCAAAAGCTCGAAATAATCTGTGAACGTTGTTGACGCTAAGCTTTGCAGTAAACACGTATTTTAGACACATACACATGTATGTGCTTCAAGAGACAAACAAGTCTCTCCTTATCACCATTGTGTAAAAAAAAATGACTGTACACACCGAGATGCATTAGATAATACCCTCAGGAATAAACTTCGCATGATCTAATATCCGACTGTTAGACCATCTCTTGCTTAACATCTGATATCTTCAAGTGGAATTATTATTTTTATACTTTACACCAGAAGAAAGATTCTTTTTAATATAAGCTCATATTTTCCTTTCATTGTGAAGAGTCCAGTCGCATGTCTTTTATTGCAAAACGCAGGAAACAAAGAGGATAAATAAAAAACCATTGCAATTAAATTGCCTGATGAAAAAGAGCCCTCGTACAATGGCTGCAGGTTTTAGGTTCAATGAATAAAACCCAAAAGCGGGGTTAAAACAGAAGTTTGATCACCGCAGGCGTTTCTACTGCTTTCAGCCGGTTCAATAGTCTGAGTATGAAAGCCCGATTTCCCCGGTACGTGAAAGAATAGTTTATCCCTGGCAGAAGATAGAAAATATTTCATGTATTAAAATGCGTAAAAATTATGTTTATCCCTTCTTTATCGCAGCTGCAGACTGCGAGGTCATTATTACAAACGACTTTCAACGCATTTCATTACCATAAACGGTTTCACACCCTGAGTACTCAATGGCTCTCCAGAAATTCAAGGGTAGTAGGCTGCTTTAATTTTCCACATGCCTGAAATTGCGCACCATTTAATAACTCGAGGGCTTAGAGTGATTTTGTATGATTTCATTCTGATTTTGAGATACTGCCTGAACTGATATCAAACCAGAATGTATTTCACACACTAGACTCGTTTGAAATTTGAACATCAGACTTCGTCTTATCCCAGAATGATCATCCCCTGTAAAGCTTGGTGCTGTATCCCGAAGTTCCTCGATAAGAATATCGATATACATAAAAAATCGTTTTATTTTTCACCCCACATTATTTGCTGGGCTTCCGTGATCCGATTACAGGGAGACTCGAAGGGTGCTTTAAAGATTCCACTAGCTTTATTTTGTTTAATGTTCAGTCATCTTCATCGACTACGAGGATAGAAAGCTTTGCATAAAATGACCCAAATTGCCAAAATGACCCAGATTTGCAGAAAAATCACCCAAATCTCATGATCTTAGGGTTATTTTTTGATCGTTCAAAACGACGTTATCCTCGATCGTGGTTCAATGCAAGACGACTCGATGCTGCTGTCGGACGATTAACAGTACTTCTTCAGAGTAGTCGTAACACTGAAGAACGTGGCGTTTGATGACAGAACGAAGATCAGGTTAGGTCACGTGATGCTGTTTGCGACTGGTGCATGAGAAGAGGAATTCGCCTTTTCATTCTTTTTGCAATAGTAATTCCTTGGTACCTTAGATGGCGAGTAACCAGTGACACTCTCGTGCCGAGTAACTTCTAGGTAGGTCGGGTCAGGTTGGATTAGGTATACTCTGGGTTAGGTTGTACTGATCGAACTCACGACCCAGTTCGGAGTTCACTACCCCCTCGGTGCCACTGGCCAGCCCTCATTCCAACCAACGCCAGGTTTATACACGACTACATCGAGCTTCTTCTAGGCTCAATTACTTCCTCGAAGACCTTCGGGACGATTGGGTCACCGAGGAGGATCTTAAAATGAGATTTTCAAACCCGAGGGTCGAGTTCGTGAACCCCGAAAAATTATTTGTCGAACCCTTCGGTAGCAGGAAGCGGAAATCATCGTCGTGGAGATTCAGTATGTAAATAACAGTAAAAAAAATCTTCTGATAAGGCATCTGGATGTGTTGACGATTTCTTAGAGAGGAAGTGGATGGATGGTAATTACGGTTCGGTGTTGAAAATAGTATAGGGTAAAAAGAAGCCCAGAAATTTCATGAACGAGATTTTTCCATTTTTAGGCGTTGGCGTATTGGCATCAGGCCAAAATCCATGTAGCTATCGTCGCTCTATTCTAAAAAGATGCAGAGCTGCAGGATAATAATCTACGGGAAGTTACTTGTGTTTCTTTTTGTATCCTGCTTCAGAATATTATTTCAATTTTTTTTCAAACCTAGAAATAGAATACCGAAGAATGAGAAGATACTCATATTCTGTCATGTTCATAGACAAATATGGATCGAAGATGGTCGATCGATCCTTTGAAACTTGAGATAACGATATTAGTGGATGTAATATTGGCGCGCTAACCAAGAGCTTCCCAAGACCCCGAGAGACCTAAATCCAAAGACACGTGACCCAGAAGCATTGCTGGCAGGTCAAACGTCTCTTGAAACGCCCTGTAGTTGGAATGTGGCGCGACCCAAATACGCGGAGAGCACACACAACTACCGTCCGGGGTCAGTTCCATGAAGTTAAACCAAGCAAAAATAGTTCTTCTCATTATCAAAATGACCAGAGTCTATCGAACTCTGTTTCTGCGTTCAAAATAAAAGGCCAACAATTTTTTAAGAACGTTTCAGACTTTTGGCAACGATTTTTTCCCCGAAATTGAAAACTTCGGTACAACAAAGATATAATATTGGATCACGAGAATATAATTTGGGTCAAATTTACCGACCGCGGAGACGAAAGACGGAAAGATGATTTTTCATTTCTCTGATTTCATTTTCTGGATGCTGCGAAATATATTCAGGAGGGAAAAATGAAGATAAGAAGTGGTTGTTACTTTGTTGCTGTAAAAAATGATCGCGTTAATTACCATATAGATTATTCCGAGTACCAATATACGTGCAGCATTTGCCAGTCAGTAAAAACAAGATAGTAGGTATAACAGTTGCGACACGACCTTCCGTGGATACTAGGTATGCTCTGCCGATTGCGTTCTTGGAAGCGGAATCAAATGATTTGAAATTACAATATATACACGGTATTCAAAAGCCGCGCCGAGATACAGAATAAATCTCATGTTCAAAACCACTGTCGAATCACTGTGTATGAAGCAAACGACAATTCGAAAGATTCCCTCTTCATATAAATCGAATTTTATGGATTTCAATGATACGACTGTTGAAAAAATGGTCTTTGTATGAACAGATGAAATTCTATCAGATTTTTTGTCTCCACAAAAAATGTGTAGTACATGGTTTTATCAAATTTCAACTAATTAGGTACATTTAATTGAAGTACACATAATTTTGTGCAATTCCATAAACGCAGATAAAGGTTGTGGGTATAAATTACACAATTGGATAGAGACAAAATGGATGTAGGATTGTGTAGAATTTGATAAAAACCTAGAGGATTTCTTTTGATTATATGACCTACATATATTGACTCCAATGAGTATGCGTAATAAACGAAATTTGATGATATTGTTTACAGGGTGATCTTAATCTGCAGTATAACGAAGACACTCCACTCCATGAATCATGAGTATCCGGTTGTTATTCGCGCTTCAACCTGTCTAGTGCATAATAATTCATACTGTCACACTATTTTGTTTGCCAAGTCCGGAACGCCCGCTACCAATATACGTATACATGAACCAAGTTATACATACAACAATAGGTGATATGAAATATGCACGTAATGGACGCACAGCGGTGCACTATGTAATTATATTCAACATCAACTCCTCTATTCCATCCATCTTCTGTGAAATATATAATTATAAAACAAGCTTCAAGCGCGTTTAACTAATCATACAAGTTATCCGAAACATTATCTCGTTAAAATATGAAAAATCCTTCGGAAAATTGATCATCGATGCTAAATTCGCAACTAACGCGATATATACCAAAGCGCATTACTCGCCGTATGCAATCCGGAGCACGTGGCAGCCCACGTACCATAATTGCAAGTTACGTAATGTGGTACCCCTGGAGACGCAGACGGAGGAACGAGACCGCGTCCACGACGTACAATGTCAAGGCTGTGCAGCGAATGGCCGCGTTTTATTGCACGCAATAAATAGGTGTGCGTGTATGCATCGTTAGCACGCGAAATGTGTACGAGATTATTGTTATAGCTGGGTGGGTCGGTCGGTAATGTTTCTTCGAATACACCTGCGTCCTGTGAGATAACGGACATTGAAAATTTCAAGATTAAATATCTATCCTGTATGGACGTTGAAAATTAAGAGGACCAGTACAGCGTGATGCAACAAATACTCCATACTCCAAAAATCATTGATATCTTGTCCAAAGTTCATTACAGATCGAAAAATTGACTTTTTCAAAAATCCGAGAGCAATCCTTCATCGTGTGAATGAGGGAAATTGAAAACAAAATTTACTGGACCAAGTTATCAGCAAAAGAGTGACTAGATTTTGGCCAAATTTCGATAAATTACCATAGGATTTTTTTTCTCAGTTTTACTCGTTCATTGCTGCCCAAAGAAAATGAGACGTCGAGAGACATAATCGAATCGACCGTGTGTCTGAAACCTTGCGACAAGTGATTTTCAAGAACGCCAAGTTTTCGATGTTTGATGAACTTTGGATAAGATATCAATTATTTTTGGAGTATTGAGTATTTTTTGATAGCCGAGAATAGAATGATTTTGGACAGCAAATTTATATCTTGGACTGACGTAATGCTCTATGAGCATTTTCGACTGGATTCAACATCATTGAATTACCAACGCGGCATAAAACTGAACAATCATTCAATTCTGGTGCGATTTTCATTGGCCTTTATCAGAGTTCAAGCGAGAGTTATAAAAGTTGAGCTAATGAATTATATCGTCGTCGCAGTGATCAACGAAGAATCGATGAGAAATAAAACTGTGGGAACTGATAGGATTTTTTTGTATCGAATATCGAGACTCTGGTATCTCTGAGCAATGATAATATACCACTTGTGTGTACATGTGTACTTTACACCTCTGTATAATACGCATGCTGTTTCAATAGAGAACCTTATGCATTAACTGGCCGCGTGTTTCCACATGTTTGCATAACTTGAACGTTTTTTTCTGCTGATAGGTATATAAACTCGCGTAGAGATATATTCCGTCCCCTTTTATTCGTGACAATATTATGTACATAATGTTTCTCACATAATCATGCGTATTTGCAACTAGACACAACGGCGCGACACTGCCTGGTGCCATATAAAGTTAATATAATTCTTTCCTCTCATTATTTTTCTTTCTTTTTTTCTACGTATCAGACTATCATCATTATGTCCATATATTTCTTATCTCTCGTTCGCAATATTATGTTAATTAAAAACTGTTACATGTAAAAAAATTACTTGCGGTTATCGTACTTAAACAGCAGCTTTGAGATCAGAGTTGAAGTATACATACGTCTTAAACTGTATGTCATGTGGATATCTGCTAATAATTCAATTCATGTATTTTTGGCAATTGATCAATGCGGTCTATCGTGTTTATTATCATTATGGCATTTTTTTTCTGTGTCTCAAAAACGTTCTCAAACTCGTTGCGTAAGCCAGTACACGAAGCTGCTTTTGTGTTGCATCACGCCGCACGTACCGAGAGCTAAATGCAGCGGTCGTTTAGTTTAAAGCAATTTGTTAAGCTAGAATTCGCGCTACCGCAATTAGCTCCGCGTTAAACCGAGCACTGAAACAAAGCCAGATATTAATCTCACGATCGTCTATATCAAATAAATAATATCGAGTAAAATGAAATTTTGATCCTATATTCCGATGCGTTGCACACTTTCGTACTGTTTGTCCGAGTGTATATCGACGGCAGTATGGAAGAACGTGACATCTCAAATTGTGCCACAAGAACGAGACATTTCAAATTATTGACGAAAAGGGTCGTATGTCCTATGTTTCAGCGTAGAAGATACGACCTTCTTCATTCAAAATCTGAGATGTCATGTTTTTCTAGCACAATTTGAGATGTCACGTTTTTCCATACTGTCAACGATATGATATCAATCACGAGAAGAGGATCCTAAAAGGGTTCCATTTGACTTCAACGAGTAGATCGAATGGACATCGATAAATCACTGTCCGAGTAAACTCTGATAACAGGAAGTAAAATTTAGTCTCACAAAATCAGAGAAATTGGATCCATGATGATAACAGTAACAAGAGTTGGTGGTCGATGACCATTAGAACTTGAAGTATCATCAAACTTTTCATAGGAAGGATGATTTGAAATACGACTTCTGTGGAAACTGATTTTTGTTGGTAGATTTTTTTTTGTAAAGATTCAGGCATGTTGGCTTGAACAATTTCGCAATGTTCTTGTATATTCCATGACAAGAGTTTAAAAAATCGATATGCAGACAAACAAAAGGAAGCAAAGTCTGTCACTTGAAAAGAAGAAATATTTCTTAACACTGACTAGACGATCGTTTGAATGTTTCATGAACCAACTGTAACGTGCATATCAACATGTGAGAGTAACGTGCAGAATTCAGCGTATTGCGATTACTTTTTCTTTCCGCCATTGAAATGAAATTGAGATATTGAAACAACTCGAATATTGATAACCGGTATAAAGTGCAGCGTAGCTTTGAGGTGATATTTTATACACATATATTTTTTATTGAATCTTAGTGTATAAGGTAGATCGTGGGAAAGTGAAAACCTGTTGTCCACATGGCTGCAATAGCCTCAGTTCCACGGTTAATGTGTAAGAGATAAGAAGTTTCCGGTGATCGCAAAAGCGAGTCAGCATTGTCTTTTGTTTCATTTTATATAGCATAGGTTTTTTTTGCTATTTTGTTTACGGATCTTGGTGTAGGTATGTTCCATTATAGAGTGAATAAAATTTGCTGACAACATTTTAACACGCGTTAGCGTCGGACTATATAATGGCACTGGTCCAACGGTGGAAATGTACGCTAACGAGAAACTGTTAGGTGTTGAATTCATGGACTCCTACCATAGGTATAGCCCAAGAAACCGCGTCTTCTTCAGTCGCGATTAACTATATTTTCGCGTTTAATCCGCCTGACAGTTTAAAATTTTCCATCTCTCTTTGTAATAGACACGTGACTCATGGATATGACGGGGGCGATAAATTGGCAAAGTTTCGCAATTAATTTCAGACATTAAATTCAGATCTGTGGCCAAACCTTCGTCTTCTTTGAATTAAAATATTTTAAACGAATCATAATTCAGCGCAACAAAATTTTCCAGCTACGTTTCACTTTCCGTATATAATGATCATTCACACGCGAACGGAACCTACATACCTGAATAAATAAACAGAGTCAAGTTTATTTGCTTCGCTATCAAACCCTCCTCCGCTTCTCCCACTACAATCCGGAGAAATGTTAAGTCAGACGAAATCCAGAACAAAGGATTCAATCACATCAAGATGTTTCAAGTGGCTGGATGAATTCTGTCATCCAGGATCAACGGATCTGAATGAAATTTGGTGCCATAATGTTTTTTGGGTCGCTGATCATGAACCTGGAGTCAGTTTTGCAAAATTGTGATCTTGCGCATTCAATATGCTGCCATTCACCACGAATCTGGAGTCAGAATATTGCGGAATTCAAAATGGCGAATGCAATTCGCTTGGAAAAAAACTAGAAACATTGAAAATCTTATAATTGGTACTGGAAGGTTTTTTGAACCGCTGATCAAGAATCTGAGGTTTCGGCGATTTCTCCAACAGAAGATAACCATTGTGCAGCCACGAAATGATGATGCTCACTCGTTATTGACAACGATGAAAATAATTCAAGACTGTATATGAACCGCAATCACATACCAATGTGCAGTTTACCAGCTGCATTACGGGTCACAAGTTTTCACAACTTTCCTGATCGCTTAGCCACTTTCCCCTCGAGCTTATATAATTATTTGTGAATACAGTAAATGGAAATATAATAGCTGAAGTATCAGTTATAACGATGTTATTATTCCGTATGGAGAAAATATCCGAGCATACGAGGACATTACATCTTGCGAAATTTCACCACATTACAACACGAATTCAAATTTTCTTCCAAGTCGATTTTCATTCAATTTTTTCATCCACGTGACTCAGAAAAGGATTCGGTTTTGCAGGGATGTTAGTTCCATGTCCGCCAGACCCAATATCATATTCATTTGTGGTTAATTTAGTACGAAAAAAAGCATGTGGTTTCAAGCTAACGCTAATGGACTAGCATTACCAGCTCGCCAAAAGCCCGGTAAGAATTATTAATTATTCACTGTCACTTTTGACGTCAGAAAATAGTACAACCGAGAGCCAAACGAAATGATCCGTAACAAATTTTCCTCGGGTCGAAGCACATTCCCGTTGATAAGTCATCGGCGTTAAACCTTCCTGGCTATGAGCCTCATGATGTAGAAACTCGATCAGATCAAGTGCAGAATTGCAATTTGCGATTTCATTCTGACGATAAGATTCCAGCATTCGACCAATCATAATTCAATCCGATCAAAACGCCCTGACTTACATAGAGAAAATTGACTCTTTCACTTTCTCGGTACTTCATAGAATCGCACAAGACTCTATTATATGCGGAATGCTTTCCAATCGCGACAAGGAACTGAACACGCTGGTCAGATTGCACTTTTGCACTGTGATAATTTAACCATTCAATAAATAATGAGCAAAAGATATGCTTTCATTGCTGGTGCTTCGGCCTTCGGTTAGTTTTATCAAGATGGCGGAGTGTGACTCGGTAACAGCTGATGTTCCGAAGACACGTGAATTATTTTTATTTTTTCCTGGCAATCTTGCCAAATCACATTTCTTTTCTTTTCTTTTAAAAAAAATTGTTTTTTAGTGAAACACACTTTGCTTTTAATCGTTTATACCTAGTTTTATTCTATAGAATACGACTGCTTTGAAGATGAGTGTGAAATGGTTGACAATCGTTACGAAACGAGAGTTATTGAAAGAACTCATTGTCAGCATCATGAATTCACTGCCATCAGCGAAACTATGCAAACTTTTTTTCAACGGTGACCTCAGAATCGAGCAAATGTATTTTCTATCCAAAAATAGCGTTTGAACGATTCTGCAAACAACTTTCAACCACATTACCTATAGCCTCCCGAATTCCGCATGCATAATGGGGTCCGAGCCGAGTGGCTGAGTTTTTTTTTCGTCCCATATTTTCAAGAGACTGAATAAAATCTGTAGAATAATTCACGCATTAATCTTTCGGGAATGAAAAAAAAAAAATTAATCAATGAAAAAATGCATCGGAATCAATGATCGTGATGTTTGCGGTAAAAAAATACATTGAACTCTGACCATCGCGGTACCATGTGAGTGAGCCCGATAAATCAAGATCAGGATCACGTGCTCGATGTAAGAGCTGCAGCCGCGGTATAAAGAAAGGAAAATAAGAATAGAAACAAAAAAGCCACAATCACGTATCTCGTAAGAGTAAGTATATACCGTTAGCTGGGTCGATCAGACTATACCCTACTCACTCGCAGTTTGTATGGGCACGCAAAATGGCGCAAGCTGGTAGAT
Source organism: Euura lappo (assembly GCA_018257835.1). Classification (NCBI taxonomy): domain Eukaryota; kingdom Metazoa; phylum Arthropoda; class Insecta; order Hymenoptera; family Tenthredinidae; genus Euura; species Euura lappo. Next base: position 136,637 of record JAEUYN010002205.1, read on the forward strand.
AAGAGGCGACGGTTAGTCTGGCACGGCCGCCGACGTATCTTCGAACATGAGATATACGATATTGCGGTTGGTAAATAGGATGATTAAAACGTACGAGGTATACAAAAGCGAGAAAATAAACAACAACAAACGAACAAGGAAGTTTCTGCACTTCAGGATGTGATACATCATCCACTTGCATGCATAATCCAAGGATACGAGATTCAAGATCCTTGTTCGTAAGGAATAGAAACTTTCTCGCCAACCTGCACTTGTTTCGTTTCAGATCTGACATGACTATCACGACTTTCGTCCTGTGAAGAAGGATGCAAAACGGTGCTGATCTCTGCTTCCTAATGGCTTATAATTCATTGCAAAAACAGTCTGAACAGTCGCCACCGCGACAAACCGTATCCGCATGCTGCTGATTACAAAAGAGACAGTGTAAAGTGTAAATAAACTTAGACTTGCGGTTTGCGGTTGCATCGCTCAGAGGTCATGGGTCGGAATACTTAACACTTTCCCTTCTAACGATTCACGGTGCGGTATTTCTTACTGGAATGGAAAAGAAACCACTTCGCCAATTCTTTTCCAACGATACTGTGCCAGTATCATGTCGATGATAATCTCAGTCACAGAATCCCATCGATTCTCACAGTGACATAACGTTCATTGACGATATGTAGAATGCACTAATCGCGAATAAAAGAATCGTGTGCGTACGTAACTCGTGAGACACGTGAGTGAAGGAGCACATGGTGGTTCGTCACATGACCGACTAACAACCATCTGTGAATGACCTGATTAGCGGAATTGGATGATTACCTATCACGTCTCTCAGCGGTTCTCAAGGTATTTCAACACCGATAATGAACGTTCAATCGATCCATTCCGGTAGGATGCAATGGTTCAATTACTTTTAAACAAAGTTGGGAACCGCCTACGCGTGGGGACGCACAAAGTGCATCCTTGGCTACAGGAAATGGCTCATACCAGACGGTCATTACGCTTCCACTACTCAACTACCGGTAGATCTGTTTGTCGAGTATTTCAATCAACTATGCTTAACGAGGATGAGATTTTCTCAACTTTGAAAGTACTCGATGCACGGTATATCAATGCAGCACAAAATACACACTAAAAAGTGTCGTAACGATGCAGTTGATGTGGATCAAAAATGCATTAGAAAGCTTTACTGCACCGAAGCTCTACGTCACAATACTACAATGGTATCATTTGTTCGCTGTCTACCGTGTCTGTCAATCTGATCGGAAATCCGGTGACACAATTAGCAGATCATCATGGTAATGACGTAATTTGCGGTAAACGTGAAGCGTCGATATTCTCGGCGCGTGTGTCATCGAGGTACGTAATGGACACGATGGCGTGACCCACGTCACCAAAAACGTGACGTTTTCATTCATCTTTGGGAGAAGGGTGAAGCCTACGGGCGCATTGGTTTCATGTCACATGTGCTGCATTGGGTTCTGCTTATATCTGGCTGAATAATGCATATAACATAAAATCCGGTTTCAAAATTGGTGGAATTATTCAACGAATAAGAATTTAGAGAAACTGAAACGTTTTTATGTTTCAACAAATCAGCTAACCTTGTATATATTAAAAATATTGGCAATCGGCTGAAAGTTCAAAGCATTATTATAAAGATACAGTAAAATGATGGCGGATATGCTCAAATTCTCTTCGTTACAAAAAAATACGAAAAAAAAAACACCACTAACAACAATTAAGTTTATTGTTTTCGTCATAATTCGAGTATTAAAAGTTGCTATTTTTATTATTATTTTTTTTTCGCAAACCTTCACGGCTAAGTGTTCCGAAGCGGAAACTCACACACAGAGATGTGTGTTCTCTTTTTATCAACAATTTTACGGCTCTACTCTATACTTATAAAGTAATTATTGTGGCAGATAATTAGATTATTTTTTCATCTATTAATTTTAATTCAAACTCGTCCTTGAGTATATGATAAATTTTATTTCTAAATGGCCCACATAATAATCCCCACGTGACAGAGTCAATTTTAATTAATATATATAATCAAGAAACGTGATACGCGGGCCATTTCCCTCAGGGTTAAATAGGTGCTTAACTGAAAAATAGTAAATAGGAAAACAAATTAAATCACCTACCGAAACTCGTGTCTATAGTCTAAATATTCCATGATAGAAGGTCGCGTGATGCGAATATATATTCGGAGACCTTAGTAATAATAACGGGGGAGGCATAAGTGGAGTTGACAGAAAATCGCGTAAGTCGTTAATGATAAATTAAATTTAGTTCAAATCAGAGTTAGATGTGCGTCCTGCAGAACGTATACCGAAAATAGTTAAGACTGCAGTCATATATGTAGATCTCGCGGGGTTTTATAACAAGTCTTTAAATGTTGAGCCAAAAATATTGAATTATAACCACCACGATCTTGACGTAGATTATATATTTATATACCGAGAAAATAGTCCATGTGTATCGAAATATTACATAAATAATAAATAAATAAGACTTGCAGCGAGATGATGTTTCGAAAAATTTTACACAAAAATTCTTACGCTTATGTAGATCATATGATATCATATCGCGAATCACAGACGTCACACTTGACTCGTTCAATCAATTATACAGTGATTTTATCTTCCCTTCACTTCTATCTAATTTGTTTTTTGTTTCGTTTTTACTTCTTCTTTTTGTTCCTAAATACATTATTTTATTTTATCATACATTAAAAGCGATAGAAGTTATGAATATACCTAGTACATAACTATACGGCCTCTGTTACCCACGTTCACTATTGTTGTTCGATTACCTCCAGTCATCGCTTGTCGATTCGAATGAATGATAATCCAGATGCGGTAATAATCCGCAAGTGGGTCACGAGCCTTTTTACGCTCCGCCTTTTAAAGTGTGATTTAAAAATTTGCTTTGCCAATTTTTTCATTTATTTATTATTTTTTGTTCTTCTTCTTCGTCTAATTTATGTCAAATCTTCACCGAGCCTCTCGGCGATAGTTTGCGAACACGGATTCGTAAAGCTGACCCCGTTTAGTAATCTGGCCGGTACCCGACAACAATTTGCGAATATAATAATCTCGCTATTGAAATTACACGCGTTACCAGCTAGCGGAGATAATTACAGCCTGTGGCTCTTTAGAAACCTTGGGGTTTCGTAATTCGTTCGTATAGGCCCCGGGCTTGTTACACCTTCCAATCACCTCGCGAATTAATTCGCATATAAAATAATTACAATCGATTCTGCAGACCGTTGAAGTGTGTAAAAACGATAGAAAACTAAACAACAACACGTTTTTATTGATAGTAAAGTTACTCAGAATTTATCAACACGATGTTCAAATTTAACGATCCGAGTTGTATACGAGCGATAATAGTAACGTTTACAAGACAGTAAAAAAAACCTACTATTAGAATTTAGATCGCCAAATTCTATTTTTGAACGAAAAACTAGTGCAAGAAGATAAACACGTGATCCAATGAGTAAACTGGCTCTGCGACTCTTTTTTTTTTATTGTAGGTATCACTATCATCGCAAACACTAATAATTAGTAATGAGCAAAATTATTTAAGAAAAGCCGGGCCTGTCACTCACCCCCTTCGATTTGGCTGATTTTTTGTGAGCATGTTACCTACCTGGAGAGTAGTCAAAAGCCAAAATATTATGTCCTGAAAAAATTTATTGGCCGAGTTACAGTTTTTTTTTCACATTTTTGACTCGAATTTGGGTATTTTCGATTATGCAAAGGTTTTTTGTACTACGTGGCTAAAAAGCTGTTTCTTTATGCAAAATTGATCCAGGAACACGAATCTGGCCACAGATTTGACCTACGACAAAAACCTACAGTAATATCAGCCAAAAACACCCAAAATTGACCAAAAAAGTCCCAAATTTTGGGGAAATGGTCCCAAAAAAATGTTTTCAACCTTCTGAGGCAACAATCTTGTAGGAAAAGAGCTAACGAATCCAATGACCACACCCCCAGATTTCTAGGACGAACCGTTCAAGAGATACGCGTTGTCAAAGTTGGAGAATCTTGATTTTTCTGCAAATAATGGACCTTTTTGAGGGTTCTTATTATTTTATTTCAGGAAAAAGTAAATTTAATTATTTTGACCAGAATCTGACGAATCTCATTTGATGAAAATAACCTATTGATACTCGATTTAGATAGTCGTGGTGAATGCCGCAAAATAGGCCTTTAGGTCGGACATTTGTCCAACGAGGTCAAAAAAATCCACTATTGCCAGAAAAACATGATTCTCCAACTTTGACAACGCGTATCTCTTGAACGGTTCGTCCTAGAAATCTGGGAATGTGATTATTGGATTCGTTAGCTCTTTTCCTACAAGATTGTTGCCTCAGAAAGTCGAAAACATTTTTTTTTTTGACCGTTTCCCTAAGATTTGGGTCCTTTTTGGTCAATTTTGGGTGTTTTTGGCTAATATTACTGTAGGTTTTTGTCGTAGGTCAAATCTGTGGCCAGATTAGTGTTCCTGGGTCAATTTTACATAAAGAAACCGATTTTCAGCCACGTAGTACAAAAAACCTTTGCATAATCGAAAATACCCAAATTCGAGTCAAAAATTTGAAAAACAACTGTAACTCGGCCAATAAATTTTTTCGGGACATAATATTTTGGCTTTTGACTACTCTCCAGGTAGGTAACATGCTCACAAAAAATCAGCCAAATCGAAGGGGGTGGGTAACAGACCCGGCTTTTCTTAAATAATTTTGCTCAATACAAATAAGTACAACATATCGTGAGTTCGTAGTTGTCCTATTACGTCACTATTCGGTGTACCAAGTCCACCATTTAGCGTCGTCTGTGAAAAAACGAAGTTTTAGTAAAGCTAGGGACAAGGGTAACGTTGTATCCTTACTTTTTATTGTATGTTCAAGGTATGATGGAGACATACGAACATCATCGATTGATACAGCTGTGATACTACCTCAAACTGTAGTAAAATTTTCTTTTACCATTTACGTCACAATGACAGCGTACATATATAAACGATGATCATGAATCAGGTTTTTAATGAAACACAAAAAGAACCGATCGACAGTCTTGATTTTGACGCAAGCACAAAGCTTTTTATATTATTCTCTCGAGGTTAGCGACCTTAGAACGTAACTACCGTGTGGATCTAATTTTAAACTTGCGAGAACGAACGCGGGCAATACTGACATTTAACATGAACACAGCGGCAGAACCTCTGTAATATCGTTAATGATAAACAAAGTCAATGGTGTCTTCGATTAATTGAATATTTTAATTGTCATCGGTTCAAATGGGATCAAAAATCGAGATAGTAAAAAGCTTTAGCTTCGATTCGATTCTATTTTACTCTTCGTATGAAATTCTCCCCTTCAATTGGATTTCCTACTTTTGCCTATTAACAATCGGTATATATATACCAGGTAAATTACGATTTATTGATTTCTATGTAGATCAACGGTGCGTGAATGTCAGTGTAGATCTGTGCGAATCCGAAGGCTATGACCTGATAAAATTGGACACGGATTGACCTTCGGGAATTGAAAGACAACAAGAAAGAAAAAATCAATTCGTTGTCTAATGTACATTTTGTAACGAAATAACAGACCAATTAAAATCATGCGAACAATTTCTTTGTGCAATTATTCAAAGTATGTACATATTCTGTGAAATAGCCTACCTACGCTTCATATTTGTGATTCATTACCACACACACATGTACGACATTTCATGAGTTGGAAAAAAAAAGTGATAAATGTCAAAACGGTCTAATAGCGTTTGAAATGAACGGTATAAAAAAAAAGCTACCTCTCACGTGCAGATTTTTATGGATATACTAGCACACATTCATTGACGTGAGAGAGAGCCTTTTTCGGCCCTTCTGGCCTGTCACGTTATAATTGTTGGACAAACATGATTATCCAACTTTTCTTCTTCTTTCTTTTTTAAGATACACATTTGTGAAAGTGAAAAGATTTCATTCGAAGTAATAATTGCGTAGGCATATGGTCGGTCTTCAGGGTAAAAAAAAAGCCGTATCAGTAACAGCTGTTAGTATAATGAGAGCATATCAGAAAATATGAAACAAAGGACTTATATGTATTAATGCGGTAGTACCAACGTTGGTCACCGCAAGTTGCGGTCAATTTCACCACTATAACTACATATCTACTGGCCTGGCTATTCTCGTCAAATAGGTTAACTGCTCCATCAATAACATTATTGCGGCTTAACTCTTGTCTGCAAGCTCATTTAACACCTCCGCAACAAAATTATATCTGAAGAGATGAACAATCGAACGTTGATTAACTCTGTTGAAAAATTCAGAGAAAAAAAGATGAACAATGCCAAAATGACAAAAGTTGAGGAAACCTCTACATAAAGACTTAAAAGATAATTCTCGTTAACAGGAGCAAAGCGAGACTGACAACAGCCGATAAAATTGATTCGTGTGCGAAATAAATAATCTGACACTTTCACGATGTCACCGTTGTCCGTTGGTCCGTGCATAAAGTTCATGGGTCACATTTTGCGGACTCGATATATTCAGGGTATTGAATTACTTGCGAATTGACGAGCGATTGAATATCGGATTAACTTATATCGATCGCGAGGTTTGACATGGAGAACCTAGTTGAATTAATTGTTTATTAACTGGGTCAAAATCGAATAATAAAAAGTCTCAAATCATGTGGCTCCGAATCGATATTTGAAAGCTGAACAATCTCTCGCGGATTCGTTAATATACGAAAGATTCCATTGTGTGCAGATCGGTGTTCAATGTTCACATGCATATCGCTTCGAGCTTCGTAGAAACCGGCCAAGGCCAGGTCTTCAAGATTGTCCATTATCTGGCACGCGTGCAGGTTGTCCGTTTACCTGCTGTTCTCGAATTTGCAAATTCGCTCTGTCCCTTCTACCCAAAAATTTATAACAAATCTGAAAAAAAAAAAAAAAAATCCTCGACAGTCTTAGACGACCTCGTCAGACGTTGCGTAGTTTTATTTCTTTTCTTTTGTTTTCAACGAGCGACAAGTAAGTTGATATCGTTAATTGGACTGATAGCCACACTTTCTGAGTCTGAGAAATGAAACGAGAAGAAATATACTATAATCAGACACGTCTGTGTGTTTACAGGAAACTGAGAAATTATCGTGGTTTGATATCAGTATCACAATTCGTCGCCATATGCTGAATTGTATTAGTTGACTTAGTCAGAGCCACTGAACGAGACTGACTTAGTGGATAAATTAGCAGTTTCAATTGGCTAATTGCGATTAACAATTATTTCGCAATGGTTATGAGACAGACGGTATAGAAATAATTGCATCGCCTCTGGGGAAAAGCTTTTTGGTCGTCCCATTAGAATGGGGATCGTCGACCTCGGAGACCCGGTGCGTTCATTTCACGTTCGAAAAGTAGCAACAAACACATTAATCACTCCGTCGTGTATTTTGGCGTGCGTGCGGAGGAGAAGAGACTGGGCTGCGTTTATTGACGCGTGCGAATCGCATTTCAGTTTCTTTTAATACTTATAAAACTATATACGCACGTGTATTCTTTATTGCGGGCGACTGTTTCTAAGACACGTTTTTAATAGCCGTTTAAAAAACAAAAGTAACAAACATTCCTTTCTACCGTTACATGCGTTGAAAATAGGATTTCGTTACGTTTAGTTTAACAAGACAAAATGGAAAAAAAAAACTGCGGTGAAAGTTGATTGAAAACTGTTGAACCCAGTAATGAATAGTCATGTAACAGAATCCTTTTTTTTCTTCCTTCAAACTGTATAAATTTGTCCCGATTCAAATCTGACCCGTAAAACTTTCGACTACAATTCTACTACATATGTTCAATAGCGTTACAGAATTTAGGGAAATTGGTATACACTCCATAAATGGGGGAAAAACACCGCAATCATAAAACGTGAGCTCACGTTCTGAACAGATCTCTAGAGTACGGGACAATGAGTTGGCAGTAGGCCAGATACCCGAACGTTTTTATACACTCGGATCTTGACTTTTTACTTTTTAGTATTTTTAATGTGGTAAAAAACAAACTGGTGGAAATCACGCTGGATGTGACAAAATTTCTACCAAAATTAGAACCACCACTCACGTCTCTGCTGAATATGTAACATTAAAAACCATGTGGATTATTCGAGAAAAAACATATTGACACAGTTTTATCAACTCCTGTATTCTTATCCATTGATTAAATCTTCCCAAAATGGCATTGAATAAAAATCAACCATCAAGAGTCCACGCAGAATTTTATTGGGAAGGTACAAGTGGCGCCGCTAAAATGTACCAACTGGTACGGCGATTCAATGCGATTGGTTCATCTCATCAGAGTGACGCCTGGTGGCGGAAGCACGAGGTATTGTTTGTTGGATGATCAGTATGAAGATTTTCAATAAGTACAAAACTGAGAAGACCAAGATCATCATCTTTTTGACACCATTTCAATTTCGCTCTGCAAATTCGTGTAGAAACGCCTAAATTAGTCTGGAGTGTTTGTCCTGGTCGTTGAATGTCAGGGGGACAGAGAAAATTGAGTAATTTTTAAATACAGCTTAGCACGCGGCAGCTGCGGCCAAGATAATTTCCTAGCGTTTTTTTTTTTTTTATGCCAGCCTCGCGTAATTGTAAGGAACAAAAATATAATATCTAGGTATTTGATCGACAGCCAAATCAACGTTTTCGGTAATCCCATCCTACAATACGAGACAAGTAGGAAAATCAGAGGCACCTGACTTTAGTCACATGAGGATTTACTTAAAGGTTACTTAAAGAAGATGGTTATAAAAGAGATTATAAAAAAGCATAATTTCTAATAAATCGTGGAACTTTTTTTGTCTATATTTGTTCTTCAAGCAAGAGATCAAGGCTTCGCTCTTTTACTGTCTACATAAAAAGACAGGATGTCATGTCATTCATAAGTGGAATAGACAATATTATCCCATCCAAGCATGGAGAAGATTCGTTAACCTTTTTTTCCAATACATATGGCCTAAATAATTCAACTGACCACGTGGTTTAAAAACAATAATGTGAAAAAAAAAACAAAAAAAATAGAATATGACGCTGGTTTAGCTCTTCCCCATCGTCATTTGGCAGCGTGGATCATTTGCAACGAAGCATTCATGCTCATCAGCGATTCTAAGAAACGTAACGTTGTTTTGTTTGAATATGTGTACACACATGTGTCTTACTTCATAAGAATGAGGTATCTACAGACTGCTTGCCGCCCGGATTTCTCGGTATGAAATTAGCGCGAGATGTTGCTCAATCAATGATAGATGATGGCGAACGGGCGTCACTTTGTGCCGAGCCTCCTTTCCCCTCCACTTCGCCGCACTTATATCCGCGGCATATAATTATAATCAAATTTTATTGAAAGTTATTTCAGAGTATTAAACATCCGTTGTGTGTTAGTTTGAATTTAGAGAAAAATTTCAAGTCAATTTTTAACTTTCTTCATTTATTTTCCTTGCTGTCTTAATTCTTTGTCGCAGCTGCACAAACGACGTCGTCACACTCACGAACGTGCGAAGATGACGAGTTTTAAGTTTCGTCTGGTGTTGTAGCACCACACACAGATAATAAAAGTGAAGCTTTAAATTTTCAACCTCTTTGTTCGCGTTATCCGAATGCGATAGAAAATTACAGGAATAACGGAATAATACAAAAGTTCCTCAACAATATCAATTTTTTATTCTAACGAACCCTCGAAGCGATATGAGACTCATTAATTATTCTAATTAACGATCCGTAATTATTTACTTGAATATACTTCCAGCAGCTCCTTGTATACTCAGAGTTACGCAATAATCCAATTATTCGGTGTACCTCTCTCGCGGAATTTCGGCGCGAATGTAATTGGAGCATAAACTTCATCCCAATTAAATATGTGACAGTGTTTTATATACTCACTAGCGAATCACGTACGTCAGGGTTGACAAAAACCAAATCTGCTTACCTGTAAAACAAGAACATGAAGAAATGAAAAAAATTATCTTACGTTGTCCGTTACATCTTACATTATAGTCTACGGCGAGGGGTGAACCACTCCGAAAAATGGCGTACACCAGACTTCAAGAGGCTTCACGGGACTTCAGGGACTTCACGGGACTTCACGGGACTTCAGGGACTTCAGGGACTTCACGAAACTTCAAGGACTTCACGGGACTTCAAGGGACTTCAAGAGACTTCACGGGACTTCATGGGACTTCAAGGGATTTCAAGAGACTTTAAGGGACTTCAAGAGACTTCACGGGACTTCATGGACTTCAAGGAATTCACAGGACTTCAAGGACTTCACGGGACTTCACGGGACTTGATGAGACTTCAGGGACTTCACGGGACTTCAAGGACTTCACGGGACTTCAAGGACTTCACGGGACTTCTGGGACTTCACACACTGTTGTACACCGGACTTCAAGAGTGGTTCACCCCTCGGTCTACGGTTACAAATGCAAATATTTGATATCTTGGTAAATATGTACATCAGGATTTATTGCCTAATTCTCTTATCTTATATCGCGCCTATATTTAACTCACGTTACTATACACACTGTCTAGCGATCAAAAAGGAATAAAAAAAAACTACTTCAAAACACCTATGGTTCCTTCAAAGCTGATTCCAGACCTGCGATCGTATCTAGGACGTCTAAATGTGTTTTCCGCACGCCGTGCGTAAAGTTCGATTTTACGCACGCTTGCGTGCGTCTAATCGGACTTTACGTGCGTTTGTGATGAAAAATGTTAATATACTATTCTGGAATGAAAACAAACGGGGGAAAAAACCGCACGCCTGTAATAGTCACAGAGAAAAAACGTTAACGATCACTAAAATAGGAGGAAACCTCAACAAAGCTGCGGGCTGTCGATATAATAAGATAACAAAAATCGAAGTTACGATCTAAATAATAAAAGAAAACCGGTTGCCGAATAATTGAACGGTTGATAAGCCGTGAAGAGGGTAATAAACGATCGTCATCATCCGAATGGTCGCGTGTTCGAATCGACTTCCGGTGTCTAATCGCCGGAAATGTGGTTTAAATCGACCTTCTCGTTCGTCTGACTATCTGCGGTTTCATTTTCGAATCTGGTCCAGTCTTTAAAAGCCTAAGAGCGAAAGTGTTTCGTAATATTTTTCTTTTTTTGCACATTACAAGTTAGATCTTCGTGGGAACCGAGAGTCTGAATACCGAGAATCAACACGATCATCAATAGAACTGAACGAATCGTGGGGAACGGAATTTCTGACTACGGGTCGCGCGAGATCATGATGATAATAATGAAATGGCACGTGTGACGAGATACTTGTTGGACGAAAACTGACTGACAGTTTTGGGTCATGGACTTCAACTGCGAATTATATGTACATGGGCATGTGGTACTCGGGGCATAACGAAAGATATATTATTTTAGCGAGTGATCAAGAGGCCCTCGAGGCCCTCGAGAGGATCGCCCGTCACCGAAGTCACACAGAGCTGAAACGAGTTACTTGATTGAATACATGTGCAAATTAATAATATCTTGAGGCCAATACTTTTTTTTTTTTTGCACAGATGTCAGAAGTATGCGAAATGCTGTCAAGCTAGAAGGGATGGAAATAGTTCTTGAAATTGGGACAAGGTCTAGATTCGCGGAAGCTCAATTTGGCCAGACAGAGACTGGTGCTTCGTACCTCACGTATCTCGTTACTGATTGACGATTGTTGGGATAATTTTACCCTTGGGAAATTCGTGTCACACATAAATAAAAGAAAAATCACAGAACGACTATTCAAGAGCGGAATTACTCCGTACTGAGAAATTGATTCATTATTGATTACGAAGTTAGAAGAACACTCATTACTACAAGTACTTTGGGTTAAATACCTAACTTCCTAACAGTTACGTAATTGAGGATTAATGTGACATACTTAACACTTTGAAACTGTTCAAGGTGAACGGAAATAGAGTCTTAAAGACTTTGATGCGATAATGAAGCCATTATACCTACTAAATTCATTAGAGGATAGAGAGAAAGAGAGGAACTGTTGAAACTTACTTTGGAAATCAATTACATATATTGTATGTTAGATTTAAAAATTTCAACAATCAATAAAACACCGTCAAAATCGGAAAGAATTGATTTTTCAATAAATTACGATCTAATTTTTTAGGTTTGTATTTTGTCCACGTATCATTGAAATATTTGTGTTTATTTTATTTTTATTTTTTTTTCTGTGCTTACCATATGATCAGTTTTAATTTATTTCGAGGAGATTTACGCAACGATCTTCCTCCGCGAATTAACATACTAAACGACAAACAGTTAATACATTAAATATTTGCTCAAACGACGAATCAAACGAATTTTTAAGTAGCCGATCGGGATATTTTGTTCCTCAAATAAGGAACCATGTAAATGTTAATCTTGCTAGTCTTGTTACACTGCGATCAAAATCTAATAAATCTTGAAAAAAAAAACTGTCAAACTAGTTTTTCATTAATTATTCAATCGATTTGTACAGTCCGACCTCTCTATAAGGCCCCTCCCAATAGAGCCGGTTCCCCTATTTCTCGCTCGCAGCGTTCCCCCACTCTACCATGTAACGTGAGCTCGAGAAAGAGACGAAAGACGAGTCGTGCGACTAGCGAAGATGGCAAAGTGGGGGTACCTCAGTTCCCGGAAAAACTCTTCCCCTTGGGAGCCTGGGCGGCCCTATAGAGAGGTTGGACTGTATCTGCTTTCGTGATAAAAAAAATTTGCTAGAAATTTCTTTATTCAACTGACGTGATTAATTTATCCCAGGAATAAAAATTGACGATCAGTTGTGTGAACAAAAACAGGATAATTTCAGATCACATAAACCTACCAGAGTGATATACAGATAAAGCAATAAAATATCTATTGGCGACTGTATACATACATGTATGTGCGAATAAAGACTGCTTGAAATTCCTCCATACGTATATATATGAGTGTATTCGTATACACTTGTTGTTAACTCACAATATTATACGTATATAAAGAGGTATACGATTCTTCAGCCAAACATTTGCCCGAGCCAAAGAGATAACGCTGTGTTTGTTCGCGAGCCTCAGGATTCCTAACACGTTAAACAAAAGAAATTTTCTTCATTTTTTTTTTTTTTTTTAAACGAATGAAAAGCTCATACCGTTCGAGGACGACAGATCGAATGACGTCATACCTCAGTCATTTGGTATTTATCTCCATTCTCCATTTTTATTATTTATCTAAAGTTCTGTTTTTTGTTCATATACGAACGAAATTCTGACCGCGAGTTCTCGCGAGGTTTTTATAGTTTCCTTTTTCTCTCCCCTCTGACCCATCACGTCATCTACCAGTTTAGGGCTCGCCTCGTGAGAACGGCGTGGTTCTCTGATCGTTCCAAGAAAACCTGATAATTTGTTTTTCATTTTCAACAAAATGAATATATTTTTTATCGGCCTAACTTTAGGCGAAAATTATTTATTATTCACGTCAGTATTTCGATTGTCAGAGAAGATAAATTGATCATTGAAAAAGGGCTAATGAATTATATTCGAATACCAGGTGTAATTAAAAGCAATCAATTCTATATTTCGCTGAATCGGCTTCAATAGAAATATAATCACACTCGATTACAACCCGTACGGTATTCGAACCGCGATATTCTCTTTCAAATTGAATAGGATAATTTGTTTTTCATCTATCTCTTGGCGGGTGGAATTATTCCGTCATCTGGAATGCCAGATTGGATAAAATTTTGATTACAAAAAATGAAATAAAAATCCGAACTACGCATATACATAGGATAGCAAGAGCTTCCCTCTTCCTGTCTCATCACAATCCGTGCACCGTTTCCGGTCTACGCGACCCGAAGCCCTGCAGACCTCTTTTAACATCCAACTCACGCAATCCTTTTTCCTGTATAGCTGCTCTATTGCGACACGCGGTTCCGCGTCTCTTTACTTATCCTCATAAAATTTTTTCTTCATTTTTCTTTTCATTGCCGAATTCTTTTCAATCGTAGGATGTCTAAAAAATTCGGGATTTATTGCAAGAAATTCGCGAGATGTGAGATCAATTCGACAAAAAAAACAATCATTTTCTATGTTAAAATTAGCAGTATTTGAAACTGTAACAAATTTTCAAACGTTCAACAGGAAAATGTAATAACAGAATGAATTTTTTAGTCTCTCCATTTTTACTAATCAACGATCTCAAATCAAACTCGTTTTTTACAAACAGTCATAAAAATTATAAATAATTCCATTCGAACGGAGATGAGCGGAGTTTTTTTTCCTGAATTTGTACAGTATTAATTTTTCTGCGTGAGAATTTGATTTTTTAATTTTAAAAAGAAAGAAAAAAATTATAATAATTTTTGTAAATTAATTCTCTCTATCTGTGTGATGCCATCTAATTAAATATGGCAATGCTAACAATGAGTTACGTGATTATAGGCGTAGTGTATAATATATATTTTACTGCGATGATTGTACCAGAATGTTATTATTATCATCGGTGTTATTATTGCGATTGTTGTTATCGTTATTAATATCGAATCCCAGACCTGGCGTTGGTGCCAGAGTGTCTGGCAGACTCGACCGCGAGTAACTAAATGGCAAAACCCGATGGTAGACACCACAAGAGCCAGCAGCACAATACTTGAGGAGTTTTAGAAAGTGACAAGGCCCGTCCATTTGGCACTGGCCTAGCTCCGTTGTCAATATCAAACGATATGCCAGTCTCTTGTTGTTCCTTAGTTAAGGTCGGACTAGAAACGCCGATTAGATACGTGAGTGCGTCTACGAAGTAGGCACACTTGCTACTTACACAAGCGAATATGTGCATATATTAACATAGAAACTATTCGCACTGTCACGAATAGTGATCAGCACCGCGACTACGTGTTTGCGATATGCAAATATATCAGGCAACGTACCGCAATTCGTTTGTGATTATATGTTAATCGCGTAAAATGGCGGGAGGATCGGAATTTCTCTATATCATATTACGAAACAAAAAATTCGAATGAATCGGGTTGACTGACTCCGCGCAGCATTAACATCGCAATATTTTATTTAAATTTGAGGAATTGATAGACGAGACGAGACGAGACGTGGCGGAAACGATTTGGAAATGTATCCATTCGAAAAACAAAAAACTTTTGCCATTTCGTTTCTGTTGCATTTATCAGCCGTATTTTAGTCACAAATATACCAGACAGCCGGTTAAGCCAATGCGATTCATTTCATGTCTACCACATACTACCGCTGTCAATTTATGGTTAATATTTTTACCATGTTTTTAATATGATGCAGAGTCTGTGGCCCACAAACGTAGAGGTCAGATATCATTTTTTGAGTAAACAAGTAGTTATATATGGCCACTTTGAGATGACATCACTGCAACATTCAAGTACAGGACCATCAAGAGCCCGTTGAAGAGTCTTTCAGTTTTCTACGTATACACAAGTTCGTTAATATTGACTTTGATATGAGAGCCATGACTGTTAATTGACTGGTAAATTAGCCTAAGATCGATGCAGAATGTTTTAGCTCGCAGACTAAATCGATGCTTTGGTATATATTAGAAATAAATTGCTAATTGCACAGAGGACTCGTCAGTTGTCTGAGACTAATCGACGGATCTCTATTAAAAGTATGCGAATGAAAGTTTTTTGGTCATGTTGTAGGATGTGAAAAAAACAACAAAAAAAAAAAAATTTATTGACGAAAGTTTAGCGAGACACGCCAAAATTAACCACATCAATATAATTATCGGTTACGGTGTAAGCTACAAAGCCTTTGAGGCACCTTCTTTCACTGGATGATCTCATCATACGGTTCAACTGATTAAAACAACTCTGCGTATCCTATGTGTATAGTAGTGAGAAAATTAATGACCAGACAGCTTATACCCGTGTCAAAATTCAAGCGCGAAACTTACGTAGGTAAGTTTATAAGCGCCAAGCGCGGTTTTGAACTTTCTACCGGTACAATAATATACGTATTGTGCAAAGAATATTTTTTTTTTCATTCGTGCCAAATTTCAACCATTAGTGAAAAATAAGTGAGTCCGTTACAGCCGTGAAAAAATAAGAGATTGGGATCGAAGAAATTTCAAAATGTTGAAACTTTCGTCTGCAAAACATTCGCAGATGTTGCTTTCACAGTTGACGAATGACATCACTCGATATCCATGCGATTTCGATTTATCGTTTCGGGCCTCTTTGTCCCAGCATGAATGGAGGTATCGATCAAATCTCTGGATGACATCACTGGCTGTGAAAGCTGATCGTAAAAAAGACCAATATTGCCTGGTTCACGAATGATCCAGTAAAATATTTCTCCTCTTCAGATGACTATATTATTTTTCTCACACCCGGTCGCAAAATGCCTCTTTTCATACCTCTTGAGCCGGCGCAAAACAGATCCTTTCGGCCCTCGGGCGGAAAAGTGCTTTGCGCCCGCCTAAAGCGAGCGCAAACGACTCTTTTCCTGCCCTCGGGCGCAAAGTTCCGTTTTGCGCCCGCTCACTCGGTCTGAAAAGAGGCATTTTTGCAGACCAGGTGTTGATAAAAAAATCGTGTGCAAGGCTATTTTGGCGAGTGTGATTGCAGTACACTCGCCTTCGGCTCGTACTGCAAATTCCACACTCGAAAAATAGTGTTTTGCGCCCTTGATACACAATGTACTAATAACGGATATAGGATCTCAAATGAAATGTCTCTAGTGGTCGTAGAGCACAGATTTGTGGGAGTAAATATTTATCGCTAAAGCCGAACGCGAGAATCCCAGAGTCAATCGATCAACGTCGACCTCGATGCAAACTGCATACCTTCAATGACGTCACAATGTCATAATGCACGGTCAGAGAGAAATAATATCCTTGAAAATGAGGTAGCTAAAGATCCTATTCGATGGATTTCTTCATTTCATTCCTCCATCTCGATTAGATATTTGTTTGATATTCTAATAGATTCAAGAATCAATCTGACAGTTCTTTGTTACTGTCTCTTCATGTACGCAAATCGTTTGTGGTTAACACAAAGCGAACAACCAGACATAACCGCTTTTCTAATTAACGCATTTGCGGCTTCAAGTTTAATGCGCACTAACGGTCTAAACGAAGGCGTGGTAAATAGTTGAATGTAAATTTGATAGTTGTTATATTATCCACTATATATATGACACCACTTGGTTATCGGTACCGCACGAAATGCGTTTGTTGACGGAGATATCCTACCTATATTGCATCTGGTGTATTCCTAGCAGCGCTGCAATCGACACATAGTTTAGATAGCAAATGTATTTCTAGTCTCCATTCTGTTACCGGATGAGAAAACCACCACATAGCATCATACCGTCGCACATAGCGAATGAGATAACGCGATAGATTGCATAACCTTAGGCTACATTTTCAAGTTCATAATATGCGGTTTCTCGTTACAGACCCGGGAATCTAACAACGCTAAACGCACTACATGAGTAAGAGAAGAAGGCTATTAAAAATTCTACGCCTCATACCGTGGAAATCATATCCTCATTACCCGATAGTGAACCTTTTTTGACGTATTATTTGTCTAGAGTTGGATGAGTAGGTAAATGATATAAGACATTGGGTAGATGCACCGTTTTTTGGCCATCAATTGGTTTGGAACTAATTAATTATCGAAGAATTGTATCCTAAACTTTCGTCACGCTATATTTATGCTAGTAATCGAATATTTTGATGAAATACAATCACCAGAAACAAGTCATCAACCTTCAACCCTTCACAATCACACTGGGTGAAATCCACCCATCGCCCGATTATGGGCGTAAATATCCAAGTCCCTGGCTTCCAACGGGACTTCCGTCGTCATTTACCTTCAGTTTGAAGTATCCCCTAAAAGTACCGATGGTTTTGGAGTATCACGTCCAAATTTCAGTTGAAAATATGAAAAATTAACAAAGTTATGATTTTTTTTTTAGCATAAACGTGTCTTTTGCGTTTTTACCTCTTCAGGATTTTTTTTTCCCCCAGTCGCAATTATTTTCCAATCGTCAATTTTTGTACATCATCTAGAAGGTTTGAAGCATGTTCTATAATTTTTTTTGAATACTTCGGATTGATGGTTTGCTTACAATGGTTTTTTTAAAACTGACTGGGTGCAATCCACCCAGTGTGACGGCCTTAAAATTCTCAGATAGTGTGACTGCTGAGGTAGCCCAAAACGGTGCTTCTACCCTATTACTTGTACACAGTGAAACCCCGTGTGGAGCAGCGGGCCAGGGTAGACTGCTACTACTGGGTCCCCCCCACTCTTCCATACCTCAATAGAGGCCCGTGCCTTTCCCCTGTCGGTTGGAGCATCGTAACTGTGGGAGTGGGGGAAGGTCGCTCACTCGCAAACAGGGGAACCTGCTCTTAACGGGGTTTCACTGTATCTGTATTCCCTATTCGAATTGTAAAATGGAAGAAAGAGTTGAATGTGCGAGAAAAAAAAATATAGTCAGGATCGATGATACACTGTTACTGTTACTGTTATGTGCATATGTGCATATAGTTTTTGTATATGTATATGTACACATGATCAAAACAAAGAAACAATTCTATCTGTTTAAATAATAATATTATCATTCTTCAAATAAAAGTAAATATTTCTTGTATTATATTCTCTTTTTTCTGGTCTCAACACTCTACCCACGCCAGACGTGTTACTTATTGTTTATTTATTTTTCTTTGCGAAGACTAGAAATCTACCATTAAATGCGCAATTTTCTAAACACACGCACATTCTCAGTCCCAAAAGAAGCCGAATTCGGTGTGATTTATTTGAATACCTGTATCTATAATCAACCGTCTATAATTTCCGCACTTCAGTTGAAATCTGATTGCAAAAATAAAATCAATTCGCGACGTAGAACTTTTGTCTTTTGGCATTTGAAATTCGCAGCACGTTATCGACAGTGAAGATGACCATGAGTTGTAATTAACAGAGGTGATAATTCATTATGATGGAATTTTATCGTCAACGTGATGTGATGGATTTCAGATAACAAAATAGAAAATATGAATAAGGAATAAAATATCTCAACCGCAGATATATTCACATGTAACAATGTTATTATCATTGACAATTTTCTTCCGTGAATTTAAAATGAATTTTGTCAACAACGTGAGGAGACGCAATACTATAGATAAGATTTTAAAAAATTCACGTGCTTGTCATTGAGAAATAAAATTCAGCACGAACAAGAAATTCCATAACAAACAATTGATAAACAATCTGAAACCTAATCTAAAGTTCGCACTTTACGGTAACTCTGTGATTAAAAAAAAAGTTTGCGCTGATATGACCTTGACACGAGTTAACCAGTCGTTTTTCAAACACCTCGTCATCTTCTCATCATGATCTGTATCGAACCTGATCTCGTCCTTGGATTATTGCAGCTGATATTATAATGTCGACTATAGAAATCTACAGACTTTAGATCAAGTTCTCTGATTATAAACGCGGTCAATGCGTTTATTTACGATCAAATATCAGATTATACGAGTTTCAATTAGCTTCTTAAACATATCAATCCCGACTGTAGACTCGAAATCGGAAAATTACATCCAACTCGAAACTAAACAGGTGTAAAAAAAAACAAGCGGGTTTGGGCTGACTATGAGCCAGCCTTCGAACTTCCCGTTATTTATTTTGTTCCCAGCTATTTTGAAATTTGTAAATCTGACCTCAGATTCTTGATCAGCGGTTCAAAAAACCTTCGAGTGCAAATTTCCGTAAGATTTAGAATGTTTTTAGTATTTTTCCCAGCAAATCGGACTGGCCATTTTGAATTTCGCTAATCTGACTTCAGATTCGTGATCAGTGACCCAAAAAACCTACGAGTACCAAGTTTCATCCAAATCCAAATGTTTTTAGTTTTTTTGCAGCATATCGAATACGCCAAATGAAAATTTTGCAAAACTGACTTCAGATTCGTGATCAGCGATAAAAAAAAACCATATGGTACCAAATTTCATTCAAATCCGTTGATTCGTTCTCAAGATATCGTCATTTTTGTTGTGTTTTTTAGAATTTTGTTATTTGAATAGTTCAAAAAGTACTAATCCGATCGAAGCCAAAATCTAATCAGTTCTAAGTTACGAAAAGCCCCGTCGATTGAGCTCAAGTTGATCGAAATCCGACCACGCGTTCTCGAGATATCGCGCGGACAAAAATTTGGTCACGCACATACACACATACACACACCCAGACGTCAAACTGAAAATAGTCGGAGGTGATTCTTTGGACCTCAAAACGTGAAGATTTAGTGAAAACTCAAATTTTCATTTTCGGGGTGATCACAATAACTTCCTTTTTTCTCTGAAAACAGAGAAACGGGAAGTTAAAAAGTCATCTCCCAGTTTCTTTAATAAAATAATGTCGAAGTGCCTGCAAATGTACGTACATACGAAATTTTTGAAAAATTATTGAATCAATTCTATCGAAAAAACAAAACCTTTACAATTTTCGCTTGAAGAGTTGAGGTTAGCGATGCGGTATTATTCCGCTATGATCATCGAGTGATTAAATCCTTATCGAGAGGATAATCAATCGTCGTTATAATCGCGTTTCGGATAAGAGCGTGAATTTTTTTCAAGGCTGATCTACTAGAAGTTTGAAATCCTTAATCGTTTATCAATAAGAGCATTCATTCTATTTACGGAGGTGAGTCGATTCCGACCACTGAGTCATCGGACGATGTGTACATATGTATATATACATATATATATATTGTATGACAGAAACATGGCAAAGAACACCACGTTACGATCGCGTGTTGGCTTTGAGCCTTATCGTATGTCTCGTTGTTTCAGAGCCTATAAAGAAATTGTGAAAATTCTAACTATAATAAACTGAAATGCGTTCAGCACTTACGACCCTGCTTCTTGTACACCTACCTAACCCTCCGCACGCCAATCCATTTAACAGCAGCAGCGCGCGTCACGGTTATTTCTACTATTTAAAAGTTCAAGCTATATTTATACTGCTTGTTGTATTCAATTGCTTAATCAATGCGAATTAAGGTACTACACCAGTAGAGTGAGCAGAGAATCCCTCCCCCCCCCCCTCGCTATTCTCACAATCAGTTAATTCGCACTCCAGTGGTTCTAACCTAGTTAATTTGAACAAATTTCTTTTTAAGTTCCAAAATCGCCATAAAATCGGATTATCTATCTACTCATATCGTTGTCGAATTGAACGAATGAGTCAAGAATTAGGTATTAATTATGGTACTAATCGATCGCCATGAATAGACAGAAGATATTTTTTCTTATTATGATATAGGGAAGAAAATTTAGCCATGTGTTTAGAACAGTATCGACTACTTTTTAGATTTTTTTGGGAATTTTTAGTTATCTCATTTCGATGTTACGAATAAATTCGAGTTTTATGTTCAACGTTTATTTCGTTGAAATTCTAGTTCACTCGGATCCAAATCTATGCCAAAAATAATATTCGAATTTGAAAAATTCAAGATGTCTGTTCCGACGTTGCCGACTCATCCGCCTCAAATGTTTGTATAAATTCAAAAAAAAAAAAAAAAAAATGCGACTGTAAAAAACCTACCAGGAAACAATTAAAAAAAATTGCACGTAATAAAGGACGAAGGCAAAGATCAGACTAAATACTTCGCGGTAAAAATTAAAAGGCGGCATTATTGTATACAAGCAACTGAGAACTGTTATTGTTATGAATTCCTAACGAAGATTTGTGGCAGTGTTATTCTTTAATCGGTCTTTAATTATCTCAGATATATCACGTTTCATCTCTTCAGTGTCTGCAGTATCAGTTCATTCCGACAATGTTTTAGATTCCCCCCCGTCTTTAGTTTCTACAACTGCCCGGAATTTCGGCGCCATGTATCATATATTATACCTACAGTCCGACCTCTCTATAAGCCCCCTCCCAATAGAGCCGGTTCCCCCTATTTCTCGCTCACAGCGTTCCCCCACTCTACCATGTAACGTGAGCTCGAGAAAGAGACGAAAGACGAGTCGTGCGACTAGCGAAGATGGCAAAGTGGGGGTACCTCAGTTCCTGGAAAAACTCTTCCCCTTGGGGGCCTGGGCGGCCCTATAGAGAGGTTGGACTGTACTAAAAAATTTAGACAAAACCAATTCTGCAATTTTTTTCAAAAATACCTTCTTCACATGCATTTAGTTGTTTTTTCAAACTACAAACGATAAAGTTTGGACTTTTTTTTTATTTGTTTTTTTTTTGGATTGTATAGCTTCATAGCAACCAACGAAATTATTATCACCACACTATTCGTGGCCCTGCTATAGTTTTCCCCGATTGAAAGTCCGTTTGTCCCACGGCCATGGATCAGTAGATGATTGAATCGGTCACAGGGTTTACAGGGTTTCATCGTTATCATATCGCTGTACACATTATACGGTGATTATCGCAGCTAACAAAAGGTCTGCATGTATCAAATGACGGTGAGATACTTGTCCCAAGACAGTGTCAAGCCGCATGAAAGATAAAAATGACAGATTAAAAAATCTGCCTATACGTTAATTTCCCAGACGATGTCTTGTTTCATTTTTCAAGTGATCAGGTCGTAAGACAATTTCGAGAATTCAGAGTCCTTCTCATTCAAACGTACGTAACAGAGAAATGACGAGAAGCAAAATTTTGTAGCAATTTTAGTTTCATAGGAAATGAAAAATACAAAAATGAACTACAATCGATATTGTTATAAATAATTGTTCAATACTGCAAAAACGACAAAAAAAAGGATCTATACTGGCTGGATGAAATGTTGAATATTTATTCAAATCTGACAGTCGGATGGCATCGAGCTGCTTCACCATCATTCAGCAGTACTACCGGGGCTTCTTTATTTTAGATTTCAACAGACACGCACGGCGCCAATTGGTCGTATCTAATGCACGTGTCGATCACTTATACATTACGTATTATCGTTATATTCACGTCTTCAGGATATATGTATACCAAAAAATATTTCATCAGATCAATATTAACACAATCAACAGATTACGTATATGTATATATGCGTAATATAACATCGTGGTACTTTTTGTTTTTTGTTTCTTTCGAATATAAAAACTCCAAAGCAAAAAAAAAGAGAAATCTCTCGTTCATTAAACTCCCCAAATGAAACCAAAAAAAAAAAAATCTGTAACTCCTCGGAGATCATCAGTATACTTCAACTATTAATTAATCATCGTTACTACTAAGATTAACAGACGTGTACGGACAGTCATGAATCATAATTGATCTCTGTCCAGAACAATAGCTCGTTTGTATCTTTTTTTTATCCAATTTTTGTTTTGTTTTTGTACCTGTGGATATTTTTTTATCATGAAGTCTCATATCAAGACCGATATCTAATTATTTGTAACAATAGTTATTTTTATTAATAGACGTGTAAACCGTTAGCGATGCGAAGGCGACTTCGTTAGTGTATTTTCATCTAGAGGTTCTTTTTTCGTTCACTTGTGACACGGTGAAAAAAAAAGTAACTTCCTCTTCCGTTATAAAAATTCGACAATTATGTACCCTCCCGGGAAAAAATGGTTTAGATCTAATTCGCATCTCCGGAGATCGAATTTAGATCTAAGTAGATCTAAGTAGATCTAAATTTTGGGAAATCGTAGATCTAGCTAGATCTACCTAGATCTCCAAAGATTTTCGTAGATCTACGTAGCTTCGAATTGATATACTGTCATGTTCGAATGCCCATGCTTCTTAGATCTATGTATATCCACCCAGATATCGTTAGATCTACTTTAGATCTAGGTAGATCTACTTTCGATCTAGGTAGATCTACTTTCGATCTAGGTAGATCTGAGATGAGTAGATGGAATAATTGCAGCAAAACGTTGTTGCTCATTGAAGCCAAGTAGATCTACTCGGATCTGAGTAGTTCTGGTACCGTATTTGGAAATATTTCAAGTCTGTCTGGACTGATTGGACCATAAGTATGCCAGAAACGCACGTACTTTCAGAAGGCGCCTTAGCTCATCTAGTACGGTACAGGTTTGGTAATCCGAAGTTCCAGGGTTCGATTCCGATTTGTTCGATTTTCACAATTTTTTTTTTTTTCATTTTTTTCCTTACTCGTATTCACGATTTCTTATTTTATGACGATAGTGAGTATTTTTTCATTATAGTTATGCAATTAATCAATGTTTTTTCAATTCATTTCCGGAATTGACAATGACGTAAAAATTAGATCTACGTAGATCTCATTAGATCTATTCCAAAATTTAGATCTACGTAGATCTAAAGCATTTAGATCTACATAGATCTACTCGATTTTTTCCCGGGCTCTCAATACGGATATGTATATAATAGGTATAGCAGGTATATAAATACTACGTCCATGAAATAACAGAATTACGACTACAGTGTGTTATGTATGTTGTGTATGCGTACATAATACAGAGAGTCAAGGCTTTGACCGGAATAAATTTCAGTTAGGCAAACGAGATGCAAGTATATTGGTTGAACAAAAAATAATAAAACAAACAAAATGTCAATAAAATTTAAGACTATAACCTGTACGTCAACGAACTCGAATACCGGAAGGTGTATAGAAATTTTCTTCAATAATAATTATAATAACACGTCTTCTTTTATTCATATATTTTTAATACTTCTTCAATTCAAAAATCATATTTGATATTGTCCGTTGTAAAAAAAAAAAAAAATAGTTCAAATTTTTCTCTACCAAGAAGATATTCTTTCTCTATAATTCGAGCGTGCAAACCTTGGCGGAACCGGAAAAAAAACGATTTTTTTTTTTTTGTTAGCGTGATGGAAAAAATTCCAAACCGGATGGGCAATGAATATGTTTCATTGAGCATTGAACTATCCAATCTTTAGAATTAAAAAAAGTTATAAATAGCGATGGTGACAGAGACCGGTGTGGCATAATAATTAGAGAACAGTTATCGACAGTTTTGGCGTGCGTTTTATCTACAGAGCCGCGCTTTGGACGCGATAAAAATGAGTGTAGGTACGGGCGTTGAGTGACTTCCTAATCTCGAATAGGTATATTGTCACAGTTTCAAATGAAAACCTAATTTTCTTTTAAAAATTGAATAGAAAAAAAATATAGAGAAAAAAAGAAGGATTCATTCATGATCGTCATAATCTTCGTCATATCATAAGATCAGTTTGGAGAGTAAAAATGGCGCGGTTAGAGTGGGAACGGAGTGTGTATACCGCATACGCCACGCGTATACTATACTTCTTGCCATTCCGTAAGCACGTGGTAAAACGCGTTGGAGGTCGCGCAATAGCGATACACACGCTAGAATTGAGAACCGCACACGCTTACACCATGTGCGTAAACACGTAATGACGTCATACGTGGTTATTTACGATATGCCGGTAGATTTCTATAGTTCGTTGGTCAGATTCACCGGCACAACGAAACGCCGGTTCAATTTTAACAGTTTTTCAATCCGCGGTCTTGCTCTTGCGGTTTATAACAATCGTTAAAAGTAACATTAAATACAATTATTATTTTTTTTGTTTAAACTACGCATGTCAGAAAGTTTACGCAATTATCCAAGATCTTCCTAGGGCCCTCCTAAAATACACGTTGTTTTTGGAAGGGTCCTAAAAGGGCCCCGGATAGTTTTTCCCCTTTAAACGTCAATTCCTATGTGGGAACGGCAAGGATAACCTATATTATACTCGTTTGAATCTTATTGTTAACTTTCCAATCTTTTTTTCAGAGTTTAATTAGTTACTTAATTAATCCATGTAAATATTTTAATATCACAAGTAGATTCACAAAAGGAAAATTAATATATTTGGTTAAAGAAGTAATTTTAGCTGTCTCAAAAAAAAAAAAAAAACAATACTTTTTTCGGTAATAGAAAATCAAATTTTGTCGCAGTTTTTCTTCACTATTATTGGCAGACTGGATTCTATCTTGAACGTTTTTCATTTCACAATTTTAATGTGTAAAATAGATGAATAATTTGTAATAATTAGATCATATTTTTTTTCCTTTACTCGATAAAAATAATAATTCAAAACGTTACCAACAATTGAAAATTGAAATTCAATTAGCACGTTGTAATTCTGAATCTGTTACATTGCTGTCAATTATTGTGATTATTATTATTAATTATGACCTAATTACTCTTTATTTTTCGGTTTGAATATTGTGGACGACTTCTTTTTTTTTTAAAGTTACCTTTTTTGAGAGAATCTTATCATCACATTCGATCGAATTAAACTTAAACTAGTTTTTTCTTCAATGATTGACGCTCATGATTGATTATTGGGGATTTGAATAATTCACTATCTTCATCAAATGTCGGCTATTTTGGCTGGAATTGGAAGAATATTAGCTCAAAAGCATTTTTCTTCGGGTAATTAAAGAAAAATCCAAATTTCTAGTATTTTTCGTTATTTTTTTCTTCACTTTATTATTGTTCTTTGTCTATATTATACCGTCGATGCAAACGAATTTGTAATTTTGATACTAATGATAATAATAATACTTTGGTCAAAGCGCATTTCCAAGGTAAATTTAATCATCACTTCTTGACACGTTAGTGAAAATAATTAAGATCAACAATCACGTTATACCTACTGTGTTTGTTGGCCTGTCTGTATCTATATTTAGGAACTAATAATGAGAGAATATAATGGATGTATATGTGTGTCAAATTGCAACAACAAGGTGGGCGAAAAAAGACGAAAAAAAAAAAAACAATATAGAAAATCTTCGAAGCGCAATGTTTGATTAATGACGCGTGCATTGTCTGCTGCTGGCGAGTCGATCTCCTTTTTCAGACCGCGAAGCTACTGCATCGCAAGGGATTCTTCAATTAACAAATAAGACACACAACCGAGGATAATTGGCAACGATCTATCGTTAAATTAATTCAACAGACGACTATATAGATGTGATTTTTCGAAAACATATTATAATTATGCAGAAATAAGTGTCTAGACTCAAATAGTATATCAATTTTACAATCGCAGAAAGTTTATTACAAGATTTTCTACTGTAATAACGAAAATGAAAACTGTACCAGCTGTGTTTACCGTACCGTATCGTAACGATGACTGTAACACATCCACCATAATTCTTAATTATTTATAAAATATAATGTGAAGAAAAAATTAACATATTTAAGTACATGATGTATTTATTGTAACGGAAGGAAAGCGAAGACATTGCAGTAAAACTCTCTCGCAAATCTTGTGGTATCAGAACAGTAATACAGAATAATTAGCTTTTCGAGCGTAACAGACCTAATCTCAACTTCACCATCAACTGCGGAATGGAGCCGAGCAAATTTTAATTCCTGAAGATGTCCATTAAACGTGATTTGTATTCGAATAAACGCTAAAAAATCAATAAAATTAACCGAGAATAATAGAAGAAAAAAAAATTAGCTAACGATGTTGTTTTGTGAAGCTCTTACATGCAGACATCGAAAATGTCAGAAGTCGGAGAATCATCTTTCGGCTGGTATGTGTATACACTCAGAATGTCGAACCGAAAGAGCATTTAGCATATGTTATAAAGTGAGATCAACACCGTATGGCAGATATACGCCATACAGTTCTCGTCTGTTTAGTGTTTAACGTTGTTTCCGATCGTCGTAAGAGAGAGAGAGAGAGACAGAGAGAGAGAAGAAGAAGAAAAAGAGACAGGAAAGACACTACTAGTCGCACGTGCCGGTCCAACCAAATAAGTACAGTACCTGCCTGTTTGTAGATGTTACGAATTAATTTTATTCATTTCAATTTACGTGATGCGAATATTTTTTTCACCAAAGGCAAATGTTTTTTTTTTTTTGCATCAAATGAGATGCCGAGAACAAAAAACACAATAGCGACGCGCGCAGAAAAATCTTTGGGGCCATTTCGGGCTTCCTCAACATTGGCATGACCTTAGAGAGAGTCAAGTTGTGCGGTATCACCAAGCATAGCCTCAATGGGCCTCAATTTCGGTCAAATAGGGCTTCCTCAAGTAGGTCACTACCAGAAAGGCCCCAGCAAAGCCCTGGCCTGACTTCCCGAACAGAATTCCGTGATCAAACCTCGCAGTTCAAGATTTCTAGGGAAGCCCGATCGGGCCCCTAACTCGTCCGTAAGATTTTTCTGCATATAATAAAAAACATGGAAAATGCGATAGCCGCCATTCCTGTTTAGATGCAATGATAAGGGTGGACATTGCAGTACAATGTCTGGTAGTTTCATGGAGCAATTAGTCGGCACGGTTAGATCTCAAACGAATTCCCCAGATTCTTGTATAACTTGATGACATTGCGGTATAACCGCAACAAGTAATGGAAACGTAACATGTGCACGTATATACCTCACAGTATTCACTGTCCAGTTACTGGTATAACCAGTTTCATGGATATTGCGTCGAGCATGAATTACTGTACTCATATTATACACATTTATTGTAGATAGTTAGTTATATGAGTACATAATATCCTATACAGTAAGAAAATGTTTGAGGTCATTTCACTCGGACTGCAACATGTCAAATTCGTTTGTACTGTATCAAAATCCACTCTATATTCACTCTTTTCCGATTGGCACAATTTTCATTCTTATGCGAGTGACTTTTTCACTTGTATCAAATGAATTATAGTCACTCAAAAGTCACGCTTCGAAGTCAATCATGTCCCACTGGCAATATTTTCACTCTAGTGGAGTGAATGGCCAATCCAAAGAATTCAGAGATAAGTATAATGCACGCATATATAGGTATATAGACACATAAGGTATTGATTTTCTGTTCAATTAAGGCTGCAACATTTGTACTATCTGAAAAGATCTTGAAAATACATTAACGTGCATGTGGAAGTATAATTACAACGCAGATTGTGATCAATGCAACTCCAACTTTTTAGTTGTCATTTTTTTTATATATGTGATATTATGCTTGTATCTATTTATACAAATACCAAAACCATCTACTATAAGACCTTGATGTATGGCACAACATCTGAAAATACATTGGATTATAATGATAAAATAAAATAAAGAGACTTATTATCATTATCTGATAGGATGTCAGATGTGAATGATTATCAATCGATCGATTAAATATATAAATATATTTAAACCGTGTAGATTAATAACCGTTTTGTATTTTCAACGAGGAATTTTCCGCGATTATTCACAATATACGATATCAATTTTCAATTCGCTTGGGAATCTGCGGATATGATTACATCGGGCACAGCAGCTGGTGGACTGTATATAATAACTGACCAACAGCATATCACCGATACGTGGGAGACACGCGGCTCTGCAAATGCCAGAGTTTCTGACCACTATGTGTACATGCATTAGGCATGGAGTAACAATTGTTCACCGCGGTACTAATTGAGCAAACAATCCACTGGCGAGAACAAACCGCTGGACTGTAGGACGAATAGAATTAATCTTCTACATGGTGGCCACTTTTTTTCGGGAAAAAAATTCCCCGACTTTTCCCTGAGTTTTCCCTGACCGGTTGATCAATTTTCCCTGACCGAAATTCTAATATTGTGTTAATTAGTGCTACAAGATGATACCGCTAATTGCTTGATTTCATTTCGATGCAAATCGATTAGGAAATCCAACAATGTTGGGAAAAATTATATGAAATTTTTTTAACACTTCTTGCCAAATCATTTACGACACGTTAGCAATTTCTTTGACTTTTTCCCTGACCAAGTTTGAAATTCCCTGACATTTCCCGGATTTCCCGGTTTTCCCTGACCGTGGCCACCATGTTCTACTTCACTAATACTCAATTCCAACTGTTCAAAAGTCCAGAAATATCATATGAAAACCGAGGAATGATGTTTGTGACACTGTTTAAAAGGAATTGAATCAGTATCTTTAAAATCTGAGATTTTTTTGTCCTAAAGTTAGACCGTTTTGAAGTCGAATAACGTCTTGCCTCCACTTCCCGGAATTCTTTGATGTTGTTGCTCATTCCATTCGAACAAGAACGAAATTACAGTTTTTTTTTTTTTTCACGTCTGCAATTAAGGCACCAAAATATATGTACAAGATATATAGACTGCGGAATATCAAATCCGATTTGAATTTGATGTAAAAGACCTCAAGTACAAGAAGAGTAATAAAAAATAATTACCATAATACGATATAAAAGAAAGAAAAGAAAAAAAAAACGGACGAATATAAGAGTGTCACACGATCGAGAAATTAATTAAACCGGTCCCATAGTATCCACAAATTTATGCGTGGGAGGGAAAAACTTCCGGTCACGTGATACTATCTATCACGAATTCAATATTGACTGTGTTAACCATCAGGTTATTTTTGGTGTGTCGATTCAGTCCACTCGTTCAAAATACCCTTGAAACAATACCTCGGTTTTATCATACGTTACATACATGTTACGAAATTAATTAATCACTCGTATTTGATAGCCTGAACCTTCTGCAATCGCTAACTCCACACGAAATGAAGATGTGTAATGAGCATAAATGAGGAACCAAACATGTACGTTGATGAATTTTCAAAATAAACATCACCAAGGCGTCTAGTTGTTACGATCCCAAAATCAAACAATTATTCATAAATTTTATTGCTTAATTATGATTGAAGGGGGTCTGCGAATCTCGAGCGCCATAAACCGTTAGCGAATTTCAGGGCTGGTGCAGTGAAAAAAATTTCAATCCGATCGGACAAGCAATATTCATGTTACGATATCAATTTTTTTTTTTTTCTTCAAATTGAAGCTGGGATTTCAATCATCAAAACCATATTGTTGTACTTTTTTTTTTAAACCTCCTTGAAATAGGTTTTTTTTTTCTTCTATCCAATTCAGCTAGATGTTAACCAACGATATTTCAGTCTGATAATTTCTATTATGCAACAACAACAGCAGCATGTATTCGTCAAACTCGCATGTTTCAAACATGATCAAATATGTGGCAAGTAACAATATCAATATGGAAATTATCGCGGAGGATTTATCTAGACAGAGAAGCCGGGTCTTGTTTACTTGAATCAGCTGGCGATAACGGAGCGATATCACACGACATTTACTGTTCGGTACAGACGCGAAGTTTGAAGCGATACGAGGCGTTTTTTTTTTTACTATGAATAAAACATGTCGCTGGTAGTTTTTTCAATTTTGCCCCCCGCTCTTCCATTCGCTTGTCAAAAATATCTACACCGAGTCACTGATCTCTTCGACGTTCAGTTATAGCTAGAATATAAAATAAATCTTCATAATTTATTTCTGGGCGGAATTTATTCCATCCGCGGACACCCACACGTATATTTTCGTAATTCTTTTTTTTTATACTGTATACATATATTTTTGTTTATAGTTTAACATTATTTCTAAGCCATCCAGTGACCGAAAGAAAAAACAATCGAACGATCTGAATAATTATAAACAAGTTTTGCACGAGACGGTCGCGAATGTGAAATTAGAAATGAAATATATTATAAAAAATTATACTTTCAAATAAACGAAGATACGCGATGCCGTATTTGGATGAATAATTTATTCCATTGGTATATTTTTATAGTCTGGTCAATTTGCTGATTATAGTGAATCGATCGCGGTACTCGAATCATCGCCCGCGAGACCAGCTGCACCGTTTATCTAGTTATGGTTAATTACTGTTGAATTATATATTGAAAAAACCGTTATCAAATCGAACGATGTAAACATTCCATTTGTTATTACGTCAATCTAAGTGACGATAAATCATTTGCGAATATTCATATCGCGAACGAAAGCGATTTGAAGAGAAGGTCAATTATAATGGACCACACAAAATCATTGTTTGGGTGGTTCTATAAACACGATAAAACAATTATCTTCTCTGTTTACACAAGAGTAGAAAAT
Source organism: Euura lappo (assembly GCA_018257835.1). NCBI lineage: Eukaryota > Metazoa > Arthropoda > Insecta > Hymenoptera > Tenthredinidae > Euura > Euura lappo. Next base: position 168,530 of record JAEUYN010002205.1, read on the forward strand.
AACTGTTTCATTAACTCCGAAATATACATGCGGTTATTATTACGGAGCCTCATCCCCAAAAGTGATTAACAGGAGGTCAGACTTTCCAATATCTGCACGCCTCACGTTCAAACATTGAAAGAACTACGACAGAAGCACTGTTTAAAAAAATCTACCTCATTTTCAGGCACGATCGTTAAAAACGGAGTGCCTTATACATTCGCCATCGCTAAAAACGTCGGATCGAGTAAAAATTCTAAAATCATGTCGGGAGCACGTTTTGGCACCTGGGTAGTCGTTTTCGAGCATTTTCAAGAGTGGTGTATGTGACCCCCCCATTTCTTGTAAACACGAGTTCAGCCAAACCGCTGAACCGATTCCGATGAAATTTGCAGAGGATACTTTTTTTACCCGGAATATGTGCGAATTTCTTTTTAGACCCGATCCGACTTCCGGTTCAGAAATGGCGATTGCTAACTTTGTCAATTCTGAAGATACAACAGCGAGCTTTGGAATACAGTCTTCTGATCACGAATCAAAATTTTGGGAATTTTCGAGGATTTTTCCGGCACCTGTGTCTCGGTGTCAAATCGTTGAAGTTGCTTGTAAACACGCTATCAGCCAGACCGCTGAACCGATTTTGATGAAATTGGCAGAGGATACTTTTTTTACCCCGAAGATGTGCAAATTTCATTGTAGACTCGATCCCGACTTGCGGTTCAAAAACCGCGGTCGCTAGCTTCGTCAATTTTTAAGTTACGAGAGCGGTCCTTGGAATACGGTCTATTGGCTTCGAATCCAAATTTTGAAATCCTTGGAGGATTTTGAACACTATTACAAAACAAACTAGCACTGTACGATCGTGCCTTACGCAAAAAAGCGATGAGCTTTTTGGCTAAAACGGGCTAGTTCATTATTATCTCTCCTATTGGGATTTTGCATCGAACTTTTTTGTTCGATTTTTATATACGTATGATGTAGAGTAGCTCGAAATAATGATGTCATGTTTTTTCTTTTCCCTTGAAAATGCAGATAATCACAAAAGTTACAGGCAATTAAATTCCAGCGTTTTTGATATCTTAGCATGGGTGACGTCACAACGTAGTAATTTTCATGAAGCTGAAGTTGGCAGCCAAAAATTTCAAACTTCTCCTGAATAAAATCACGCAGTATGCAGATTCATGTCTATAATTTTTTGAAAGTATTCCTTTACATAATGTTTCACAAAATTCAAATTCCATCGATTCACTGTCTATTTCAATAGAATTCACCAGTTTTGGCTGCTAACTATAGCTACTAGCTTCAGCTTCATGTAATTTTCGACCCATTGTGTCCTTCTTCAGTTTTTTTCTAATTAAGAAAAGAAAAAATATGACCTAATTATCTTTTTTACAACTACTGATATATGGAAAAAAAAATAAAAATACGTGCAAAATCCCAATTTTAACTATATGTATAAACAATAATGGGGGTATGCATGTTGTCAGTCGTAGTTGAACCTGTAGTATAAGCCTTCAAATTCCGTGAGAAAGTGCTGAATTTTTTTTTTCATCGTTGGATTTCATCGTCGGAATTCAAACAATTCATGTGGACAAATTAATTATCAAAACTTGGCGATATACGAAGTGGGAAATTTTCTGTGGCACAAGCTCGCGGAATAGAGATAGCATCGTATAGTGGCATGTATTATACCCAGAGTAGTTTTATAATATTCATGCTACAGTCTAGATTTTGTGAAAGTTTATAAAGATCACGCGATTCGCTAGAATGCTTCAGGCGATTTGTAGTATACCACATAGCCATAGCCATAGCCATAGCCACATCCATGCGACCGGCCGGAAACCGAATCTGAGATCTATGTGCTCCTTTTTAGAAGTCACACTTAAGGGGACCAGTGCAGTGTAATTCAAAAAATTCTACATACTCCAAAAATCATTGATCATATCTTAGCCAAAGTTCATTACATAGCAAAAAATTGACTTTTTCAAAAATCACTTGTCGTGATGCTTCAGGCACACTGTTGATCCGATTATGTCTCTCGACGTCTCATTTTCTTCGAAGAGCAATCCTTCATCGTGTGATCGAGGGAAATTTAAATGAAAAAAATTTAGACCAAGTTATCAGCAAAAGAGTGACTAGATTGTCGCCAAATTTCGATAACTGATCACATCTTGTCACAGGATTTTTTTTTTCTCGGTTTCCCTCATTCATATGACGAAGAATTGCTTTCCGAAGAAAATGAGACGTCGAGAGACATAATCGGATCAACCGTGTGCCTGAAACCTTACGACAAGTGATTTTTGCAATCAACTTTGGATAAGATATCAATGATTCTTGGAGTATGGAGAATTTGTTGAATCGCGCTGTACCGGTCCCCTCGATCTCTTCCAACAAGAAGATGGCTCTTGTGTCCTGAAATTGTTTAAAGACAATCGACTGACCTTTTCTCCGTCCAAATGGCCCAAAGAAGGTGCTAGTCTTGCCGATGACATTGTCGTCTATGTATTTCAACAGTTTGGTGGTGTCTTCGCCCTTCTTAGCAGCGATTGACGATTTTACCGCAGGCCTAGGCGGCGCCCTAGACGAGGCGGATGGCAATGGAAAAGATTCTTCGGTCAGGGAGTTGATCCTGCGCTGGGAACCCCCCCAATTTTTAGCGCTGGATATCTTCACCGAACAGCTCATACTATCATAGTATGAAAAAAACACTGATCACGAATATAGTAATAATAATCACTGATCAAATCACTTCAGGTTTATGTATTATCCAATTATTATCGAATAACAAACTTCTAAGACTCCTCTTCGCGTCGCTGTGTTTTCAATCAATTCTCACAATCACGATCGAATATTTGCTTCGTTGTCTAGGGAATTTTCCTAGGGACTTTTTTTTATATTATTTACTTCTCTAGCTTGGGCTCTAGATTTGAATTATAGTTTTCGCTGTTTTTTTTTTCGAACACGCGGATAACGCAGCAGCAAAAAAAAGACTAAACAGATGATGATTCAATCTCTGCTTGCTCTGTAGTAACGGCAGAATTTTCCATCGGTTGGTAATGAGATGAAAAAAGATTTCCAAAATATCATTAAGACACTTTAATTCACACGATTTTATTATCACCTTTTAATTTTTCTTATTATATTGCTAATTTTTTTTTCCTCTTCTTCTTCTTCTTCTTCTTCTTCAATAGTTATTTAGCGATCTTTTAATACTGCTAATCGATGTAAGTATTTCAACGTTTAATTAACACAGCCCACACTTTTTTCTTTTATCTAGTTTGTATTTATTTTTTTATTCAATTTTTTTTTTTACTCCCACTGTTTCTTTTTTTTTTTTTGACAGCAACGATAGTTTCTCGCCGGTCGATAGAATTTTGAATTCTATATCAGTTTTTTGTTCTATTTATTATATTCAATATCACTTTCGCTTTACAATTTAAGATCTCGTTTGCGAAAATTTGAATTTTATTATTTTCCGATAACGTTTTACTTCGTTGTACTGAGACGATATTTATTTGTGTATTTAAATAATGATATAAAAAAAAACAAAAATTACAAAATCGCTTTTTTTGTTTTTTGTTTTATTCCTTTGGAAAAAAAATATATATATCGTTTTCTTTTCAACCGTTTTTCTTCCTATCTTTATTGTTTCTTTCTACAGACTTTTTTATTTTTTATCTTTGTATATGTGTTTGTGTATTCCTTTTTTCTCTCTCTATTTCTCGGTTCAACGAGAATTACGTCAAAGTCCGTGCAGCCACTGAGAGCGTCTTACCGAGACTGCCAGTCTGGCTGCAATTGTCCCTCCCGCCAGACTCTGGCCATTTATGACGTCACAAGCTTGCGCACGCGCTTAATACACCGCGCGGGAGTAGAGCGAGTCTCTCTCTATCTCTATTCCTCTCTAGATAACTATTATTATACAAAAAATTTACTGATAATTCATTATTCAAAAATATCATGTAGTAGATAGCGAAAATTGTAAAATTCTGTAGTAGGTGAAGTTAAATGACAAATTTTATTTAGCTCGGGTTTCTTTTTCAAAAGTTTTAGACTAAAAAAATTTCTAACATGGGACTTTTGGTGAAACTTAATTATAAATTTACCGAATTGTAAAATCAACCGTCACCATTCATTTATTTAGGGAATTAGATTAATAGCAAATTAAATTGATTTTTCAGACTAAGAATTTAGCAGTAAAAAGTAAAATTGCAGTGGAATAGACTGAAAAAAGTTTATAAATTGTACAATAACCAAAGATTTTTTCTTCCGCAAATTTCTCAGTGAAAATCGTTTTGTTATTTGAAAAATGAAACACTAATTGGATTTTTCAACATTTTAGAATTTGTTTGGGACTTCATGGGACTTCAAGGGACTTCAAGAGACTTCACGGAACTTCATGGGACTTCAAGGGACTTCACGAGACTTCATGGGACTTCACGGGACTTCACGGGACTTCATGGGACTTCAAGGGACTTCATGGGACTTCAAGGGACTTCAAGAGACTTCACGGAACTTCATGGGACTTCAAGGGACTTCACGAGACTTCATGGGACTTCACGGAACTTCACGAGACTTCACGGGACTTCACGGGACTTCATGGGACTTCAGGGACTTCACGGGACTTCACGGGACTTCAAGGGACTTCAAGGGACTTCATGGGGACTTCAAGGACGGGACTTCATGGACTTCAAGGACTTCACGGGACTTCATGGGACTTCAAGGACTTCACGGGACTTCACGGGACTTCAGGACTTCTTCAAGGGACTGGGACTTCAAGGACTTCATGGGACTTCACGGGACTTCATGGGACTTCATGGGACTTCATGGGACTTCAGGGACTTCACGGGACTTCAGGGACTTCAAGGACTTCAAGGGACTTCACGGGACTTCAAGGGACTTCAAGGGACTTCACGGGACTTCAAGGGACTTCAAGGGACTTCACGGGACTTCACGGGACTTCAGGGACTTCACGGGACTTCAGGGACTTCAAGGACTTCATGGGACTTCACGGGACTTCACGGGACTTCAAGGACTTCATGGGACTTCAGGGACTTCAAGGACTTCATGGGACTTCACGGGACTTCACGGGACTGGGACTTCAGGGACTTCAGGGACTTCACGGGACTTCAGGGACTTCAAGGACTTCATGGGACTTTACGGGACTTCACGGGACTTCAAGGGACTTCAAGGGACTTCACGGGACTTCATGGGACTTCAGGGACTTCAAGGGACTTCATGGGACTTCAAGGGACTTCATGGGACTTCACGGGACTTCATGGGACTTCATGGGACTTCATGGGACTTCAGGGACTTCACGGGACTTCAGGGACTTCACGGGACTTCAGGGACTTCATGGGACTTCACGGGACTTCAAGGGGGACTTTCACGGGACTTCAAGGACTTCATGGGACTTCAAGGGACGGGACTTCACGGGACTTCACGGGACTTCATGGGACTTCACGGGACTTCATGGGACTTCAAGGACTTCACGGGACTTCTGGGACTTCACACACTGTTGTACACCGGACTTCAAGGGTGGTTCACCCCTCGGATTTTTCAACATTTGAGAATTTGTTTATTTTTTTCCTTTTTGTTGTTTTAATGTAAAATTCCATGACAAAAAAAAATCTTGCACAGTTTTCTGTGAGGAAAAATAACTATTAGTCAGTCACGCATGCATTTCGAGCTTCCGGTAGCAGATTGTTATGTTTTTTTTTTTTTTTAGATCCATATATTCATAACTTGAAGATAGATTGAAATAAATGTTTGAAAAAGCCGATATCATACGAAATATGTTTTTTTCACATGCGTACACTACATAATATATGTAATTAGATTAAAACGATTGTCGTTGGAGGTTAGATTTCATTCGACCTAAATAATGCCTCTATTATAATCTCGTTGTTTTATACTTTATTTTATACCAAAAAAACTGTGGGCTGAGAAAGCTGAGTGTGTCAATTTTCTTACAATAATTTTAACTGGGTGAAAATCCTAAAATCTCTAAAATCATGTACTTTCAACGCCGCCCGATATAGAATAAGAAATATTCATGGTGTGTTGGTCCAGGTACAAAAGAAAAGAGAACGTGAAACGTATAATTCGTAGCAGAGTGTTTTTCTGTAGTAATAATTCCCCGATTCCTGAATAGGAATACAAAAACAGAAATTCTACCGATACATTAACATTTGTATAATTCTAATTTATTGACATTTTTGAATATTGCTATCCATAAAGTATTTAAATAACGAACCTTGAATATTTTTGAAACATGAAAGATTGCTTAGGAATTCGAAAAATAGACGCTGGATTTTTATTCACACGTGAATTAATTTTTTTGGTACAGAAAAAAACGTTTATTAATGAAAAAGAAAAAAATTTGTAATATTCCAATTTTATATACATAAAAAATGAACCCATGAGTGTATTATTGTCGCGCGTGCAGTGCAGTGAGGCGTGAGTATAAGTCCTTGAAAACTCGTTGAGAACTGAATAATAAATTTGCGTCATCAAATTATTTGCCTCAAATATAAAATCCATACGTACACATATTTTTCTAACCGACTCGAACGGCTCCATAATTGCACCGTTCTGTGGTAATTGCACTGTTACTACTAAATTACTATATTGTAACAACGTGCAGTGAGTATAATACTAGTTCAGGTTATTTTCGCACACTGTAATGCTCCATAAGATCTGCACTAGTGAATCCATACTTATAAATACGCAAATGTTATTCGCTTACGCTAGCCCGCCCGTATATGTACTCATTGGTATAATAAGCCGGCGTACGCAAAAAAATATTTGAACAAAAATAGGAAAGTTAAACCAAATAAACTGGATTGTAGGATGCGCGGTTAGTCTCGCCTTGGATGGACCACATCGAAACAACAAAGCTTTCATCCATAATGCGCGGATATTCGTGTGAATGTAATACGTGTAACGCACACATTTCGGTTGACCTATTAAACCGCGGTCTCTCCACGTTGGTTTTACTATTTTTGTCAGGCTTGGGCGCGAGAATAACGACCACGGCTTTGAAACGGGAGAAGAAATGACGCGGAAAAGAAAATTCATGCCAAAAAACGAGAGAGATATGAAAAAGAACTGAAAGAAACTAAACTCCCGGCAGGCCGCAGCCGCTATAATATGCATGCTTGTGAATCTATAAAACTTGAAGAAACGATACGTCCGCTTGTTTGCTACCGGATCGACTAATTAGTCGTTAATTAGCGCGGATTGTTAGCAAAACGATGAGTGACGAATTCTACGAAACTGCCTACGACTCATGACGATGGTAGAGAAAACAAAACCAGCGAATGGGAATCGAGAAATCGAGAACGGAAAGCTGGCAAGCATGATGTACGCTCTTGAAGCAACATGAGTCTGTTGATGCGCGTGCGCAGACTCCCGGGCCTCCAAAGTGGTCATTATTGTACTCCGCGCATGCGCATTAGCAGTGAATTCTCAGTAGACGCCTCAATGGGCAAAAAATCTTGACGCGCAGTTTGGTCGCAGACAAAATTTAAGAGCTGTAAAGGAATAATTTTGGGAATCCCTGAAGCAACATGTGTAATGCAGTCGTGTTATTTTCCGGTATTAGTTGCCCTGCCAACCCTGGCTGCAGGGGGTGTGGAGTAAAACTTTCCATGACAACCGTTATCCCTGTTTCCAAACAAAAGAAAATGACCACGGTTTCTAACCAACTTGGGATACTAATTGAGTCGAAATAACTGTCGAGATTTTCGCACTTGATGAAAATTATTCGCAAGATAATTTATCCCGTCGTTGTCGTTTTGATTTATTCATCCGTTAACACGGAGAAATATAGGAAAGACATAAAACAACAAAAAGTGGCGGTAAAATGCTGAAATTTCAACTAGCCACACCACAGGACCTGAAAGTTGCTGCAAACATCGAACGAAAACGACAAATTGAAGAGGCGAGGAAGCCCCGCATATTCAACCCTCGGTCTAGGCGCATCGGGGTGAGTCCGGCTCCTTTTACATCGGCACATTTTGCACACCTGACAACCTAACGGGACATAAGACAATGTACAAAAAACCAGATCTTTTATACCTTCGTCTGACGATGGTGAAGCTAATTATGCCGGAACTAGCTCACAGTAGTCGTGACAAGTTAATCGATTGATCGCCTACAGCTGTACCACTGAGGCATACAGGATACATATATCTGACCTTTTTTTGTCTTATTTTTACGGAAACGGATTCTCAAACCCATTTTTAGACTTATACTACTCGGCTTCGTGTGTGATAACCAGAAATAATCAGAATTACTTACCTATACGTCAATCGGGGAAGACAACAAAATCAGAGTCATTCAAGATTTCTCCTGGACGACCATTTCACGTCTTGATTATGATTCGGTCTCACCTCGAAGATTTCTTCGGCATTATCGGCTTATCCACCTGTGTGAAAGTATCTGGAAGCATGAAGAATATATTTTCATTCTTATTGTTACGGTACAAACATCGTGAGTCTTGTCATGTTGACTCAAGTATTTGTTGGAAACGGGTTAAAGTCCGGATCATGTTACTTCAACATGAACTCCGAGCCAAGATAAGAGCAGACAGAACCTCACATCAGTTTCTCCATTCGGATAAGAATTTATTTCGGACGACATCACGTCCATCGTTCAATCATTCATCACAAGTTTTTTTGTGAAAATCATCAATTTAGAGCCTCCGCGAATCATCTTCGAACCGTTTTGAAAATATGTACTGAAATGGTGACTATGAAGACTGGAAAGGAATTATCAGAAAATTATCATAAACAACTTCTGACAAATAAATCTAGAGATCATTTTTCTTTATGTCCACTGAAGAATAAGAAAAAAGAGACTACATACTCTAATTCTTGTAAAATATATATGGAGTAGAAGTAAAGCAAAATGTCCCCCGAAGTGCTATAAAGAAGCACTTTCTTGCCGTTATAAATGAATTTCCCATCGTAAAGGAAAATGAAATTTACAGCCGGGATACAAGTGAGGGGTACAATTTATTGGAAACTTTCGAACGTGTCACGTTCTTTACGATGTGTAATTGCACAGAAACCCGTTGCTTCTAATTCCGGTTGCATTTTCTCAGTAATTTATAATAAATAAAAACATTGCAGCAATCATTCATAACATAAAGCCAACTATGAACTCCTTTTTTGCACATTACTCTTCGCGTCACCTGCACCGGAACTCCGGAGAAACACTGCGGGCAGGAAAAGAACTGCATTATTGTCAACATGGATGCGGATTCCTTGCAGTAATTACGGGCTTTCGATTGGCCATTCACTTCGATGTTAGGTGTACTTCCGGATCTTCAGATAATTTCAAAGTGTTCCAAAGAATTCCAAAGACTATTATAAGGAATTCTCTGTCTTCGAAACATTTTCAGTGGCTTTCAAGACCCAAAATTAAATATATCAGGATCATAAGAGTTTGCAAACGCGTCAAAAACGAAGATGCTAGGTGGATAGAAAAGGAATGAACCATTTGGGATGAAAATCAAAGAAGCAAAACATTTACTTCCCTCATGACGAACTATTTATTTATGCATTCTTCAAAGAAGAATTGAAGTCAATGTTGGGCCTTCAAGTAATGGTACGATGACGATGAATGTAAAATCGGATAAAGTTCTGTCAGTCTTCCAAATGAAAATCGTACACCAACTAAACTAAAATAGAATCTCCATACTACATCGACCATTGATGTTATAAATATGATTGAATGACGCTCTTTCAAAACAAATTTCTATTTCTTTTTTCATTTTGAAATTTGATCTGACGTTGTACAGTGGTAAAAATGAAAGTGTCCTGCATCGCTAATCGATCTGACTTGTATAAGTAAATAATTGCATGTACACATATTTCGACTTTATCGTACATGCAGTGGATTATCAGCTGCTGAGAAAGCCTGCGTCAGATTCTATTTCAGGGTTCGACCACTTGGATAAGTTTTTCCTTGTAACTTCTGGAAAGGCTGTGTTGGGAGTCGACCCAGAAACTGCGTCATCTGCACGCCTACACTCTGCGGAATCGCGTGAGCGGTCATCATTACTTTACACTACCATTGCAAGAAATTTGCATTCAACCTATTTTCCGGGTTTAAAAGAATTATCGACGGTCTTAAGACCGAGGACTGCAATTAGAAACCGGTCACACTAGTCAAGTTAGATCGAATTAGTACGAGTTTAAAATAAATAAGATAATTTTTCGAGTGACGAACTGATTGTGAGTTTCATACTCAGAGGCAGAATGCATTCACCAAGAAAACAGAGTAGGATAAATCTAAAACTGTTTGAAAAATCGTCACCTCAGAATGTGAACCTGATCATACGAGGCTGGGAAATTATGCTAACCACAATAAGCGGGGATCAGGATATGTGATGTGCAATGCGATTGTGTATGGAAACAAAAGGCTCTTCTTAGATTTGCCCGCTATTTTTTTCTCGTGTAAATCGTGACGACGACTCACCGCTAGAAGTATTGAACAATAATTGCGTTGAACTCTTTCCATGAAAAAATATTTGCAAATGGGGTATTTCATGTTTCATCAATACTAGCTTGATCTTGATATCCATAATATTCCGATGTCTATGAAGATACAAGGACAATCGAGGGGGTCTGTGCATTGTGACCAAATGCTTTTTCGTCGAGGCCTACTTCCGGTCCCTGTAGGTAAGGAGGAAAGAGACGTTTCACGTTCCTAGGTAGACAAGGTCGTGTGGAAAGACTTTCCTCCGTTCTTCCACTTTCTTACCTAGGGAAAAAGACTTTCCACGCACCTTTCCTACCCATAGGGACGCATATCGTCCTTTTCTTCCTTACCTACGCGGAGAGAAATGGGCCTTCCTTTCATGTGTGACGAAAAATATCGGAAGATACTATTTCGTTTACTTTCATTTTGGCGGGTTTGTTGATCAGGTTTTATCGAGTGCAAGTAGGTATTTATTTATCACAATGTTGCTGTGCATATAAAGTACGGATCTGTGCAAAACATCCGTGTGTATGAAAAACCGGTATACGATAAGAAAAGTGAAAGCAAAAAAATATGAAGCGCAGGTCTCACTGCTCAGTCCAATCGACTGCTGCAGTTTCAATAATAAACGAGATCATCATCATTTATTTTAAGCTCTCGTTCAGCCAATAATTGCTTGTTACATTTACTGTGTCTCAAGAATCAGGATGGGACCCAATATCCAATTTTGCATCGATTACCCGCAATACTAATTTTCTTCCTTATCGCGATTAATTCAGACAAAAATATTTACTCCATTAATTAGTGAAAAATATTTTTATCTCATCGTTCGTATAAAAAATAACAATACCGTCAGTGTCTTATCATAAAATCTGATAAGGGCTACAATCCATTTAAAAAACGATTGAAAAAAACGTTAATTAATTTTTATATTTTTCTTTCAGATAGACAAGGAATTCTTGGACAAACAAGTACAGGAAAAAAAGCAACTGGTTCAGCTAGAGAAGGCCCGAGAATGCCGGATGGACGAACAGCTACTGCGAAGCAGCCAATTGGCTGTAATGCTAGAAAAACGCGAGGAAGAGGTGATATAATTGCGGTCAATAAAATATAGCTCAATGAGGATAGCAACGTACTGTTATTACTGAAACCCTATTTTTAGCTATAAACAAGGGACCTCATCGATCGCTAAAAACTATATTCATCCATCAATGTCCATGTCCCAATATCTACACGAATGTAGATTCGTCCCAAATTCTGGCTGAATGTAGGAAATATAGGAATACAAGTATAAGTATAATACTTGGCCTGCCGATTGTATCACACCGGAAATTTCACACTCGCAATATTATCACCGGTGACGGAGGACTCCATAAGATAGAAACCGCATCGCGGTGACGTCTTAAGTAACGATTGTGATGTCACATTGTCACAACTCGATGATGTAATCGCTCAAATGGGCTGCTATATTCTATCCATGATAAAATGAAACTGAATATGTTTGTCAATATCCGTGTCATTGATATACGAAATGATTTACAAGAAATAGAAGTACATTATATTCAATATGGGATGATCCTAAAAAATGAATTTTCATGAATTGTTTGTGCCGGAACAGTAAGACCCATCAAAAAGTCCTTCTGCATACGTCTTTATCGGTATTTTTTATGCTTATACAAATTTTCACAAGTCATTTCGTTGTCGTGTACTCGCTTCGCACCCTGCAACGCAAAAAGCTGCATTTAAGAGCATGCTGGAGTCAGGCTTTACCGACCGTACCCGGTTTTCACTTGTTTTCACTTATAGCAAACCCTACGCGTCACGAACGCGAAAAAGGAATTGATAGCGGAATTCTGTATTGAATTCCGAAGATTTATATTGCAAAACTTCTTTATTTCATGCACTAATCGAGACAGGAAATGGTCATTTTGTGCAGAAAACCATTTCCTGTCTCTATTAGTGCGTGAAATAAAGAAGTTTTGCAATATAAATCTTCGGAATTCAATACAGAATTGCGCTATTAATTCCTTTTCCGCGTTCGTGACGCGTAGGCTTTGCTATCAGTGAAAACAAGTGAAAACCGGGTACGGTCGGTAAAGCCTGACTCCAGCATGCTCTTAAGCGGTGCTCACGATATCTGAGGAACCACTCAGTCGATTCACCTCAAATTTACGCAGAATTGTTTGAATTACATCTTCCTATAGCTCCTACCATGGATAATAGTATGCATGAAAAATTACGACTTGTACAGCTTGCGGAAGACTGAAAAATGCTACGAAATGGAAAAAAAAAATAGATATTGTGTCGCCATTTCGTAAATTATTATTTTTTCAATGCGATCGAGGTTCGAGCTATGAAGGATCCTCTGACAAGCCGAACTGTATCAGGATTTTTTTTTTATAATTAGTCAAACAGGCGCAATCGTGGGCACCGATAAAATTCAGCCTCTTGCGGTCCAGCGCGCGAAGCTGGTACAACGCAACCGAATGGCTTATAGGAAATTGTATAAGCACGAAAAATATCAATAGATACGTGTACCGAAGGACTTTCATATAGGTCTTACGGTTTCGGCTCAAAATATTCGTGAAAATTCATTCAAAAAATCCCGGTAAAAACGACCTTCTTTCCCCTGGGGTATTAAAATCGTGCGGGATTGAGAGATTATCAAATGTAGAGTCAATTCCACCAATTATCTCGCCAATTATCAACCAATTTATTTTTCAATTTTTTACCTCTCATTTTGTGCACCAGGATTGTTATATTTGCCAAGTTTTAGCCCAATAGGACGTTAATCGGTTCACGAGGAATGCATCCATCCATTCCATCGTATCTTCAGCGTCGCATTAAAAATGTGAAAAAATACGTTTCTTATGTGAAAAACTCTTAGCTTTCCGAAAAAATTTTGTATTGTCGATCAACTCCACTGAATTCATCTAAAAAAAAATGTTTATCCACAAAAATTGATAAAGAGATATTCCATCGAGTCCCAAGAGTGAATTTTCCCGAGTCGAAATTTTAGGCCCCGTTTGAATCCCCCAGAACCTATTTCTTTTGTTTCGCACTAGCCGCTACCCTCCGTTGAATCTACTAAGCCCTATCTGCAGATTTCAGTGCTATCGGTAAACCTCCTTTCACTCCACTTCAGCCTCCGCTATCCCTCTTAAACCTCCTTTTAATCGCAGATGTCTAGCGACTATGAACCTACGTAGCCTACATAACCTCCTTTGCATCAAAACTCTCGTTCCTTGACCCTACATAGCCTCCTTTGGATCCCAAGCATGCCGAGGACACTTTGGATTGAAGACTCGGTATCAAAAGGAGGTTGCGTAGGGTCTGAAAGTGAGTTTTAACCTACTTGATTCCAAGTTTTGGCCTGTGTTCGTAGTTCAAAGTGCGTCCGCATAGCCGCGCAGGCTTCCGTTTCGTTCCCGCAAGTATAACGCCACCGGCATATAACAAGAACCACGGCTCGGTGCAGACGTTTAAACACTTTGACACTGAGTAAGATCCAAACGTGATCGCGCTTAGGTATAACCCCAGCTGTACCTCTTACTATAGGTGGTTGCATTGAGCTTGTCTATTACAATAGTATTGTTGTAATTTCAAAAGACTGAAAATTTGATAAATTATTTCTGAATCCTTATCAAATTTTCAAGCAAATTATTTTTGTTAATATTGATGTCGTCCCATATTTGTAATTCAATCATAATAATATTGAAAAATTCCCTTTTTTCCAGTAAGGTCGAGCTATTTTTGGTTCGAATTTTCGATAAATAATGTTTAGTTGAATATTTATTCGCTTTTTGGATTATAACATTATGCCCCATATCGACGGAGATGATTTCTGTGACGTACGTAGAGGATAGATAGAATAGGCCTAAAGGAGGGCCTGTAGGGTCTGCAATAGGCCTAGAACAGGGTCTGTAGGCCCTGAAATAGGCCCAAAAGAGGGTCTGCAGGGTGTGCGTGAGTGTTGAAATAGGCTCAACTGGATCGAAAGGAGGGTCTCGGGTACCCTACATAACCTCCTTTGAATCAAAATGTCTAGTTTCTGCCACTTTTGGAGGTTCAAGTGGAGTATAACATTAAAGCGCCGCGAATATATCGTACCCTCCCTTGAACCTCCGTACTCCCAAAATTTGAACATCTTGGAGGTTCTGGGGAGGTTTGAAGGAGGTTGAAAATTTCGACTCGGGTTATTTACCGCTCTTTTTCAGTTAAGTGGCCGTCCCACTCTGAAAATTTGGGTTCTCTACTGGAAAAATGTGAGCTTTCAGAAAAAAAAATAATTGAAAACAATGATAAAATATTAGGGCACATGAAAAATCGCTGCTGGCGTCGAAAAAAGGTGTTTCTGAGAAGGATCCAGCAGAGTTCTACACTGAGAGACTTTTCATACGAATAATTGGTAAAACTATGTCAAAGTTTGATATGCTACCGACGGAAGTAGAGAAGCCCGGCGTTGCTTGTCAAAAATTCATATGGTGCATACTGATGAGTAGAATTGATATTTTCCTTTCAATGAATGAAAAAGGTACGTCAATATATGATCCAGAACAGAGTAGTATTTGAAACGCACCATGTCAATGTTGTATAAGAGCAACCTGACAAGCACGACTAATACACTGAATGTGAAAGATTGGAATAATCGTTTCACGCGACGTCACGAGAATATCAGTTTTTCGTACGGACCATACGAAAAATTATGACTCATCGCTGCAAAATAAAAGAAGTGAACGCCGGGGACTTCACACACACAGAAATTGCTACACGTAGCGGGGTAGATACACATATGCTTCACACAAGTCTACCACACAATACACACATAAATTAGAACGGGACTTAAACCTGATACATTTACACATACACATATACATACAATACAATGCGATACAATTACATGCCGGAGATTTTCGGAAACTTGTATATATACTGAGCGTAGAATAATCCACCGCCTGTGAGAAAGGTTTCCGGGTTATTCCTTGAATAAATCAATAATCATTGGGTTTTTTTTTCAAACTGCCTTAACAAAGTGGACTTTATTTTGAAATGTTGATTTGATAGCCGAAATTTTTTTTAATTCGAATTGAAAATTTCTTCATGATGCTTTTATATTGATTTTTTATTCAAACATTCGAAAATAGAAAAAAGCATTCCAATTCAAGCAATATTCAGAATAAAATATTTTCTTGTTCAAAATTAATACCGATAATTTGACAGTTTAAAGGTTCTTCTTCTTCTTCCTTTAGTGGCTTCGTCCTGTTTAAAGGTTCATCACTCGTATAGGATTAGAGTCGGTATGCCACTGCAGCATCGGTATCCTCGTGCGTTCTCGGCGAAGATCGTAGTCACTCGTGGAAACTCGGGAGACACTTTAATACGGACCATACGAATAATCGACACTCCTCGTTGCAATTCTTACTATTCTTTTCGGTTTCACGGCTAGTTAATATAGAGACCATGTCAATTTTTTGAATATTTGTCTCAGTTATTGACATACACCCTACCAATGACTGGCATAATTTGGTATACAAATTGGAAAGAAGAATATCAATTTTTACTACGGTTCATTTTGACATGCAGTATAATCTTATTTCATATTCACTATACTAAGTTTTCGTATTATTTTGTCAAAGACTATTACAGCGATGTCAAACTTCGATATGGCGCTATGAATAATTACTATTTTTTCCGTTCTCTTCACTACTTCCGTCGGTAGCATATCAAACTTTGACATAGTTTTACCAATTATTCGCATGAAAAGTCTCTCAGTGTACGAAATAAAAAAAATTATTTGGAAAGCTGGGAGATTTCCGATTGGAAAACGTGTTTTTCCACATTTTTATTGCGACGTTGAAGATACGATAAAAATTAGCATTCAAATTTCGTCTGAAAAATTGGGTATTGGAGGAATTTCCCACGGATGAAGGTCTTCGTGAAAAATTACTGTTTCTCGAATCTTTCCCACTGGCAAAATTAAGCTGTCATGAATAAACACGACGGGTGTTAGGTATTATGTTAATTGCGTGTTGACGCCACTCCGGGCTCAGATTTCGTGTTATATTTAGGTTTACTGATAAGAATTCAACTGCCGAAACACGTAAACTTCATAAGCTCTGAAAAAAAAAACGAAATGGTATGTTTCATATTCCGCTCAGGAAAGGCGGAAGATCAACAAAGAGATCAACACCTTCCGCACGGTATATCAACGCCCGGAGGACCGCAGAGACTTTGACCTATACGATCCTGACATCCTGAAGAAGTCAATGCCGGCCAGGATCAAAGACGACGATCCCCGCCTGGGTCTAGCTTCGGCACAAAAGTAAGTGATCGACCGTTACTCTGTTCACTTGAATCGACGAACTCATTTTCGCTATCAGATTCGAGGGCGAGGATCAGAACGCAGAAGCGCGAGGTAAAATTCTGAAGGAGCAAATGCAGTCTTGGCTCGAACAACAGACTCATGAGCGACGTATGGCCGAAAAGGAACTGAAAGATGCGGAGGAAGCTTATCAGAACGCCGTCGTTGCCAGGGACAGAAGAGCCCTGACGCTCGAGCGGATGGAGCAGGATTGTCGGCGAAAGCTCAACGAGACAACTGCTCGATTCAATCAAGCCCTGGTGAATAATTAGACTCGTAATCGGATGAAAATATTGCGATAACAATTATATGTGCACAATTCGTATCGAATACATGGACTTCTTGGGTCTTGGGGTCACGCGATAATTTCACAATTATAATGAACTTTTAAAAAATCGTCCGGCGGGCTCGAGAACCACGCAAAAGCTTATCGCTGTCGATAAATTGATGAGTTGTACACGAGTTGTTTATGCAATTTTAACGAGTTTTCGTACTCCTCGATACAATTAGCGTTGCACACTCACACATCGGTGGATATTTTCTATATGGGTACACAATTAAATGCGAATACGACAGGTTCGAAGACCTGTTCGATATTTTTAACACAATGGACAAACATTTTATACTTCCTGTTGACAAAGGATGTTGAAAGCGGATCACTTAGCCTCGGTCACAAGATACTCGACAACAATTGCGCAAATGTCACGTAGAAACTAGATTATGAAGATGTGTCGACAGCAAGTTGATCCACCTCGTATCCACTTCAACTACGTAGCTAAACTTCTGCGCATAATTCCGTTGCGAATTTGCAGTCGTGAATTTCTTTCTTTCTTTTTTTTTTTCAAAATTAAGGACTCGAATGACGGTTACCGGCGTCCAATTCGCCCGGCATTGACACAGATCCGCCAGGGTTGAACGGGGTATTAAATTTCAATGCCAAACTACAGTTAATATAATTTCTGTAATTAAATCAGACTATGAGGTAAAAGAAGAAATTACTTGTCACAGGCTGAAGAGCAGGATTATCGCAGGAGGTGCGCTGCCGCGCAGGAGGAAGAGGATAAAAAGGCGGAAATCTACAATCACGTGACCGGAGATTTTCTTACGGAGGCGCCGGAACAAGCCGCGAGCAACCGGGGACCGGATAAGCCACTTGCAAGCAGATACAAGGGCATGTCGGCTGCTGAACTTAAAGCTTTCAGGGACGTACAGGCGATTCAGATGGAAGAGATTATCGTGAGTGACTAGCTTCGCCATATTTGTGAAAGGGAATAGTTTATTACACCTTGGCGAGCTCCTGCGATGCCGCATCGTTTCCACTTACTTAGCTCGTGAAAAATGGCTATTCGTATTTTACCAGGGACATTCCGCAACGTCCTTAACGCAAATGTTCGAGTGGGTTTAACGTTAGTTAGGTCAGAAACGCTGACACAGTAAGTCGAGTGCAGCGACCACGACCTGCACTTTTTTTCCAGTCAAATGAATGCATGCACTGAAGAGATAATTGAAGTCAGATTTTATATTTTACACTGCAGAGAATTAAACGCGATGAAAAGTTCAGGGACGAAGAATGGGACAGACAAATGGCTGGGAACGCTCATGCAGCTGTTGCGTACGAAAGAGAATTGGAGCGCAAGAAGAGGTGAGGGAATTCTAGATTAGTCAGTTTTTATTCTTTATCGGGTCAAACTTTGATTACTTTGTAGACAAATCAGCAAACAAATAGCAGAACAGAATCTGCAACTTGCGGAGCAACAGAAATCGCATCAAGACTACCTGAACCGGGTTGTCTACAAGAATAGACCGACCGCCGCATTTTTCGAACAATTCAACCAAGGAACTAGGTAGATTTGACGTTTGAATATTCTGTGAGTCTGAACCAGTGGATGAAGGTGAGAGGCATAAACGTGGCATTGTAATGATATCACTCATTTTTACAATACAGACATGCTGTATTTTTGCTATACCGCGACAACTTTTTCGTAACTCGTTTGTATATCCTTGTATTTGTACATCTAGTGAAAATAAAATAAAAATGTGTGAACATCTCTCCTACATCCATAATAAATTAAAATTCGCATAAGACTTTCTGTATTGACCTGATATCCACAACCCTTCGTTACATGTTACGCTTTCAGCAGTGGCCATTTCTTTGGCCTCAGTTTTGAGAATTCATTTGCCCTGCCTTGGTTTCGTCTAGCGATGATGATTGAAGAAAAAATACAAGCAGCTCGATTAGACGATGTTGTCGGTTAAACGCATGCCTGAAGTATTTTCATATGAATTATTGGGTTAGATTATACCTCAATATACCACAGGAGTGTTTTCAGCTTAAGCACGACCCCGACAAAGTGTTTTCAACAATCCACTTGAATATTCATCGAAATATTAATATGACGACTCAAGCCAGCTTACCGATCCTCGTGAGCTTTCAAACACCCCGTTGGTCGGATCGATTGTGGCCACTGACAATGAGATAAAAAAGGGAAGATGTGGGGTATGTGGTCTGCGCCAAAAAACGCTGTTCAATGGGATCACACCTTCTCATTAAATTCGAATTTAGAACACGACCCACTAATTGCTGCAGCTTTAGGTTCACTAGGAATGGGTCCTATACCTATATCTTCGAGCTGCACCCTCCGACGTAGAATATAGAAGTGAGACAAATATATAGTAGTATATAATTTGACAGCGTTACTTTGATTGTGATTGCAGTACCTTGTGTCTCCCCTTCTGACCGATATTCCCTGTAGTATCGTTAACCTTGAGCCACAGCAATCAACCCTTGTACATAGGTAAAAGCCGCTGAAATATGTTACAACATGACTTACACGATATTAAAATACTGTGATAGTATAGTGACACTGAGTCATGTCACATTATCAGACCATATGCTAGGGGAATAGCTAATGTGTAATTGTCACGCGATTTTATTTTAGTAAACAAAGTCGTCTAATAATATGCGTTACCTATGTACAGAGAAAATTATTCGGACTGTGATGTCATTGGTGAATAACAACGAACTGATTCTCTCTTATCATTGGGTATTTTTAAAACTTTGCATACAATTGGTCACTCGAATATATTAGGTTTAGTCATATTATTTTCACTCGTTTTTATATTCACTAGATCGATCCTGTCTGTACATATTCATTCTCTCTCAGAGAATAACGCGAAAAATATCAAATTCACATCAATTCAAATAGACTTTTGATTTATCAGAGAGGCGGGCAAAAGAGGACAATTGCCTGACAATATTTCAGACTTTTACAAAATTTTATACGTAAATCAGAGAGGAAAAAACAGTTGCCTTTGGCGGTAAATATATGGAGAGCACTTTTTTTTTTAGTTAAATCTATGGCTATTGTGTTAAGATTTATACCCGTTTTTGAAAGTTACAACAGACGCAGCTGAATTTACTACAATTGATGTAAATTTTACACCAATGAAGTGCTGTCCTTATATTTACTACCTAAGATGTAAAATTCGTACACAATTTCGTATTTTTGTGATTAATGTATAGCGATATTAAAAATTGGTTCATAGATTCAAAGAACATGCATAGATATTCACTTTGCGATACTAAATTTGTAATTTCAGAAGACTTTCGTGTAGTTGATGTGAAGTGAACTCACAATCATTTTTTACTGTGTAGTTGATTCCAATTAAACACGTTTATGCAATAGTAATAGTTAATTTCGTACTCTCGAAATTTTATCAGGTTAATAATTGAATTTATACTCGAGTAAAAAGTATACACACAACTTTGAAGAGGCTCATTTTGCCCTCCTCCTCTCAATAAAGTTCTTATACAAAATTGATGTCACGTTCAACGTATCGTCAATCAAAAACGTAAATTAATTTCATAACATTCTTCAATTTTCATAAATTCAAAAAAAAAATTTTAAACTGCCCACTTTTTCCGTAAGCGGTCAGGCTATAGCTTTTTCTGCAAAAATTAGAAGATCCATTGATTCAAATCACTATTGAAGCCCTCCTGTTAAAAAAACCTTATTTATTGTTTTTCTGCTCAATTAATGTAGGGAAGTCCAATGACTCTGAAGAATCAAAGAATTTCCCTTTCATCAAATTAATACTCGAATTCATCAACGTCCGTTAAATTCTTTTGGCTTTGATACGGATAGACATTCTTTTCAGAGCTGACTATGAAAGCATAAAAACCCATTTTTCCACCAGGAAATCTCTGAAAGTCTTTGTCCACTTTTCTTTCGTGGATTTAAGTTTAACTTAAATCTGCAAAGTTAGTCGAAGTTTGAATTTCGAACGGATATTGCGACAGCAGCGCCACAGTGTGGCTTCATCGAAGCAGAAACGTAAACAAAAATTGACAGTTGTTTGAGGTAGTTGAAAATGTTCAATTATGAAACGTTTTTACCGTGAATTAAGTGGAATATAATTAAAATTACTTCGTATCAAAATTCTACAGTACTTTCCCGACTCATGCACGTCCCTTTGGCCGAAATAGAAATGGAATTACTCGGTGAACTGCCTTCGGAACACACGTGAGTATCGATTTATAGGTTATGCGTCGTAATCTATCATCGACGCTACCGTCGTATTTTACTTCCCTAACGATGATATATTAAACGATTATTTTTGACAGCACGCAGGAAGGGAACGACATCATCAAGGAATACGTGATCATCGTGAAAAATCTAAAACAAGAATTACAAAACTGTAAAGTAAGCAGCGCCTGTCGACGATGAATCACTAATTCGCCAATTTCAGCTCAACTTTCGCCAGATTAACTCGAATTTGTCGTTTCCCAAGGTCGAACAAGCCGCCCTGCGCTCGGAGCTCGAGACGATCCAAAATGAGAACAAGACGATAGCAAAAACTGCTCGGGAAAATTTGACGAAGAACGAGTCGGACGACTGCGTATCGGAGTCATGTAACTTCAAAGAGATGATATCGAATTTTCAAAAACGAATAAACATCATGCAGATGGAGAAAGAGTCCGTATTCCAACTGTGGCAAATGGCTTTGAAGGCCATCGACGTGCTGGAGGAGGAATTGAAGGGTTTTCACAGGGATGGAAAAGGGACGAAATTCTACGAGGACCAGATGAACGGCGTTAAAGAAACTTACTCAGACGCTATCAAGGCGCTGGAAGCGAAGCTTATTCAAGCAAGGGAGAATTTCATAAAGCAACAAACCCTCTGGGAGTCTAGTAAAGAGAAAATCAGTCTGCTAAACGCGGAAAAAGACGAGCTGATGAGGAAGTTTACAGACTTTCAGAGAGAAGCTAGGGAACAGAACTCCGCTGGTCAAAAACGCATCGAGAGTTTAAGCGACGAACTGAAAGCCTCAAAGGCAGAGATCGACGGTATGAGAATATCTAATCTCAGTTTAGAGGGGAAATTGAGAGAGGCTCAACTTTTCATAGCGACTGTCGTAGCCAGAGACGGCGAAGCCAAGAGCAAAGTTTCCGAGGCGATAGAACTGGTGGAATCCGCGGTTCAGGAGAAGGAACTCGCCCTCAAAAGAGAGGCCAGAGCAGTGGAGGAGAGATTGGCGCTGGAAAATAACTTGGCTAAAATTATTGAAGACTATAAAACTTCTCTGGACATCGAGGTATCTAAGGCGAAGGACTCCTACGATAGAAACGTTAAGAAGTATCATCTGGACATGAAGGAGCTGAAGATAGAGCTTCAACAGAAGACAACGCTGCTGGACAGGGCGCAGAGAGAATGCAGATTGGTGGAAGAGGAACTGGACAAGGTCCGTCACGGCTCGGACGACTACCTTCAGCATTCGAACTCCAAGTTTCTTGTCCTACAGCAACAGCTTAAGGATGCCGAATTCAGACTGGAATCTAGCGAGGACTCGTGCAGAAAGAAGTACGGGTTGAAGATAGAAAAGCTCGAGGAATATGTCAAGGAGTTGGAGGAGAAGCTTGAAGCTTCGCACGAACAGCTGAAACGAGCTCAGAAACAAACGGCTAGGGAAATAGAGGAGAGAATAAACGAAGCTGACGAAAGGACTAAGGAGGCCGTCGATCGATACGCTAATCTAGAAAGGAGATTGGCGAGAGCGATTGACGAGAGAGAGAGCGTCACCTCGGAACTCAGATTGTTGAGGGGAAATGCTGACAGGGAAAGTAAACGAAAAGATCAGGAGAGAAGATTCTTGGAAAATAGAATCAGGGAGTTACAGGAGGACGTTAGAAACGCGGCTAGCTCTATGGAGCAGGCCGTAGCACACGGAGACTTACTTTCCAGTCAGATAAATATCCTAGAACTTGAACTAAAGAAAAAGTCTGGGATGGAAAAATTGTACGTTAAATTCTATTGAGACTCTTGGCACAAAATTATTTTTGGAACTTGATTGATAAGATTCTGTTCTTTGTCCAGGGTAAGCGACACTGAGTATCGCTGTAAGACTGAACTAGTTGAGAAAATGAAGTTGTTACAAGAGAAGTGTGACAAAAAGACAAGAGAATTGACTCAGCACGTGGAGACGCATCAAAAGCTGAGCAACAAGTATGAAAAATAATGAGATTGAAATTAGAGAAGACCGAAAATATTGATGACATTCAAATCATTCCAGGTGGAAAGAAGAAGCAAAACGCATCACAGCCAGCTTTCAAAAACGGCTTAAAGAACTTCGATCCAAAGTCACTGCCCTTAGGAAAGAGAATGATGAGTTGAATAAGGAACTCCTAGCATCCAGACATCAGCTCGCACAATTCAGAGAGAAAATCATTCATAGGTAAGAGAAGTGAATACATTATTGGCATTATTGAAAAAAATCAACCATAATCAAGATGATGAGAGTATAAATTTTTAATAATAATAATTCCCAAAAGTTATCAAAAAATTGTTTGACAATATTTCAGGGAACGTTTATTTTCTTCATGTGAAATGAATTCGTTGTTTTTTTCTGTACTCACATGAATTTTTTGAGAATTTTCGTATTTTTTTAAATTTGGAATTTTTCGAAAATGGGAATTTAAAAAAACTGAAAAAATTCTTTAAAAATTCATGTGTATACAGAAAAATCAATGAATTCATTTTACATGATGTTTTGTTAAAACAATTTTTTGATAACTTTTTCGCTTTATTATTTTTGAAAATTGATACTCTTATTATCTTGAATTTTTTTCCTTAATCCTTAACTGATAGACAGTAGCTTCAAAATTATATCCATCCATCAACGTGAAGCAAAATTTTTGGGAAACTTGGTATAGCGGTCAAAATTTGTCCAGCTACGCCTTACAACTGGGTACACATTGGAAGGTCACATGGTGGCCACTTTTTTTCGGAAACAAAATTCCCTGACTTTCCCTAACTGGTTGATCAATTTTTCCTGACCGAAATTCTAATATTGTCTTAATTATTGCTACAAGATAATACCCCTAATTCTTGATTTCATTTCGATGCAAATTGATTAGGAAATCCAACAATGTTGGGAAAAATCATATGAAATTTTTTTCATTTTCTTGCCGAATCATTTACGACACGTTAGCAATTCTTTTACTTTTTCCCTGACCAAGTTTGAAATTCCCTGACATTTCCCTGATTCCCTGACCAATTTTTGTTTTTCCTGACATTTCCCGGTTTTCCCTGACCGTGGCCACCATGAAGGAGTTTACAAAAAACGTGCTAATAGCTAAATTTAGTCTTGTATAACCATTTCCCAGGGTCTCTAGCCAGGTGCTGCCACCTGGGTCTAGTTTCTCATGTCCGAATCGTCATTTCCTAGTAGAACATAATTCTAACATTTAATATACAGTCAGTGTTTGTATATGATTTCAGATACGATCAAGGTGATACAGTTAGATGACGACGTTCATATTGCCTAACTTTTCTAAACTTATTGTTACATGTAAATAATGTAGCGATGGAAAATCTAATTTATTTTCAATATACATTTAAATATTTATTAAAAAGCGACAACTCATTTCTTCCACACATCCCGTACGTGAATTGATTTAATTGAAAATTCTACTATCCTTCGTCATCGTCGTTAGAAAACTTCGATTGTAATTGCGAATACTTTATAAATCAGCTCACATTATTCTCTATTTCTTATTTACAAATACAACAAGGCTGATTACAACAAAATTAATCTGTTACTCAAAATCAATCAATATTACAGAAATTCTATAAATCTGCTTCAGAACTTTCAATTATTTATAAAATGATGAATAATCCAAGACTTTGATATGATGCGAAAAAAAAACTTTGTGCTTTTGGCTTGATATTAGAAAAAAAAAATAATAAAAGATCCCCAATAATGGGGAAAACTGCAAGAAGCTCAGGAACAGAATAAGCCGACCTATGTCGAGGACTGGATACAAGCATTAAACAAACTGGGGAACCAGTAGAGGGACTCTGTTTCTCCCTGATGGTCGACCCATGCGAGTCCTTCCTTGACCATGTGGTCCAAAGCTTTCTGAGCTCTTCCCCCTTCCCATCTCAATTCCCTCTCCAAAGACGACTTGGAAACATGAGCGTCCCCCGACATTGAAGCCTGCTGGAGAACCGCGGTATGGTCCATGCTTAGTTCCCCTGGTATAGATTGGACCAGGTATTTTCCCCCGCCTATGGGAACGATGGAAAAACCGTTTCCAAAGATCCTTAGTTTCTTTGCAGCCGCGATTAGATCCTCGTTGGAAATCTCCTGGTGTTCCTTGCGCCTTCCTCTCGCCTGAACCAGCCTCTCGCGCAATTCGTCGAGGGATATCAATCCCCCGTTCTTGTAGTTTGTCGCTAAACACACTTCGACTATTTGGACCGCAATCTCATAGTAAAAGTCGCCGATTCCAAGAACGGACCAGAACCCTTTTCCCGAGGCTAGAGGATCGACTCCGATCGACGCGCACATCTCTGTGAACTGACGCCTGAACTGCGCGTTCTTTTTTATCTCGTTTTTATGCTTTGAGGCAAACTCCTCTAGGTTCACCCTGAAGACGTCCAGCTGTTTTGACATCTGTTCGAACTGGTTTTCCTGGATCTCTGTTCCTTTATCTTTGTACTTTTCCTGCTCAAGCTTCTGCTTGTGGATCGCACCCACCCCTGCCTTTCTCCTCATCGCGGTAAAATCCTGAAAATATAATCGCTTTCAGTCTTAGGACTATTTGTAGACTTGATCGGATCGAGAGAAGCCAACAACAGAAAACAACCTTCGACGACTTTTGGATAACTCTTAAACTCTGCGGCGGCTGGGCGTAGAATAATAAAAAAAAAAAAAACAGCACATAGATGTGAAATCGTCCAACACATAAATGATTTCACACATTGAACAAAAAACAAAAATAGATAAAGAATCTAAGTAATTTTAAAAACGTTTTTTGATGTTTTGAGACTAGTTTCCAATAGTATATTATGTAACAAGGGAGTCAAATGTAAAACACGTGTGTGCTCAGAAAACAGGAGGGCTGGCGAAGCCAAGCCCTCCTGTTTTTTTAGCATACAAGGGTTTTACATTCAACTCCCGTGTTGCATACAATATTTTTCGTTGCATGTGGACGTAAATGCAGTTTTAAAAAACCTCCCATGGTCGTAAAATTGCATTTTACACCCATTGCAACGAAAAAGTAATTTTCCGCACGCCGTGCGTAAAGTTCGATTTTACGCACGCAAGCGTGCGTGTGATCGGACTTTACGTGCGTTTGCGATGAAAAATTTTGTTCGATACATGTGCGAAAGTTGTTTTTCGATTTTCGACTCGTACTCGACTTCCACTCGTCTCAAAACAAACCTTTCGCACTCGTATCGAAATATACTATTGCATACGTATGATTAGAAATAGCAAAAAATCTGACAAAACAGAATCGAAAAGTCATATATCGCAGCTTTCGACGTCTTTTCGATTCCCTTATGTCTCTTGACGTTGCAAATAATGGCAAAATCACCTCTTCCAAAGTCGTCGAACAATACCCAACGATTATTTCCACCTAAAACGTCGTCACTTGACAGTTCGACGAATACAATATACTATTTTAAGAGGTTATGTCGCACGCGCAGACGCAGACATGTTCTCAACCTTGTTAGTCAAGTTGGAATTTTAAACACCCGAACCCATCGAGGTTCCATGGTGTAATGGTTAGCACTCTGGACTCTGAATCCAGCGATCCGAGTTCAAATCTCGGTGGGACCTGATTTTTATCCCCGACAGATATAGCAGCCATCGAGGTGTAGGATAGTTTTTTTTTCTCATTTTACACTATCTTTGTCGAATTCGGGTCTGAAACAGCGTCATAACATTCGTTCCAAGGTCGTACAGGCAACATCAAACAGTGATGATTAAACGGTCGAATCGCGTGAACCCGATGTGAAGCATAATAATATTCTCAATATAGAAAGTCGAGCGAAAACGGAACAATCGCGACTTCCGAGATGAAGCGGCCACTCGAAGACCACGACGATGGGTACGATAAGAACCCCATCGTTTTTATGGACATTGCCGTATCCGATAAAAGAGGTAAGTACGGGTTCCGAGATTCACAGTTTTTAGGTTATACTACGCTTCAATTATTGAAGTTAAAATAAAAATTTTTCAATCGTCAAAAGTCGGACGCGTCGTTTTCGAACTTTTCAAAGACTCGGTTCCGAAAACTGCTGAAAACTTCAGGGCCTTGTGCACGGGAGAAAAAGGGATCGGGCTCCACGGGAAGCCCCTGCACTACAAAGACTCGATTTTTCACAAAGGTAACGATTTAATAAAAAGGGAAGCATTGCCATTTTTATTCATTTTTTTCTACGCATTTTCACAGTCGTTCCGCAGTGCATGCTTCAGGGAGGAGATATAGTAAACTTTGACGGTACTTCCGGCGAGAGTATCTACGGAGAACACTTCGAAGACGAGAGTTTTGAGCACAAGAACAACCAGGCGGGATGTTTGGTCATGGTCAACGAGGGTTCGAAGAATTCAAACAGCTCCCAGTTCGTCGTTACTTCCGTGCCCTGTCCTCATTTGGACGGAACAAACGTTGTGTTTGGAAGGGTTCTGAAAGGAATGGGAGTTATTTTGGAGGCGAATCGAGTCCAGACGATCAAAGACGCTCCGCAGGAGGTAAGAGAAGAATTTATGTTCTGTCATGTTCGTACGAATTTTTATACTCGTTCTTTTCACCGCCAGGAAATACGGATAATCGACTGCGGCGAGCTAGAAAGAGGAGAGTCTTGGGGACTGAACGACAATGACGGCACGGAGGACGTCTTCCCACCTTGGCCAGAGGATTGGGGTCAGGAATCTATCACCGATGAAATACGTGTAAGATTTGAATTCTGAATTTTATTGTTGAGAAAGATTCTACAAGTTCTATACCACTTCTTCCAGACCTCTTTCATCGAGAATGTTATAGAGAAGATAAAAGATTCCGGTAATCACCACTTTGCAAAGAAAGATTACTGGACTGCTGGTAGAAAGTACGAAAAGGCACTGAGATACCTCGACTGGATGGTGAATCTTAAAGACTCTGAGTACGAGCCGGATGACATTGAAATAACAGAACTAAGAGTAGTGATTCTACTGAACGTGGCTGCTGTCAGATTGAGAGAAGATCAATACCGAGAGGCGTTGAGAATCTGTAACAAGGTGGAAACAAGTCGCAGTAACGTATTTGCTGTACGGAAATTTATTCATCACCGACAATTATTTTCAGGTCCTCGAGGTGGATGAAAACAACGGCAAAGCTATGTACAGAAGGGGCTTGGCGCATATGGGATTGAACGACTATCAGCTTGCTCTGTCGGACATGAATAAAGCTTTGAAGGAAATGCCGAACAACAAGGAGATCGTTAACAGAATAGATAAATTGACAAAGATAAGCCAGTCGTATCTCGATTACGAGAAAGAGATATGCCTAAAAATGTTCAAAAAAGTTCGCCATTCGTAGACTCGAGTCGAGAACTCGGAAAACTAAAATTGTCTAAATCGTTATACAGTCTAACTGATCCAAGTATTTTTTACACTTGAGTAACGAAATTTTTGTTCGTTTGCTTTGAAACTTTTCTCTTTAGAATTACTTCGATCAAATTTCCAAACTGCATCGTATACGTAAAGCAAAATTTTATTTTCGTACGATGGTACAGAATTTACACACCAAGACGTGTCATTAATTTAATTCGAATTTCAAATACACAATTTTTATCATCGGAAAATTGTAAATTTAGACTAATTTTATCTATGATTGAATTGAAACAAAGTTTCTTCGTCAACGACGCTAGAGATTTTTTATTACATTTTAATTTCTAATTTAAGCATATTTACTCATAACAATTTTATTATGTATAACTAAAAATGCCCATATTTTGTGGAGAATTAGAACGATGAAATTGATGAAATTCATAAATTTACTCATTACTCCATGAAGCGAGAACCGGCCACGAACGGTTGAATGCTTGTTGCTTATTTGCAAAAAAAGTTGAAGAAGCTAACGCCGGAATAGATACTGACAGCTTTGTATGATTGTGATTTTGTTGATTATTTTTTAATATTTCATCCGTATGATAGATATAAGTCTGGATGAGCGTTGGAAAATCCGCGATGTTGTTCGCAGATTGGGAAAGCTAAGACATAAAGTGATTATGTTATGTATTTATTAGCTTGTAAACGTGCAGTTATTTTTATATTGTAACCATTTTATTCATATTTTGAGGCCTGTATAAATTAGATATAGACAGTGCTACAGTACATGGATGAAAAATATAAACTAAAGCCTGGTGTATATTTTATCTAGTTTTAAGACAATGTGAATACCATTATTTAATGTGTTTCGGTGCGACATCCAGAATTATAACTACACTTACTATGATGAACAATATGTATATCCAGATTATGTATCTAATTCATACAGACTTTGAATACTACGAGTCTACCGATATGACTCAATAAAAATCAATGTACTAAATACGCGGAATAATTTTGGTGTATCGCACTTTCAAAATGTTGATTTACGTTCGGTCTTGGTATGTCTGAGATTTTTTTTTTTTGAATGTGAATTTACTGTAATTGTACTCCAAAATGCAAATTCTAACTGTATGTAATTTTGCGCTACATACTAAAGCTAGTTATACTCAACAACGAATTAGGAGGCAATTTTTAGTTTGATCATTTATATCAGACGCAATTTTATTTGAGCATGCATTTTACTCAACATGCCTGTTTTGTCTATACGTAAGCAATCAATTTTCTCAAATTTGATACAATATAGATAAAATTAATCGAGTTTGTTCTAATTTATCACTATTTTAATTTTTAGTCCTGAGAGTAAAACAATATTTGACATTTTCAAGCGCGTAATATGTACAAATTTTCAACGATCCCTTTATCTCATATTCAGATGGCAGTTTAGTTTAGTTTTAGTTTAATTCAGAAAAGTTATTAGGCATTTTCAGAAGCTTGCGTCGTAGTTTGTATGAAATTTCTCAACAAAATAACGAGACAACAATTATTTGTCGGACTAATAAGTTTCACAACTGCGCGATTATCGTAATACGTAACTAGTCGCGTTCTTTGGAGAAAAATATTGTTTTCTATAGTAACGTTATATTATTACTAAGCAAAACTTCGAACTATAATAGGGACTGAATAATCCTACAGCTAAAAACGTAGAACGATTCTACTCTTATCAAGCTAAGATTCAACATTTGGCTGCTATCCAGATCAAGGAACTTTATATTCCTATGAATACCTAAATACTGATATTTTTATCCACAGAGAGCGACGATACTATAAACAATATTAACATGAATACATGTAAAAAACGGGATTTCGTGGCCTATAAAAATACACAGCACTACTTGATCCGGATCGCAGCCTTTATCACAACAAAGAGCTACGTAACAATTTTAATAGGATTAATATTAGCGGAGGCTTAGAAGCTATAAAATATTGACTAGATCCGAGGGCAGAGAAACTTACAAGTTCAAATCTTCTTTAAACCTCTAAGTTGAGAACTTTCTGACCCAATTATTCTACGTATCTCTAGTTCATCTTATTTGAAAACCAGGTTCAAATGGTTTGTTTTTTGAAACAATTTGACCGTGAAATCGAGCAAAGTCTTAAATAATGTAAAGTTTTATCATAATCGACGGATCAATTGAATTAGATGCAATTCTCTCTGAATATATTGAAGCGGGTCTTCGATAGTTGACTCTTCGATAAATTTGGAAAGTTCGAAGTTAATTGAATGAGGCTTTCTGGATCAACAAAATTTGAACAATTTATCCAATTACATAATCTGTTCGCAATTTCTCTTATTTTACTTCAATTAATATAATTTTTTATCTTTGGTTAATAGTTACTCTCGGTGTTTAATAGTTGGGTGATTTTATATGTACAAGTGAGTATTTTATTATTTTTTTTTTTTTTTGTCATGTGTAAGCATAAAGTATAAAGATTAGTCTGTCAAGTTTTTCAATTCGAAAAAACTGATCTTATCCGTATTTTTAAAGGACTTTAGTGCTCTGTCAAAATATTCCAGAATCCGCTGTTAAGTTATTTCAGCAAAAAGCGTTCATTTAAAATTACCGAAAAATTATCATCATTATTGTTATGATGCCGCTAATTCCTTTTTTTTTTCCCTTTATTTGGCACAAATTATCATTAAAATTTGTACCACTAAATATCTTGTGATAATTTGTCAATCATATAATATATAGCGATGATTATTCCTCCTTACAATTCTGGTTGCTGTTTTCCTCAGAATCTTTTTCCTTCTCGCTCCGAGCATCGCTTTCTCTTCTGCTTTCAGTTTTAATCAAACTATGCAATTCTTTGCACAGAGTTTCTTCGCATACTTCTCCGTCTTCGATAACATCTTTGTACTCTATCTCGACCTCTTCCTCAACGTCTTTGTACTCGTTTTCCATAATCTCTTCGCAGCTTTTAAAAACATCAGGATTTTCGTTAGAATTCAGAAAATCTCCGTTCTCATTGGAATTCAAAATATCCGTGTTTAT
Organism: Euura lappo; assembly: GCA_018257835.1. NCBI lineage: Eukaryota > Metazoa > Arthropoda > Insecta > Hymenoptera > Tenthredinidae > Euura > Euura lappo. The sequence goes on from JAEUYN010002205.1 coordinate 200,294, forward strand.
CTCGTCATCCGTCGTGTCCGTGGACTGTGAAACCTTCTTCAACACGCTGTCCACCAAATTCGTAGCAAAACTCTTGTTCTCGCTTCCCTCGTGTATCGTCTGGTGAATCGGCAGAGACTGAGGCCTGCTAGCCCTCGCGTATGGAAAAGAGTTCACTTCACCGGCAGGCGTGTGAACTGCTGATATCTCCGTCTGTGTTCCCACCCCGTTATCAAACGGAATAGGTTTTTGCTGCATGTTCGACATGCAGCGTTTTATCTCAGACATAGAGTCTTGGAGCTGTTGTACCTGTGGATAGAAAATGAAAGTTTAGTTTTCCCTCGCCGCAACGTCTCAACAAAATCAAGTACCTGAGAGTGTAGCAAAGTACACGTTTGCGCGAGATTGTTAACTACGTCAGTATTAGCGTGTGAAGTTCCTTCGCCGTTTCCGCCAGCCCCGGTCCCAGGCTGAAGACTTACTACCTTTTTCCAAAGTGCGTTTATCGCTTGCATTTGTAACAATTGCAGCTTATGCTCGCTTTCCAAGGCTGTTCTAGTCGCCTCCATATCGGTCGATAATTTTCTATGAAAAAGTAGTAAAATATTATATCGATTTTTTGTGATAAGTTTTCGTTTTTTACTCACTGAATGTATTTGTTTGTTCTCATTGTCTCAATACTCTTGAGTATATTGGTTGCCTTTTTGTTCAAATTTCTTGTTCGATACCCTCGCCACAATCTCTGTATGCAAATAGCTGCTTTTTCTGTGTGATCTTCTGTAATAAAATCGAATTTCTTAGAATTTCTCTCAACTGCCTATTTTTACTGACCTCTAATATTTCGTCAAACACATTTTATTGATCCCATTTTTACCCTTATTCGTATCTTCTTGACGTCGTTGATTAGCCCGGTGCCTGATGCCGTCCAATTTTGCCTGGCAAACTTCGCTGTCTTCGTCGCTGCTCATTGTGATGTTGTTATCGCCATCTCCGTCTTTTCCTCTCCTGCCCAAACCAGGGCGGCCTCTTTCATTGGCACTTTTTGGCCTGTTGATACTCCGTCCCAAATTGGGCGAGCTTTTCATATTCCTCTTAACAGGCAGAGTTTTGCTTTGAACGTAGTTATTGATTTTAACACTGTGAGGACATTTTCCATTCGAATTTGTGACAATAGGTTTTGAAATGTTTGATTTTCCGAAGCTACAATTCGTCGCCGAGTTGCTTTTCATCAGTGCGTTAGATTTCAGAATACTAAGGTTCGTTTTAGCTGCAGGTATCGGTGAGTTATTCACCGGAACTGATTTCCCCGAGTTTTCCACAGACGATTTTGCAGGGATCGTTGTCTGAATCGGAGAGTTCAACTTGCTGGGTGGCGTCTTTGGCAAAATACGCGACAGACCCGACGGAGGTCTGAAATCTGGACTCATCAGAGATTCCGGAACTGGTACTAACTTCGTTGCTGCCTGCAGCGGACTCGAGGTTTCTGAAAATATTTCAATCTGCACACTTTTGTACATAAAAACCCACGATTCAAGCTTACCTTCGACGTCTTGCGACGGCAATCCGTCGTTGTGTGATATTTTACGTCCTAGATTATTAGTGAGCATATTAGGATCCAGACTCTGAGTCATGAGCACATCGTCGCCTCCTAAAATGTGGCAACTGCTCGACGCCATGTTCGGAGCGTGACAGGAAGCTACCATCGAGTCTTGATGACAACTGGGCAATACTCGATCCGGGGATCTTATTCTCATCGAGTTTCGAGAAGAACCTATTGGAAGGGAATCTATTTCAGCTTTTAAAGTGAAAGTTCTTAAATCCGATAGCAAAAAGTGCCTGGAAGACTTTTACGCTAGCTCAGCTAGCCGATGCGTGCGAATGATAAGTTTGATGAAATGGTTGAATTATCAAAAGTTATAATTGTGAAACACCCTGTGGGTAATACAAAGCTGGATGAGTTCGTTCATCTGTAAAATTTGTAGAAATAAAATGCAGACTATCTATCGAGAGTAAGATTGACTATGCAACTTCAATACGACTGTTTTCATCCGGTTACTTCAGTCACATACACTTTAGTCATATATTATATGGCCATGCACTTCCGTGCAATACAGCCGAAACTTGTTACTTTACGAGGATCATGTACATTAAGCTGATACGAAGCGATGGCTTGACCGAAACTACGCTATACGGCTAAGGCTGACTATTATTCATTGAAACTTTGATATTCCATTTGGTACCTTTGCAAGGTGAATAGCAGGCGCAAAATTTAGCGTCGTAAAATTTTGGTGACTGTATGTTCTTATCCTCATAATAAGACAACATGGGTGCAACTGGAGAAAAAGAAATTTTGTGTCCATAAGTGTGTGTGCGCTGTGATCAATTATGATATCTCCTACTTTAAGATTTATCATCGCTGTATCGGCGTCAGAAGAATGATAATCTTTTTTACTGTGTATCTGTGTGTGTGTGTGAGGTAAAGTTACGAAAACTCGATGCAAACGACTAAAATAAAGATCATGTTGAACCTACCAGTGTAAAATTCAAGCTACAACAATTTGTCAATTTCCAAACGATATCCTCCACAGCTTGGAAAGCAATTTGTTAATTAAAAACATAGACTCTTCGATGAACGGACAACCATTTGATCGCAAATGAATGAAAGACGTTAAACTCACTGGGTCGTCTCGGAGAACTGGTCCTGTTTGTACTCAGTCTGCGTCTAGCCGCCGGCGAAGGACTCATTCCGACGCTACTCAGGCTGTGAACGCTCCCAGAATCGCTCTGCTGATTCAACTGCTGCTGGTGGTGCTGTGCCTTGCTTAGAATTAATCGCAGTTTCCTGTCCGACTCGTTTTCAAGAGACTCACCCGACAGAGGGCAAACCGAGGCGAGGTAATGCGCCAGCAGTGTGTGCTCGCCGACCCGGAACTGCCTGCCTCGCCCCTGCGAATAAAGCCACTCCGCTTTCAGGCTGAGTGGACAAGATTGGTAAAGAATTTGATTTTTTTTTGTGACTTTTTCTGTTACACAATTTCTGTTATTATTCAACGATGTTAATTTACTTTCAATCATATTTAAGGAATTAATTGATCGTCATCGAGTGCTTGGAGTAAGAACAAATCGTGCTAGGATGGAAGCAAAGACTTCAATATCTGTTAATGGGACTTACCTTTCAATCGGGTCTACGGCATAGCCATCGATCGACTTGAGGCTCATACACCAATTGATAACGAACGGGCGATAGTCGAATCCACTATAAACTATTGATTAAGAACAATAGACTAGTGATATGGTACTAAATGAGATGGTAAACAAGATATCGAATATGTATATATCAACAAAGCGCAGCTTCTAGTCAATATTCAAGCCTATGGATCTAAACTGCTGTGATTCTTCGTCACTAGTCTACCTATCTAAGTATGTAAATAATTCACTATCCACGTTCAGCGTTTTGTGAGTAATTCTGTTTCAATGTCAAATAACATCGAATTATTCTAGCTGAATTTCATAGAAACCTTAAGGGGGTTGGCAAGTCTCGAACGCCATAAGACGATGACGAAATTCAAAAGGCTTTGGCGTGGGGATTGGTGAGGTGAAAAAAATATAAAAAATACGGTTTCGATGATGAAATCACAGCTTTAATTTGAAAAAACAGTCGACATTGTAACTAGAAAATTGTGATTGTTGTGGCCACTGAAGTAGCAGTCTGTGAAAAACGGTGTAGATATTTGTACAGTATTCTTATATCATTATGAACTAAGCTTTTGTGAAACAGAGTTTTGATGAATCGAAATTTAGCGAGTTACGATTTTCTTACTAAATGATCACGTTTTACGAAATTTACACTAACGTTAACGTTTTCATCTGCATAACTGCAACAAAAGGACAAAACAAAAAATCTGTTTCATAGAAGCTTACTTCACGATAGATTAAAGGTACTGTATAAATTTCAATTCTATAGGAAAAGTAGTTACTTCAGTGGCCTTAACAGCCACAATTTTCAAGGTACAATATCGATTCTTGTTTCAAATTAAAGCTGGGATTTCAATATTGGAAACTATATTTTTCATTTTCTCACTTCACCAATCCCAGGGCTGAAAAGTGAGTTTTTGACTCCAAAAAGTGGCTAAGAAGTTACTAATAAGTGACTGAAAGTGACTGGGAAAAATTAATTATAACTCAGCAACTACATCAACGGTCGTTGCAATGGGTTGTCATTCTAATTGGAGTAAAACACAATAATTTGGAGCGATATCTAACAGATTTGAGAATAAAAAAAGATATTTTGGGAGTGCGAAACTAAATTGTGACCATAAAACTGACTTGAATGATCAAATCTTGGAAAAAGCTGGACGAACTGACTTCGATTGAAAGAAGTGAGTCGCTACCAGCCCTGCAATCCCCACGGCATAGCGTTTCGAAATTCGTTAACTTTTAAGGTGCTTGAGACTCGCAAACCCCCTTAAATAGAGTTGAACTGTTTTGATTCGAGATACTGGCGAAGATAAGGTATAAGGCTGCAGCGTTTTATAATGTAGTACGTATAAAAGGATACATACTGTTACCTGTTATACTGACACACGGGTTGTTAGCGATTGAAAAATTGACTAAATTTGTTAAATTAGCCAAATGTGACATCTCGTTAAGGTCCGTTATGTTATTGTTAGCCAATGTCAATGTCTCTAAACACCCAGGTAAGTAACGTTCGCATTGCCTCAACGTCACTATGCGATTATTGTGCAAAAATAATTCCTAAAAAACCAGTTTCATTTTTATTTTTGTTTGTTAATTTATAAAACATGACCACACAGAAAAATCGACCATTAAAAATGAATAAAACAACAAAATGCGTATCGGAGATAAACAAAAGCTCACCTTCAAACAACGGAGGTAAGAAATATCGGACAAATGGCTTATGCTGTTCTCGGATAAATCCAGGTGCTCCAATTTTGTGTTTGTGTGTAAATGTTCGACGGACTGAAATAAGGCCTTTGGTTTTATAATCTACGTCGACTTTGCATCCTGATAGCGCAATAGTGTTGATCTCTCACCTTTATGTTATTACCGGCAAGACACAGAGTCTGTAAATTTGTCATTTCTTTGATTCCTTCGATGGTAAGAATCCCATTGTTGGCAAGATTCAACGTCACAAGATTGTGAAGCTTGGAGACGCCGTACATACGCAGTAGCTGGTTTCTCACAATTGATAACTAATTAAAAAAAAAAAAAAAGAAAATTATGAAATTTTCCAAAGTCGAATTGAAATGTATAAAATGAAAATTCGCAGTGATTTAATTCTGGAAATTTACGTAAAATCGAATAAATCAAAATTAAAAATTAAAATGAAAGAGTTTATGAAACCTCGTGTGATTTTTTGCCGTTGAAAAATAATGAAAAAAATAATCTCAACGATTTGTACCGTGATTGTATTTTTTTTTTTTTTTACCTTGGTTATTTTGTTGTAAGAATCGAGATTATCCAATCGTTGTAATTCATTGTCGTCAACAATTAAAGTACTGATGTCAGCGTCCGATGGACATCTGCTTAATTTCTTCAGTCCTTGTCCGCTTAGATCGAGAGTATCGCAGACTAGAGATTCTGTGCAAAATTTTCATAGTAGTATGCGATCGTAGATTCAAATATCGTGAGTTTCTACATTGAATTTTTGTACAAAGATTTCGGCAAGACATTATCAAAAATACAAATGTCAAATTTGACAGCGTGAGAGAATATCGAGAATAATCTATCCGCTTTTGGAGTATTAATTTTACGGTATCATCAGCTGATATTGATTATAATCGATACGATAATGATAATGAAATACTGGAAATACGCAGACAACTTGATTATTCGAGATTATTCACTCTTTTGAATATATTTTATTCACTACTAACCCGTTGACGCCATGATGAACACAATAAACTGGCAGACGCCGCAAACATGGCGTCTGCTTCACGCGGACCAGTGCATTGTGGGTCGCGAGGATTTCAAATCGCGGGAAATTCAAAAACGCTGACGTTTCGGTGAAAAAACGTTAGGATATTCATTGAATCCCGCTCTCCAGCATAAAAAACTCCGCCAAAAGTTAGAAAAAAAATCTAACCGTTTGTAAATATGCATAGTTTTGAAATAATGTTCAAATTTCCGTAGAAATTCTGCATTTGAAAATTGATCACAGAAGAAATATACGGGGATCATCGTGAAGATACAATTTCAATCACCCAACTACTTTTTTAAATTAAATTTTTTTTATTTTTCTTTCACACAGTAGGGACCGTGCACACTAATACACGCTCACCAAAGTGAGAATGTATAATCGCGTATATGCATACTAGTTGCGACATCTAAAGTCCAGAACGAGCACTTTGGTGGTGAAAAATGTATGCATGTACATGACAACACATTCTCACTTTGGTGAGCGTGTATTAGTGTGCACGGTCCCTGTTGAAGCGTTTTGGCTTTGAACAGACTGCAGTGGCGGGAGATTTGAATGCTGTATTTTATCGGAGAATATTAAAACCGATTAGACCTAAGTTATTTTTATAGCGTTCGTTTTTTAGATCGTAGAACTGAGTAACTGAAATATGAATCATTCAAAATCACAATACATTAGCGTTTATAAAATTAGTGATTGGCATGATGGAATAATAATGCAATGGCGTCTCCGTAGGGATGCCAGCTGGAACGCGAATTGTTTTCGTAACGCGTTATTTAATTTGTCGGACTTTCGGGGCTTCCTCGAATCCTATAAAACGGCGTAATTAAGTATCGACTTGGGACGGATGCAGGTAAGATCTATTTATTCGTACGTCTTACGGTAGTGAAATGTAGAAAATAGTTTGTCTCGTCAATTCAATCGCTCGAGAATACGTACCTGTCACGTGTTCGTGTTTTCAAAAGTCGTCGAGCATCTAACCGTAATATGAAAACGAAAATTCGGTTACTTAACACTTGTATCAGACGTAGTTACGCGCAAAATAGTCCCGGATCTAATAACGAGTATCGAGGGAAGCAGTTTTCCAAAAAAGTTATCCGATTGAAACGGCCGAAGGCCTCGAAACCTAACCAAACATCTTTAACCTCAAAAAACGAAGCCCGCGATGTTGATACCCCGAAGAATGAATCTAAAAACGGCAAAGAATCATCGACGAGAGTCAATGCGATCAACATGCAGATGCTATCTAAATCCCTGTATGAACAATTATTCAAAAACGATAAAAATCATGAACCGACCGACGAGGAGATTAAAACCTTGAAACGTGATCTGAACGGTTACGGAATGAAAACGGACGAGTGTTCGCTTCTGGAAGACGTAGACATGAAGCTACCTCCACTGGAGGGTAAAAATTTAGAAGAACATTTCTACAACATCGGAAAAGAGCAGACCGAACCCTACCTGAAAATCATAAGCACGATAATGAAGGAGATACCAGAGATGCCTAAGGAGTGGGCATTCGAAGAGGGTTGGACGAGATACACGGACGCGGGACCAGAGAGAGTCGACTACCCTCTAGAAACCGGGCTCATCTTCGACGTGGAGGTCTGCATGGGCGCAGGACCCCTTCCAACTATGGCAACCGCGGTCAGTGACAAAGCCTGGTACAGCTGGGTCTCAAAGTCTCTGATCGACGGGAGCAGCCTGCCGGCTGGGAGCCAAAAATACACTACAGACCTTTTGATTCCTATGGAAAGTAGGCGGAAAGAGTACGGCGGCAGACTGAACGACCTGCAGAAAAGCCCGAAGATCATAGTCGGGCATAACGTGTCTTATGACAGAGCCAGGATCAAGGAACAGTACTGGCTCAATTGTACCGGGACCAGGTTCGTCGATACTATGTCTATACATGTCTGCGTGAGCGGAGTGACCAGCTACCAGAGAGCTCTGTTGAAAGCCAAGAAGCCAAAAGGGGATGACGAACTGTGGAGACAGTGCACTTCCTTGAACAGTTTATCAGAAGTGCATAAACTGTACTGTGGTGAAAAACTTGACAAGCAGATGAGGGATATGTTCGTCGAAGGAACTTTACCTGAGATAAGAGACAATTTTCGGGAACTTATCGCGTACTGCGCATCCGACGTTGTGGCCACTCACAAAGTATTGCAGAAACTTTTTCCCCTGTTTCAAGAGAGATTTCCTCACCCTGTGACGTTGGCTGGAATGCTGGAACTAGGCACTGCTTATTTGCCTGTTAATTCAAACTGGGAAAGGTACCTGGAAGAGTCGGAGCTGACCTACGACGAACTTGATAAGGAGACAAAGTTCATTTTGGCTAAGAAAGCTGACGAGGCTTGCAAACTGTTGCATAACGAAGAGTACAAAAAGGATCTATGGATGTGGGACGAGGACTGGGGCACGAGGGATATCAAGATGAAGGCTTCGTTGACCAAGGCGAAATTGAGGGACATTGACGAAATCAACGCATCTGAACACAAGGAATTATCCGACGTCGCCAAGTACCTGTCCGACGGCGAAGACGAAGTTGATCCGCTGGAAGAGAAATTTGCGTATTTGAAAGACACGAAGTATCGGTTGCCTGCCAGACTGCCACACAAACCAGGATACCCTAACTGGTACAGAAAATTGTGTCCGAAGAATGGAGACGACGATTGGGCCCCACGGCCCCAGAATATAAGCACAACTATGCAGATAACGCCGAAGTTGTTGAAATTATCCTGGGAAAATTACCCGTTGTATTTCATGAAAGAACATGGTTGGGGTTTTCTAGTACCTTATAACAGGGATCCGGATACAGACACAAAATTACCGTTGAAAGAATTATTTGCACAGTGTCCGTTGCTGACTGAAGGAAATCGAGACGGAGATACGGATTATTTGATGCAAACTCTCAGGGCTGACGTGCAGGACGATGTGGGTAAAACTGAATTTTGGAGACATAAGAAAAAAAATAAGGAAAGTCCGGTAGACGATTTTTACAAAGGTACCGGAGTCTGGTGCAACGTAGACATCGACGGATGTTGTTGGTTCTTCAAGCTACCCCACAAAGATGGAGCTTCGCACAACGTTGGTAATCCATTGGCTAAAGACTTTCTCAATAAATTTTCTGAGAACGTTTTGACTGGGCCGGATTCCAGCGCTCAAAAAGTCCTCCAAATAGCGAGGATGCTTTCCTACTGGCGAAATAACAAAGCCAGAATCTTCTCCCAAAACGTTATATGGCTTAATAAAAAAGATTTGCCCACCGTACCTAAGAAAGTGCTGGAAGATAATTCGTTCGTCAATGACGATCCGAGCTCCATGCAATACGGAGCAATTCTACCTCAAGTCGTCGTCTCCGGCACCTTAACTCGCAGGGCAGTTGAGGCTACTTGGATGACTGCTTCGAATGCTCACAAGGAACGAGTCGGCTCCGAGTTACGTGCGATGATACAAGCCCCACCTGGATATAATATCGTCGGCGCTGACGTCGACTCTCAGGAACTTTGGATCGCGTCTGTCCTCGGCGATGCTCACCGTGCGCAAATACACGGTGCGACACCATTCGGATGGATGACTTTGATCGGCACCAAGGCAAATGGGACTGACATGCACAGTGTGACGGCGAAGGCAGTTGGTATATCCAGAGATCACGCAAAGGTGATAAATTATGCCAGGATATACGGAGCGGGTCAAAAATTCGCCTCTGGATTGTTGAAGCAGTTCAATCCATCGATGCCAGAAGCTGAGGCGATATCAAAGTCTCAAAAAATGTTCGCGATGACAAAAGGGAAAAGAATCTTCCGCCTCAAGCCTGAATACACGTCCGGGGATCTCGACGACGTACCTTATTCGGGTTACACTGCTCTCAGGATAGCAAAAGCTCATGGAAAAACGGTCAATGAAATGTTTGGAAACAGTCAATGGGTCGGGGGCACGGAGTCAGCTATGTTCAATCGGCTGGAAGAAATAGCTGGAAACTTGAAGCCCGTTACACCATTTCTAAATGGTCGACTCAGCCGCGCTTTAGAGCCTGAAAGCGGAATGGATGACAAATATTTGCCAACCAGAGTAAATTGGGTCGTTCAGAGCGGAGCCGTTGACTTTTTGCACTTGATGTTAGTCTGTATGAGGTGGTTAATGAAAGACAAGACTCGTTTTTGTCTCTCGTTTCACGACGAAATCAGGTACATAGTCCCTTCCAAGTACAAATACAACGCTGCTTTGGCTATGCACATGACAAACTTGTACACCAGATCCTTTTGCGCGTATAGATTAGGCCTCAAGGACCTACCGATGTCTGTAGCATTTTTCACATCCGTAGAGGTAGATACTGTTCTGCGAAAAGAGTCGAGTCACGATTGTACAACACCATCAAATCCTCATGGCTTGCAAAATGGTTACGGAATACCGGCAGGGGAGAGTCTAAACGTACAACAGGCATTGTTGAAATCTAAAGGCTCGGTGGGTTCTGGTCATCACGCAGATCGATTAAAAACAAAATTGAAAAAAAACTGAACAAGATTAGAGTTTACTTGAATATACGATTTTATAGCTATCTACACTTTTTCTACAAATGTTTTGTAAAATACCGACATGCACGTGGATACTTGATGAAAGATGTGACTTTTGTTCATTTGTCATAAGCAGCACATGGACTGTGCCCATTTCTATGTAAATACATATATATTGTGAATAAAATTTACTTGAATTTCAAATATTTTTCGTTTTTTTTTTTATTTATTATTTTTGCATGATATGAACTTGGTTGTTACTGAAGATTGAAGTATGAAATGACAATTTCCCTCAACATTGGAAATACGAGAATTTAGAAGTGTCATTTCCAGTAGAGCAATTTTCGATCGCAGTTTCTTCCATTGCAAATTATTCTGAAAATGTAACAATTTTGATATCTAGAATAAGCAGAGATGTCGAAAGCAACAAAACGGAAGCACGTTGTGAAAGAGATCAAAGAGGATTTGAATGTTCCAAGTGACTCTCAGTCTATAGTTCGACTTGTCGCATCTAGGGGGAATAATCTTCACGAAGTGAGCAATTCACTTGGGGAGAACTACTTGGTATCAATGCCTACAAAGTACCGTAAGAACATATGGATTAAACGGGGAGACTTTGTTTTGGTCGAGCCGATAGCCGAAGGGGACAAAGTCAAGGGAGAAATAGTGAAAATACTGACAAAGGTAACTTGAAAATTGATAAAAATCGTACGTTTGTTCATTTGTTCGTTCAACAATGCCGTTTGTTTCAGGAACACATCAAATTTTACCGATCAAGAAATTGTTGGCCCCAAGAGTTTGAAAAGGACTCCAAACTCGCCGACAATGACGAAGATGATCTGTTCATCAATACTAACAGACGACCGCAAAATCACGACACTACAGAAACAGAGAGTGATACAAGTTCAGAAGCTTCAGATTCGGATTGACAACGATGCGTTTAGCGCTGATGTGGTCAATCGTCTACGTATTATTTGTACAAAATGCTGTACGTGTACTCGCGCTGTACAGTAAATTATTCTAATTTCGCAATAATAGATATATATTTTGAATAATGATGTTGAAAAAAGATTCTATTTCGAATTAGAATACCGATGTTATACTAATTGAATTACTCACGATTGAATGTACCCAAACTATTTTTTCATTACCATACCCATGAATCAACGAGGACCAAAGGTAATCCCTATTGTGATATGAAACGAGATAAGGCGCTTCCACCGATCTCTGTCAATTTCGAATAAACGATTACAATAATCTATATGATATGGTATTTTGAATTCAGATCGTCTCCGCTGATAGTATCTCATCCAAAAGAATTATTTACTCTATACATATTTACAGATTACGTTGGAGATATCAATATCCAAATCAAGTCACGTATGCAATGATGCGCAATTTCAACTGTACTATCTGATGCAGAAAACTATTCAATTTGAATAAAATTCACAGATATTGCATGTAATACAAGCATCAGAGACATTGAAAATAATCATTTCCTGTTTTACCGACTATCGATAAGCGTATAATCTACCACTAGCGCAGCGGTGCTCATCCTCCTGATGTGACGCAGTTTCGTCACATTTGAAGATTTGGTCCCCTATGCCTCATTAGCACCCTGAAAATAGAAGAATGCTCAATGCTGATAACATTATAATTACCGATTTGTGATTTGAATAATGTTTTATATGTTTCTAATGAATCGTGCGTACAAAAACGCGGTCTATATTATCTACAGGTGGTAACCCACCACATATTTTCCGAATGTCAACTGTACCATCAAGGAGACAGACAGAGACCTGGCGATAGGAAACTCGGTAACACTCAATGATAATTATTAAAAAAAATACTATGTATACTATTTTTCAAGTGGTAGCAATGGCTTTACAATTATTTTTGAGTAACACCTGCTTGGAAAGTATGATTTTCGAAGTTTATGTAGCATGCGTAAAGCGCCTGATTTCCGAACAGTGTAAAAATAAAGCCCTAGTGCGGAAAGTAAAACTTCACACTCCTTGGGAATGAGGTACTTTCCATAACTCACATAGGCTTCGAAAATCAAACCTTTCGCACTTGTAACACGGTATAATATATATATATATATATATATATAATATATATAATATATTTATATATATATATATATATATATATATATATATATATATATATCACCGTATTTATTTCCACTGGGTTTCGATTCTTCGTTTCCATGAGGGGATTTCAATGTCACGGGTTAAAATTTCCCTCGGGGATACCAATTTCAGGGTGTGGAATTTCCACTGGTAAGCCTGCGGGGTATTGTTCTCCACACCCTCCAAACAAAAGGCGGCGCAGCCTTAACTGTTGTAATGATCAAGGTGATTGCGAGGGGGAAATAACTCCTTGAATTGACGTGTCAATAGTCCGTGAATTGATTCGTAATTCACTGAATTAACGAGAATTACTTGAATTAATGAGAATTACCTGAATTGAAAGTGAATTACTTGAATTGACGAGAATTACCTGAATTAACCGTGAATTACTTGAATTAACAGTGAATTACATTGAATTAACAGTGAATTACTTGAATTAACAGTGAATTACTTGAAGTAATGAGAATTACCTGAATTGAAAGTGAATTACTTGAATTGACGAGAATTACCTGAATTAACCGTGAATTTCTTGAATTATCAGTGAATTACATTGAATCAACAGTGAATTACTTGAATTAACAGTGAATTACGTGAATTAATGAGAATTATCTGAATTAGAAGTGAATTACTTGAATTAACGAGAATTACCTGAATTAACGAGAATTACCTGAATTAACAGTGAATTACATCGAAGTAACAGTGAATTACTTGAATGACTTGAAAAAAACCCAGCGAATTACATTGAATTACCGTGAATTACTTGAATTAACAGTGAATTACTTGAAGTAATGAGAATTACCTGAATTGAAAGTGAATTACTTGAATTGACGAGAATTACCTGAATTAACCGTGAATTACTTGAATTGACGAGAATTACCTGAATTAACAGTGAATTACATTGAATTAAGTTGAATTACATTGAATTACTCTGAATTATTCTGAATTGAATGAATTATTTTGAATTGAATGAATTATTTTGAATTGAATGAATTATTTTGAATTGAATGAATTATTTTGAATTATTTCAACCCAAGAATTGATGTGTCACTCAAATCGCGAGTTATTTCCCCCTCGGGTGATTGTAACGATATAGATTTTTTTTCTTTTTTCGACGTCGTCGTCACCAAATAATTCTGTCATCTTTTCTCGTCTTTTTTGGAAATGGAAATTCAAGATATTCATTTATTGTATGTATATAATCTTAGTTCAGTTGTTAATAAAATGTCACTCATCATTGCGATAGGTATGCCAGTATGCCTACCTGACACTCTAGCAAGTCTAACAAACCCGATGGCAAGCACGTTATGTCACCGGTGTCGTTTCTTGGGCAGTAGCAAGACGGATCCATGGTATTCCACGTTTTTATCGATGTTCCGTAGTGATAGCCCAATATCCCGTTGTATATGTTGTCGTCTTTGTACTCCATGAGTATCGAACTGATTGGCGAATTTGAATTTATTGACGTAGTTTTATAGTCTTTTAGCGAAAGGACTGACCGAGGGGGGAATTAACTCGAGATTTGAGTGACACACTTATTCCGAGAGGGTTGAAGTAATTCAGAATAATTCATATGATGCAACGTAATTCTTTTGATTCAGATTAATTCAGATTGATTAAACTCAAGTCAACTCAATTCAACTTGATTCAACCAGGTTCCACTGAATTCCAGCCCATCAATTCAGGCAGTTCTCATTAATTCAAGTGAATTACGAATTATTTCATGGACTATCGACATGGAATTGACACGTCATTTCAATTAGTTATGTCCCTCTCGGGACTGACCAACTCTGTACGCTTAGAAAGACATTTTAGATTGACCGGTAATTACCTGCAGAGGTCAGGTATGAACGTGTACATTCGCTTTTCCCTGGACCTCATTGGAGGGTAAAAGAGGCCGTCGTTTCCTTTAACGGGTGAACAGTCATTTTCATTCCAAACATTCGAGTATCGTGATCCCTTAAATTCAGATATTATTCCGCTGACAAATCGATCCTTTGACCCGCGACTGACGGTGAAAGGTCCGATCTTCGTCCCATTCAGCTGTATTTATTCGCAGGATTATTCGAATTGCCGTTTGAATAATAGATTGACGAGTTGTACCTACATTGTTAAAGTAGCTGAATCGGTAAACCACCTTTTCAGGAGTCGTTCGGAGATTCGGCGGTCGCTGGTTCTCCAAAACCATACAAACCATCCCGAGTTCTGGGTAAGTATCCGGATCACAAGTCAGAGGCAGTCCGTCGAATAAAATATCCTTCACTTGACCCTTGATGAATATGCTATCTCGTTCAGCGAACAGCAGAGGAATGTTGACTCCGATTGTCGGTAGAAAGCCAGGGGCTAAACTCACTATCTGATTAAAATCATAGGCGACGAAGAGTTTATTGCGTCGAATTAATTTACGCTATCACAAAATAAAGAGCGAAAAGAGAGACAATAAGTTTACCTTGAGAATAGTTCCCATATAAGCGGAATTCAATATCGTAATTTCGTCATGTTCTGATAAGTTTCCGGATTTTGTGGCGTTAAAGAAAAACGTTCGTTTCGTCGTGTGCTCAATTGTATCTGCGGATTCGTTCACTGCGTTGACGATTCTATCGACATGGATGCTGCGAAAGATTCGAATTTGAAATCTCAACGATACTAAGATTAGGATTGAATCGATGAAATGGAATCTCCGATCATGTAACGAACTCACTCGTAAACGTAGGGACCACGTTCTACCAAAATTGCCACAGCACCCGTCTTTTGTACGGCCTCAGGGTTCAAAAGGTCAAAAAGATACACTTTGAATTCAACATCCACCGATTTCCAAATATCGTAAGTAAGAATTCCATCGATCAACGAAACTTTCTGTAAATATATCGGTGGAAATTGAAAGGCTTATGAGAATGAGAGAAAAAAACTTGTTGTACTGCCTACACTCTTGATGACGTGGTTTATCAGAAGCTCGTTGGGCTTGATAATGACGATTACTGTCCCAACGATGCAGAGAAGAACACCAAAACCGAGAGAAAGAGTCACGACCTTCGGTGTCCACATGGTTTGAAAATTCAGAACAAACTGTACTTCGATTGAAGAGATTATTTTTCAAATCGCGTGTTGAATTGCGAATACGGATAGGCTATCGTACCGGAGATCCAGTGCACAACGAGGACTCTTTACATTAGTGATGAGTGCGTCGCGGGTTGTCCAATTATGTTACAACGTCGTGCGCGACGATTTATAGTGCAACAGATATCTATCAGAATGTGAATTTCTTGCGATCGATGAATAATTATTCAATCGCATTATTCATTTTTACTTAGATTGTTGGATGTATAGCCACGATCCGATCACCTACAAAATGCAAGGGAATATCGTAAGGAAACCGGAGATTTCAAGTACTATTTTTTAGTACTTGAAATCTGCTCCGCGTTCTCCTAAACGAAACAAAACAAAACAAAACAAAACAAGAAGAAATGTTATAAATGGAGACGAACGGCATGAAAATGATTCTTTTCAATTCACCCTGTCCGACCTGAATGGACAGCGCCTTGTGTACCGACGAGACTTTATCATATCAAGTTTTTCAATAGGGCTGGGCTGGCCATTCCAATTACGAATAACAACTGTAATTTGTAATTTGTAAAGTAATTAGTCACACTGGTATGAAAATTGCAGCTGACTGTGGTTCAGACACTGATATATACAACTAACTGGGCAGCGGATCGCCTATCCTAAGACCTGTAGGTCTACTTGGCCGTAATTCTAACTACGCCACAGTCTGCGAACAAAGTTTCGGTGACAATATTTTCAAATTGGCTGATTCAGGATTCTTCTTGAGGATAGGGCGGTGAGTTGTCACGCCGGCAGGTATCCTTTCCGCATCATATGCCGCCCTAGCAGTTTTGTAGTGCTTACACCGCGACGTGCCACCCCTTGGTCGGAGGTAATGCCGCAGGTCTGCATCCAAAATTATTGCGAATAGCGTTACCGCGGACAGATCACAGCTCATCGCCGACCCTAACCTCCGAACAGTTCGACATCAGGCAGCTTCGGTGAATGAGGTTATGTTTCATCGCGATGTACGATAATATTTCGTCATTTTTCCAACGTTTTTCTCTTATTGTCACAATGTTATCACTCACCCTACGTTTAATAAAATCACGTTAGCGTTTCTGACAGCTGGCGGAGTAGCGGACTCCATGACACATACAACTTGGATCGATTTATTTCTATCGATATCGACTTTTAGCGTATGTATATGATAGTTGCTCACTCGCGACCGAGATGGCGTTGATGGATTCACAAAATGGTCGGAACCAATCAACGTGAACGGCTGCGTTCAGACAGCCTATCACTCCTCGAGTTTGGGTCTAGCGCTACGTCACAACCAATCAGCGTCGAGAGTATCACGTCACGGGTACCCCATGGTCCGCGCCCTCGGCATATAAACGATGCGAGACGAGCTGCCGGCACATTTCTCCGGAAGCGGTGGAACGCATCACTACCTTACATGAGCAAGTGTAAGTTCCATCAACCCTGGTCAGATGCGACCTAACCTTCGCATCGACATGAACCTGATTTTTTGTCGGCACATGGACTAACGTCCGATAACTGCCGGAACAAAATAAAAATAAAAACCTGATTATTTTCCCTATAACATTCCTTTCCTTTATCGTTTTTATCCTTTCGATAATTAGATTGCGTATTGCAATTCCGCGGAGTATAGTCTCTGATCTACGGGTAAATTAATTTTACCTAGCGGTCGAGTTATTTCTCCAACGAATTGCAATACATTCGGTATAGTGAGTTAATTAATAGCTTGTCCCATATCACGCGGCAGTCACAGCTTCTATATAATATTATTCTCAGTTTAGCATTTCAATCTTAGCGTCTTTCTGTAATACTTGCGCTATTCTTTCAATAATTAGATTGGGTATTGCAATTCCACGGGGTAGCTGTAATCAACGAATTGCAATACATTCGGTATAGTGAGTTAATTAATAGCTTGTTCCATCACGCGGCAGTCACAGCTTCTATGTAATATTATTCTCAGTTTAGCATTTCAATCTTAGCGTCTTTCTGTAATACTTGCGCTATTATTCTTTCGATAATTAGATTGGGTATTGCAATTCCACGGGGTAGCTGTAATCAACGAATTGCAATACATTCGGTATAGTGAGTTAATTAATAGCTTGTTCCATCACGCGGCAGTCACAGCTTCTATGTAATATTATATCTCAGTTTAGCATTTCAATCTCAGCGTCTTTCTTTAATACTTGCGCTATCCTTTCGATGATTAGATTGCGTATTGCGATTCTGCGGAGTATAGTCTCTGATCTACGGGTAAATCAATTTTACCTAGCGGTCGAGTTATTTTTCCAACGAATTGCAATACATTCGGTATAGTGAGTTAAATTAATAGCTTGTTCCATCACGCGGCAGTCACAGCTTCTATGTAATATTATTCTCAGTTTAGCATTTCAATCTCAGCGTCTTTCTTTAATACTTACGCTATTCTTTCGATAATTAGATTGCGTATTGCAATTCCGCGGAGTATAGTCTCTGATCTACGGGTAAATTCATTTTACCTAGCGGTCGAGTTATTTCTCCAACGAATTGCAATACATTCGGTATAGTGAGTTATTTAAATAGCTTGTCCCATATCACGCGGCAGTGACAGCTTCTATACAATATTGTTCTCGGTTTGGCATTTCAGTCTCAGCGTCTTTATTTTCAATTTCCACTCTTCTTTCGATAATTAGATTGCGTATTGCAATTCCGCGGGGTAGCTCTGATCAACGAATTGCAATACATTCGGTATAACGGTGAGTCTCCGCAGATTGTAGATTGTCGCCAACGGGTAATTAATGCATATTACTCCGCGGCGGATCTGTAACTCTAACGAGATTCATACCGTTTGTTATCATTTCAAATCGGTCCATGTCTTATAATGATTCCTTGGATATTTTCTCGATTTATTTCACTCGGATCCTGCCCCGAACTAATCCACTCTGTTTTCTTCTTCAGTTTGCAGAACTTTAACGAGATGGGAAGACGAAAAAACACAAAGGACCACGATCATCCAGAGAATCCGAAGGGGAAGAAACAGCCACCTCCGAAGATCAAAGTCTGTGCGTTTTGCCAGAAAGTTGGCCACACGTCACGCTTCAGCAAACAATGCGGCAGATCTTATCGCAAGCAACCAAGCGGCGCCGAACCAGTTCCAGGAACCAGCACAGATTCGGGGACCTTGGCCAAGGACGTCGTACGGTGTGCATCGTGCTCCAAATATGGCCACAAACGAGCATCGTCCAAGGCCTGCGACAATTACCAACCACGTGCAGCGGAGCAGAGCACAGGGTTGGCGACGAAGGACAGACAGACGTATTCCATCAAGTGCGGTTTCGGAAGGATATGCAAGAATGACGTCGTCTTCAGGCTGGTGAACGAGGACGTCCGTGTCATCTCCAGATTCCTCATCGAGTCCTCGTACCTGATCGAATACTGCGTCCGCGACCCCAAACGATGGCTCGTTGGCGAATGGAAGACGATGGACGCTCAGCCCGACATACGAGTGATGATGATGCATCTGACCCGTGGATACACTCCGAACGCGAATAAGAGACCGGGCCGACAATTCTACAGCCTTTTCGCAGAGTACATCGCGATGCGTGACGTGCACAGCGGCGGTCCATTGTACGAGAACATTCATCGTGGTCCGTTATACGATCAGGCTTGTGCGGAATTTACCAGAAATTTCGCGACAAACGTTACGACGCACGCCGGAGTGCGTGTGCGTAACTACCTTATCAAGGTAGCCGGGATGCCACGAACAGACGCGTACGATAGTGTCGACGCGTTGTTTAACACCAACGCACGCCCAGTGATCATCGACGAGGGCAACCCGTTCAACGACTTCGACGACCTCGACTTCACCGAAATCGACACCAAGTGGTGGAGGTTCGTCGGGTTCTACCAGCGGCTCCAGCAACGTATGCTGGAACCAGCGACGGAGGAGGTCCAGCAAAGGGACACGGAACGTCGAGCCGCGGCTGAAGAACGTCGGCTAGCGAGGGCTGAGAGGGCTAGGGCGCGCGAAGCCGAAAACCCACGCAAGGGAAAGTCCCTGGCAAAGGCGAAAAAGAAGAAAAAGCCCAAGGTGCCCGCTGCGGAACCACAAACTTGGGGAAAGGGGTTCGTCCTGGTTCCCATATACAACGTGGGTGCTAAACACCTGTTGTACGACACGGGGGCGGTCCAGAGGCTTCTGATTCGTGCAGAGGACGAGAGCGACGGCCAGCACCCGTTTTCGGAGTCTTCGGAGCCAGTCAACAGAAATCCGGGCGCTTACTCAAAAGACCCGCTGGTGCTGTGGAAAAAGTGCTTCCAGATACCGGAAAAGCTGATTCGGGATAAGAAGTTTGCCTGCTCCGTGTCCACCAACGGCGTGGACGTCTCGATACACTGTGCTCGACCGAAGCCGGACGACGAGGAAGACGCCACTCCGTCGAAACGTCGCAAGCTTTCGACGACAGGCAAGGCCAAGACGGGGGAATTCGACCGACGGCACCCGCTGAGGGACCACGCGAGTGACTACACTCGGATGGTCGGCATTGACCCCGGCAAAAAGTGAGTATAGTTCGTTGTGTGCCACCCCCCATCGCTGATGGCGATTTCAGTTCGGGTCACAGTTTAACAAACTTGTTGCATTTTCAGAATCGCGTGCGGCGGAGTGATTCGAACGAGCGACGAGGATACCGACGCCGTCGATAAGCGGGCGAAAAATAATCAGCAGAGGATCTGCCTAAGCACCGCAGCATTCCGATTCAACAGCGGGTTCTACAAGCGGGAGAAGCAGCGCGTCAAGTTGACCGGGACTGTCGATTTGGCACGGCAGAATCTTCTCGCTACGGAGCGATTCGTGGGGCTAAACACAAAGGACCCCGACAGGTACGCGATCGTCACGGAATACCGTCTGCGGCAATTCAAGTTATGCCAGGCCACGTACGAGAAGAGGTCGGTCACTCGGCTGCATTGGCAGAAGAAGTGGCGTACCCAGCAGACCACGGACAGATTGGTGAATTACCTGTCCACGGGAGAGGATACGCAGAAGCAAAAAGGACATGCTCGGAAGAGACGAAGGAGAAGGAAGAAGCCTGCTGACGAACAAGAAGAGGATCCCGCGATGACGCTCGTCGAGGCACTTGCCGGGAATATGAGCATCGACGAGGATTCCGATGACGGTACCAGTGGTGCAAAGGTGAGCACACTGTGACTGCACCCGAGATAAAGTTGACTCATTTTTCTGTCGTTTTCATTGTGAGTAATGTTGCGTGATTCTGATATCTTTCAAGGCCAAGGCGGACGACAACCACGACTCGTCGAGCGACAGCGATTTCGAGATCCGCCGTCCCCAGTCGGCGAAGACGGGGAGAGGAAAGGGTCCTGCAGCAAAGACCGTCACCAGGAAGCCAGAGTTGGCACTTCCGGGTCCTTCGAAGCCATCGACGAGCTTCACGCCCAAGCCGGCCGAGAGACGAAAGGTGAGCACACCGTCCCCTGCACCATTCCTTGTGTTTCAATCGACGTTTCCAAAGCCGTTGTGTGACTAATGTTGCGTGATTATGATATCTTTCAAGGCGAAGGTGGTGGTGGTAGACAACGACTACGACTTTTCGAGCGACAGCGACTTCGAGATACGCCGTCCCAAGTCGGCGAAGACGGGGAGAGGAAAGGGTCCTGCAGCAAAGACCGTCACCAAGAAGCCTGCAGAGTTGGCACTTCCGGGTCCTTCGAAGCCATCGACGAGCTTCACGCCCAAGCCAGCCGAGAGACGAAAGGTGAGCACACTGTGATTGATCCCGACGGGGTGAATAGTTTTTTGTAATAATACCGAATACGAGTGCATAATTCCGACATCTTTTCAGGCAACGATGAGCAGCACTCCGTCGACGAAGAGAAAATCCGAATCCGGCCAAGGAAAGGTTCAGACTCTCGTCGTTTTGGGGCAGTTCAAGATCCCCAAGGGCACGAAAGGGAGTCCCGGAGCACCGCTCACGAAGCTGCTCAAGCGATTCAATGACCGTGCACACCGTGGCCAGAAAGATATACACATCGTCATCGTCGACGAATTCCGGACGACCATGTGCTGCAGCCAGTGCAACCGAAAGTGCACCAAGATATCCACCGGCAGAGACAGATACCTGTACTGCGCGCCGTGTGGAATCACTTGGAACAGGGACGTGAACGCCGGCCAAAACATTCTGAACCTCGGCCTCGTCCGCAACGGATTGGTTCCGGACGGTTACATGCCCGACGTCGCCAACTTCGGCCGCGACCGACGAGTTGCCCGATAATTATGAACTATTTGTTATTGCAACAAATGCGTTCCGAACGCCGATTTCGCGATCGGTTGACTCGGTGCGTCAGCGATGTCTCACGACCGCTGTAATTAAATTATTCTTTGTATACTATATGCCTTCTATCGTTTAATCATTGTGCCATGAATATAATAATAATAATAATAATAGATTTTTGAGAGATTAAACTTGTGCGTTTTTCTTTAATTTATACTATTTTCCTTCTCTTCTATCTTCTTTTCTTAGTCAACGTTCAATATCTCACAGTCAGGAGTTTTGATAAGGTTTCGATCTTGAATTTTTTTTAGTCGACGTCATCTCCTTCTTACAACTCTCGACAATTCAGAAAAATGAGAACAGAAATATTTCTGGAATCAAATAAATGAGTCACACTAGTTAAACCTCAGACGTAAACGAAATATTTATTCGTATGAAGGATTCAACAGTCGCAAGATAAGATACAGTGGCGATATCAAGTACATTTTATTTTTTCAATTTTTATACACTCATTGTCAAATACAATATTGATTCACGGATAATAATATGCATACCATTCTTTATCAGAGTTTTTCTACGTCAAAAGTATATCAGAATCAAAGTGCACATTGCTTGTTCAATCGGAGGGTGTGGAGTTTTTTTTTTTCAATCATCGGCCTATTATACTTGGTGGAAACACTTATCTTTTGAGAAATAGACCGAGAAACGGCCTGCCAAATGTCTGGATTCCACAGAGGCAACGAAACGTTCAAAACGAGTAGGAAATGCATCGTAACCAATTGAAAAGTAACCATTACACACTTTCACAAAGAACGCGTCATTGCCTCAATAATGAGCTTTCTCTTTACAAAGCGCTTGAAAGGACGGAAACGAAAAATGACACAGAAATATCGCATTTTTCGTTTCCGTGCTTTCAAGCGCTGTACCCACCCTTTTCTCCGGTCTCAATTGTTCGCTATTGTTCAGCTGTTTGACATCTTTTTCTCGGAAAAAAAGATTTTTGTATGATTGGATCAAATTTGATCAAAATCGATAGGATTTGATGAAATTCGATCCTGATTATGTCTTTTTCACTTTTTTTTCGAATCTAAGATCAGAAATTTATCAGTTTGGATAAATTCACATAATATTGTAAACTTCGAACAAATTTAATCAGAGTCGACAACATTTTATGAAGGTTGATTTGATACAGACAAAATTTCTGGTTAGAGAAAGGAGAAACTTGGCAGCGATTCGCTGCCGCGAATTTTGATCTCATCGAATTCTATGTAATCTCACAAAAACTATTTTGAAAGAGTATTCTTGACCTCCATGATTGTTGATAGTGAGTTTCTTGGGTGTAGGTCAGTAGAAAAAAACGTCAGTTATGATGTTAACGTTTCGGTCCGAGTGAGGACCCTCCTCAGAACAATATTTTTATTAACATCAGTTAAAAAAAAAAGGGTTACAACAAATTTAACATCATATCTGACGTTTTTTTCTACTAACCTACACCCAAGAAACTCACTATCAAAAACTATTTTTTCCCGGGTTCTTTATCTCGAGACGATGCAAGAAAGAATGCAATGCAGAATAATGGTCGTGCAGAAAAAACCACATTAACATCGATGAGTCTGTCTAAACATTACTTTGCGGAAAATGTGTAGTTTCAGCTAATCCATTCACTATGGCTGATCTGCATATCTGTATACGGTATGGAAGCGTTACAAATCATGAGGCTACATGTGAGTGTTGATAAATGGCGTTACAGTAATCCCCTGCGGTAGGATGTTTTAGTTGTTTCGTACGCACGGTTGTTGGTTGAGCCAACGTGGTTCGGAAGTGCCGAAATGACTCCAAAGCTTTTACACGGTACAAGAGGGATCGAGATGAAGATGAGACGATCCCCATGGTCCTGACCCAAATGTGTTTTTCCGGGTTTGCATTTTTAATAAATCGCTTGAAGCGGATGTTAGATA
Organism: Euura lappo; assembly: GCA_018257835.1. Classification (NCBI taxonomy): domain Eukaryota; kingdom Metazoa; phylum Arthropoda; class Insecta; order Hymenoptera; family Tenthredinidae; genus Euura; species Euura lappo. The sequence goes on from JAEUYN010002205.1 coordinate 224,162, forward strand.
TTCATGATGAAGATACACCGATTTCCTTTTCCCTTATCATCATACTGCCGATCATGTGGATATAGGCAATTTGATTTATAGGGAACATATGGCTCTGAGTGGCTAATTGTAATCTGAAGGTGACAGCTCCCTGTGCCCTAATCTTGTGTTGTGATTAATTATTATGAATCACAAGACCCGACAAGATCGGATTCTGATTCCGCTATTAGCACGAAAATGGGAAGTCTTATATTATTTTTCAAACGGCACTATCCTTTTTCTCAAAATTGTGTAATTTCAAGCTGTATAACTTTTCCCTGTGATACACCTAGATGAATGCTCGTAATCGTCGGTAACAAAAACACAGGAATAGAATCTCACGTTCCATATGCAGAACTTTGAGGTCAAAATTTCGCTTTTCGAATTTGCGACGAGTGGAATTGAACTAACATAAGTGCAGGTTGAATGTTGGTAATATAATCCAACGTGGACGTTTCAAGAAATTTTTAACCATGTGCTCAGTCACAGTTTTCAAAAAGTTACAAAACTGTGAAATAATACGATTCATCGGGTATGACGTGGCCCTTTGGAGAAAGAATTGCTCACATTTCCATATGCAGAGAATTTGCATACGAATATACGTCATAGCAATGACGATGACTTCCAGCTGGGAAGAATCTGCAAACTTCAAAGATATTGACATACCTATTATATGAGATTTTGTGAAAAGTGAGGGGGAAATAAGTTAAAGTTTGATTAACACAGTCATTTTATAGTTCAAATTGATTAGAATTAATGCCTTGGTCATCCAATTCAATTTTTTTAATTCAAGTCGATTAATTATAATTCGAATTATTCACTGACAATTCTTGTAAATTAACATGATGTCTTGAAACTTGTAAAAGTTCAAAACAGCTGACACTTTGGTGAGGTATTATACCTTTTGTGTCGTACGTGACATACGTGGTTGTGAATTTAACACGCCACGAAGGTCTTCATTATGAAAGAAAATTATAGATATAGCTACTATAGATCTTCCACGCAGGCTGCGTGAAGCTTGATCCAGTAGACCTATAATTCTTTTAGAGGCAATACATAAGAATTGGTCTAGAAACGCAAATACAAATTACCATAAATATCATCGCGTTTAGGAAATTGAGACATTGCATCCTGGCTGTCCTGGAGGATATAAAGAAGTGGGTTAAACGATTTATTGAGTCTAAAAGCTCGGATCTGTAATCCACTATACAGATTTCGGTCGTAGGTCAAGCTGTCTCAGGGAAACTAAAATATTTTTCGGAAGTCAGAGCTGATTTACGATCGCAATTTTTTCCACATCGCATGACTGATTCACTCCGACTTCTATCGATAAATTTGCAACATTGGTCGAGGTGCAGAAAGTTATGCATAGTATTGCAGTTTTGTAGCCGAGCACATAACTCGAATATATACGAATAGGTACATATTGCCGAAGGGAGAAACGTGACAATGTTACGTAAAAGAATCTGCACCTAGGTGAAAGTATGGAGATATTGAAACTGCGGAACATTTTTCCAATATACTCAAATCGAAGTTCGTGTAACCATAAAAATTCAGTTAATGTCACATGGATTGGAATTTATTGACTGATAAGTGACGCTAATACGTCAGTGTCACCGTTCATCAAAACAAGGCGATGAGGTTGCTTTCAGCACTCACAAAATGGAATCACTGATCACAGATCACAGACTGCACTGGCATGACAATCACAATCACGTAGACAGAGTCAAAGCTAAATCAAATACAACATTATATGATACGAATGCAACAAAAATACAACAATATATGAACAGTCTGCTGCTCAGTAGCGGATTTGGAGAACGTAATAAACGTAATACTGACGTTTTAGCGTGGGTTCAAATTATCTGATAAAAACAGAGTCGTATGTTTCGTGGATTTTTTGAACCTTAGACCAATATCTACTCCATACACCGAAAATCAATGTCACCCTAGTTGCATATGTTCAAAAGTCTCCATGGGGCTCATCTACACCATGACCCGGTATAGCATCGGATTGATTGACAAACTGTGTCCCTTTATCCTCATAACTTTGTGGTAGATATGGAACGAATTCTAGATAGCATCGGTTTGATTGACAAACTGTGTCCCTTTATCCTCATAACTTTGTGGTAGATATGGAACGAATTCTAGATAGCATCGGATTGATTGACAAACTGCGTCCCTTTATCCTCATAACTTTGTGGTAGATATGGAACGAATTCCAGATACGGAAATGAAGATAATAACTCACTTTCTCACATAGGTACATTGGAAAATGTTCTTTTGACGGAGAATGAGGGATGATCTTGTTTCATACTACCGCTTACACATTGTTATCCCCCGGTAAGTAGGTAATAGAGTTGCTGGAATTCCGCTCGTACAATTTCTGAAACTAAATTCGTTATTAATAAACGAATTATGAATTTCCTTTCGTTCCACGTGAAACGAAAGATAATGGAACTTTTTTTTAAAACATCCCTCTTCAAACATTCTTTGAAAAGTTCTGATCAACTGGATTCATATATCCGTACTTTTCCGAGTCTCGTCCCTCTTGCATCAAATTACTTGGAAAACTCGAGCTAAGGAAATAAGAGAAAACGGTATTGATAATATTAATGATAAGAAGAAATTGCAAAAGATTCATTTCTATTAGCTTCATTGTACATAATGGGCTCGATTTCACCGCCTTCAGAACAAAGCATGGAATACTATCTGATAAATCTGGATTAAAATGATTCTCCCCTTTCATCAGAGCACTTTGAAAAATATTGAAATCGCATCGCAGACGGAATTGAAATTCTGGGTAAGATCACGCTGACGTCAGTTCTCTTTTTACCATTAGAGAGGTGTCGCTTTTGGAGCTGTTGAAGAAATCTACGAACTTACTCACTCATCAAGCATTTCTAGAGGAAACTTGAAATAAAATTTTTCACCTAATAGGTGATCGTTACCCAGTCTACATCTGGTCTTTATAATACCATTTCCTCTGAGTTGAAACTTGATAAACAAGCCTAGTTGATAAGACTAATTTATGACAGTAGAGCAAATACAACGTCATTGTGCTTCTTCATATTCGATGGTCTTCGCAATGTTTTCTGTTCATACGCCTCTGACTAATTACGCAAGTGATAAATTAAATTGTGATTACATTTCTACGGAATTGGAGGCTTATACAAGTTTCCGAGGAGTACGTGTACTGTACATACACTACGCAGCGTATAGTTTGGTGTTATTATCAAGAAAACTTCGATCGTTAGTCGAAGGAAGCTTTCAAGCAACTTCTTCACACAATTTACCACAGTTCTTATTCTGTATATTCTGTTGAGAGGATTTCCGAACAAGACTGAAGGGTATTTAGGAAGGAAGCCGTTCGATATTGTTCAACGTCTGAATAAATGTTTGATTCATGGTGTCTATCGAAATAAAAAAAATTAACCTTTATACTCTGTCACTGCTGATAAATAGAGCCAACCATTTCCCAGGGTATTTGCACATGAAAGCTTCGAGTTTATGTTACGACCCTCCTGGGTACTTCGGTGGCATATATCTATATCCAAATCACCGGCGACTGCAAGAGAGAATTCCCAGGATGGTAGTGTGCCATTTGAACTTTCTTAACATTCTGTGTTTTTCGCAAAATCCAGTTTCTTAAATTTATGTTACTCCGGCGTTTTCCATCTTATGGATCTGGGCACCGATTACTCTCACCTGCTTGTGCTCTTCCCGAAGTGAGGATACTCACAGAAAGAGATTTTATCCAAGTTGAAGGAAAATAGTGTAACTTTTTTCTTATTATTTATATTTTGTTGTATTTAACAGCGCATACGCTGAGCGTAAAATTTTGAACTAACAATAAAACATATAATGTTCCACCTTGATCGCGCAATGATTTGAATGTAATTTCGAAATTATATACTCCAATAAACACACAGTGGTTGATATGCAGTGTAATCAACGTGTCTCATCAAAACACGTGTCTTTCTGGTTTATTCTACCAAGAATACACGTTTCAAACACTTATCTCTCTCGTCGTTTACACGATACGTTTCCATACGTGATACACGTGGTCCAAACGGACATCGTACCTAAAAATTCGTCGTGCCAAAGAGTGTATTCCTCGTAGAATATACCACGAATACACGTGTTCATGGTCGTTTTTAACGTGCGGAACACGTTGATGAGACACGTTGATTACACTGAATATCAACCACTGTGTGTTTATTAGGTTATTGGAAAAATCAACGAAAGCAAAATCAAAGAAGGATTCAATTACAATTTTATACGCTTTGAAATTCTTTGCGTACTCACCTACGTGAAGCGAATGAAAGAATCGATTGACAAAATTCATGCAATTTTCGATAGCTGAAAGCGACGTGCAGAGTTCATTGGGGGGAGGAGGTATGCAGTAAATTGCTTTGTCAATCATTCTTTTTTAGCAACATTGGCCTCGTAGCACGCACAAAAGATACAATCGACATGGCTAAGTGTTCTTTTTTATAAACATTGAAAATGTTTCTATTTTCGGGGTATTTGGAGGGGATAGGGAAATCAATGTTAAATAAATGTCACGAAAAAACGTCACGGTCGTCATCAGATAAGTGTGGTGGGGGTTGAGTACCACAAAAACAGGTTTATTTTCAGTGTCCTGCATTCTTGCATCCCATTTGAGATTTGTAAATATTGTCAGAAAAGAACATTTTATTCAAATATTTGATGAATGTGTTTCAATAGATATGCTGATATCTGACTTGTGAAATAAAGTAAAGATTATTTGCAGAAGAATAATCTAACAGAATAAATGAAGTATTAGAACCAGTAGAGCCGTTCAAACTGCTTATATACATCATTGCTAACAATGAGACTAAATTTTGAACTTTCGCTGTTCAACAAAGGAAGGAAGACAAAGAAGTGATATTATTAACGTCGATGCTGAGAATTATTTCAATTTGTTTACTGCAGCTGCCAACCTTCTTCATATTTGTACAAGGCTCTGCACTGAAAAGTCTACTGTCGGATCTGCAGCAAGATCTTCTGCAGTGATTCTGATGTCATCAGAGTGCGGAGAGTATCTTCTTTGGTAAAATTGATGTCAAGAGAAAATCTAGATTGCAAATCAATTATCGACGACCCCTGAATAGGATTTACCATAATAAACTAAACCTTTTCAGAATATAATTCGTACAAGAATGAATTGTCTCGTCTTCGATTGCAAACAACAGATCAAAGGAAACTGGAACGCGCGTTCTTAGGATGATCAATCAATGACGGCTATAATTCCAAAGAAGATTTCAACGAACAGATTGTAGAAAAGTTTAAGCTTCCCATATCCTGAGCCAAATTCCGGGAATATAGTATGTAAAGCTGGTGTGTTTAATTCTCTCCGGCTGACGGAGAGTAAAACAAGGGTTGACCATAATTATGACAGACAGAGACATCTGAAGCCATGAGAGTAAATGGTCTCTGAAATTCAACTGAATTCTTGACGCACGAGCCCAAATTATTTCCTTATTTGTTGCAATGGTAGAAGATAAGGTAACAATTTGGCTCCCGTTGGCATCTTTCCGCGTTTACCGACCAGAGCTTTTTTCCGCTCCTCGTTATACCGATTGTGAGTCTGAATACACTTGAGATAGCTGTGTAATAGAGGTAGACAGAGATATATAGATAGGGGCAGAGTTAGGTAGAGGTAAACAGACACGAGCCGGCAATTTGGCGCCCTCAAACTCATCGTGAGAGAAATCTCAGCCGTTACCATGCTGAGATATCAGTGACAACGGATCCACCTGCGTGGATGGATTGGTCTAGTTATAAAAGCCGGTAGATCGTGTGGTGGATCTCCGGGATCGTTATTGACCGTTCAATACTTCATGCCTCAGAAGTTGCACAGATTTCATTGCAGTGTTGGATTCTGTGAATGTGGATTCCTGGTTTCAATATTCGATAAAATTTCTACCTGAAAGTTCAATGCTCCGAGGTTGTGAACCGCGTCAATATACTAGAAAGGATTAGGGCGTGAAACACATATCGTACTATGTCAATACAAGCTTGCCAGTAAGGATTTGAATAACTGTGATAAAACTCACCGTATTATGTGCAGCCATTATGCATTATACTGTCCAAACAATTTTTCCCGTTCCATATCGAACGATACGGACTTTTAATGACGTCCAATTGCTAGTGATGATAACAAAGTGTCTGCATATTTATACAGAGAATCAGTATTACAATATTCGAGTTCGATTCTCAGCCAGCTGGACCTGGAAACGAACTTGATAGCCCAGTCACCTTGGGAAAAGTAGCTGACATCTGACCCAAAGTTTTGAAACTTGGTGTACGTGTTCTTTTTGGCATCACATTGAACCACAAAAAAGTCCCCGTGCGTACCTGTAGAGCTAGCGTCGCAATCTTGGAAAACAGGTCCAATTTTTCAGTTTTTCGGGTTTATCTCGGTAAAGGTCAATTTCTTCGAAATTAAGGTGGAATAATAAAAGAAGGATAACAAAGTTTCACACAAAAAAGGATACAGCATGAATACTCGTTCAGTGCATGGCTTTCTCGTAAAAAAGCGAAACATCGAAAAATTGCACCTGTTTTCCAAGATAGCTGCGCTAGCTCTACAGGCACGCACGGGGACTTTTTTGTGGTTCAATCTGATGCCAAATGGAACACGTACACCGAGTTTCAAAACTTTGGGTCCGATGTCCGCAATTCGTCAAATTTAGTACTAAGGTGACTGGGCTATGAACAGAATCGACAATATCTCATGGTTTTTGAACTTTTCCAATTTATCTTTTCCTGACCCCTCGGGGTGCGTCGAGTCATTAATCATCCCATGAACGGCACAGTGTAGATGGTCTTGAAACTTGTTCTGACAAAGTGAACACCGTTTTACAAATAGCCGGAAATTTGCTTTCCGTAACTTATCAGCTGTGAAGATCTGCACTAAAGAACAATAAAAATGGACACTGTATCGACAACTACGATGATGGTTGACCCCGATGTTAATCTGTCGGATGTATCCCATATGTCATCGATAAATATAACGGAAAAGAGACTTCTGGAAATTCTGCTCGGGGTGAAATACTTGCCCCTGAACGTTGTTCTTCCATTGACTTTGGCTTATGTGACGCTCGTAGTTACCGGCTTGTTGGGCAATGTGATAACTTGTGTAGTGATCATCAGAAAGCCTACGATGCAAACTGCAACTAATTATTATCTCTTCAACCTGGCAATTTCCGATCTCACATTGCTTCTGTTGGGTGAGTAAAAATAGCGAATATGCTTTCATACTTTTTGGACTACATTTATTCAGTGAGTAATCCAGTCGAGATATCAAAGTGTTGATTCCAATATTGAAATTGAGGAAATCGAGTGCTCGCGTGGTATGAAAACACTTTGACAAGTGAAAAATACGAGAGACAGATATACCGTGTTGCCTGAACATAAATTTGAGATATGACGGTGTAATAAAAATATTGTACCCACTCGATGCTATTCTGAAACGTAATTACGTTTCTCTGAACGCCTTTATACCTCGTAGAATCAAAATTCCTCTGAACTTTGGAACACTTGTATGAAGAACCAATGAGAGAACCCTGTGACTAGAAGTATCGATAGAAGTGAGCATCTAGATTTTGCAGAATATAAGACGATATCTATAGCTTTGAGAAACAGCATCACAATCATTCTACAGTTATCTGTTATCGTGAGTGAGATAAGGGCTTTTAATTAACATTCGCTTTGTGTACTTACCTGCAGCGTGACAGACATCTGATAGTCTGTTCGTTTCTCTTCTACGCGTTACAGTTCAACTTACGTCATTGCAAAGCTCTGATATTAATTCGTGTGTACCACGAGCTTAGTTGCGATAAAATTTTATGTGTACAATTCGCAATCAGATTCTTCACATGAGTTTGAGTTTGAAAAAAAAAATAATCAACTGTAATAAGACATGTTATTTGTATTGAAAACCAAACGTTCGTAAGATCTTGATTTATTCCCCCAGTTTAATTTTAATTCTCTACTTGAAATTCATGTCATATGATCCCTGGTAGAAATTTTCCTGTTTCCCTACCTAGATCTGACCAGATGCGCTAGACTACTAGACACTTCTGTCTAGTGAAACTTTCCAGTATCCAGCCAGTAATATAACGCTTGTCCCGTCTCAATCCCTTTTCTCACGTACTTAGTCAAATAATACCAGACAGTAAATAATTTTCACAAAAATTTTCATTCTTAGTTTGGGAATGGAGATTTTGAGAGAATAAATTTTTGTTATAGCTGCAAAATATCTGAGCATGTCCGGCCATGTTATTATGATAACGTGAGAAAAAAATGTCTGCATACCTATGTAAGCGAATTTCACTGACTGCTTTGGACCCCCTCACGGTTCTCTGCTCCAATCAGCGCATCCGCTGCTACTCTAAGAAAGCGCAAATAGAATTTCCATGGCGTCTGATTCGCCTTTTTCCTTGGATTCGAGACGTGCTAGTCAACATAATTTCGCGAAATGATCTTGAAGGACCGAGGGATCGGAGAAGAGAAATGATGTGCCTCTGATCCAGGTTCTCTAAGCATTTTCTTGATAATTGTGCAAAAACACCCATCATACATAACTCCAACGGAACAATTGATTATGCATGCTCTAACAAAGGGTGCAGTAGTGAACTTATGTCAGCTGACTGATGCAACAATACGCCCGTTGTCGTTGAGGACAATGTTGGATAAGCAGATTCCAAGTTCTTCGAGTTTCGCTCAGGTTCTTTGACGATGCTCATCCAGTATTGTTGCTGCCTTCCATTGTGTCGTCCAGAGAATATCTGAGCAGCATATCCCTCCAGAAATTTCCTATTTGTGATCCACATGTTTGATGAAAAATGGAAGATGCTACTGAAACTTTGAATGAACTCGTAACAGGATCCTATCGTCCTGCGACGCAATTCATTCAACGATTTTCTCCTCACGCAGACAAAGTCAACTACTTCAGTGGGGTTACTTAAGCTATAACAGGCAATGCGACTTTCTTCTATATTAAACGAAACCACTGAACAGCGTATAGGCAGTGACAAGCACGAAGGAGCAGGTGTTCCTGATTATGACTCTTATCCCTTTTCATAATCTTTTGTAACACGCGTGTGTGTGTCAGTGAAAAATCAAATTAACCATCTTGCGATTATATAGAAGGTAGGGATTGCAAGAACTGGGGCAAAAACATTAGGTATAATTAAGCTGTGCGTAATAATGACGAAAATTCATGGTATTGGGAAATGGACAACTCTCTTGATTGAGTTTCGCAACTGATAAATCACACTTACACTTGAAATTGGATTCTTATGAGAATATTGAGTAGAAAATTATTGAACTAAAAGCGAAAAAAGCAATTGTCGAGAATCGTGCTTGAATTTATGGGAGAGTTATTTGAAGTGGAGTCGAACAGTTTAATTATACAGAAAGTTTGTTTCGCCAGATTTGTTATCTTATCGCTTCGAATTAGACCCGCGTTTTCTTAAACCTTTTATCCTCAACCCGAAAATGAAAAGTTGATTTCTAACTGGATTTCCACGTTTTGAGGTCCAGATATAATCGCCTACAACTATTTTAAGTTGGACGTGTAGGTGTGAAATGGCACTCAATCAATGTGGCTTTTCGAAACTTAGAACTGATTAATTGAATAATTGATATCTCGAAGGTCACATCTTAAAGTAGTTGCTTACTGAGAAGTTCGAAATTGTGTGTGCCTGCCCCCTTAATGGTGGTACGTTGTTAGAGAAATATAGTAGAAACGAACAGAATTCTAATGTCTTTTCACATTTTCAAATACCATTACGTCCGTGAATATTTTCTCACCTCACAATCCTGAGGGAACCTCAATGCCGAGAATTTGAGTGATGATGTTCTGCGGGAGTAATAAATGCCACACTGTCAAAGCTGATCGTTATTTTCAGTGAAAAATTTTAGAGTGTAGGATAATATCATTCGTTAAAGGGGGTTGAATGTGGGCATGGAAAGGTCATCATTAAACTTCGCCAAATAATGTCAGTCAAGATTAATATTTGTTATCCCCGTGGTGGTGAGTCAGCAGAGGGTACCACCGTTCGTTGTTCAACTTTTTTTAATTGGGTAAACGGTCCACTGAACAACCACCGACAACATACTAGTGTGATTTACGCTTCATGAGTAAGTGGGTAACTGAACCCAGTGATTGTAAATACGCGGTTAACGTGGCGCCATGAAATTGTATTTTTCCCTCAAACTTCATCGCTGTATTTATTATTACTATATTATACCGAAAAAGTTCGTGATCCGAATTCATAGTTCAGAATTTATCAACATTACATATACCTATATAGGTGCCGTTATATCTTATGATCGAGTGGCGAAATTCGGGGTACATCCCCACCTCAGGAACAGTTCCGACCAGTTAACGCAACTCAGTCCCCTGCAGTGTACTCGACCTGAAAGAGAACTATTTGCCACAGATTAAATTTGTATACCGTGATTGGTTGGATAATTTGCGAATGTTATAGTGCTGGATGTGCAGACTGAATGATGTATGTACTTCAGTTCTGCAATTGTTGCCGAATTATTTTTATGATCAGAGATTGAGCAGAGCTGTTTCATTCAAGTACCAGCAATTTGCTCGGCTAGATATTTCCCGGGAGACATGAATCTTGAATAATGTTGCAAATAGTTGCAAATAACTGCAGTTCCTTAGCTGATGAGCTTGATCACGAGCTAAATGAGTGGATATATCGAACCCAGAGTTTGTATTCAATTAAACGCGAAATATGTACACTGATCAATCGAAGTATTCCGTAGCTAAGGTTGTTTTGCAGGTGGAAATCTTCGCATGGAATGTTTGTGAACACATTGATATCAACGTCAGAGGTTTTTGTGATATAATTTCTCTTCGAAGGTTGTAAAATCAATCTTAGTTAATCGATATCGAATCAAATCAGTCGCTTGAGTCGGTTGCAACCCTTCTAAGCTCTCCGAGCACTCAAGCACTGCCCCGGATTCGAAAGTTGTTATCTGATTGTCAGCCAAAGAAAGAGAGTGTGAACTCTGCCAGAATCCAATATAGATTATATTTCATATTTGGATGGGTCCTTTTGTCCGAGAGGCTTTTGGGAAACGATAAATCCGGGATTCCATTGATGAAGATGCTCAATCAAGCGAGTCCTTCCAGGTTCAAAGAGGTTATCCAGGTTCAATAAAACAGATTCTGTGGTCATTCGATAATATAATAATTGGGCATATTGAATTTTTTGTATTAGTTGACGTCAAGCTGAATCATCGAGTTAGACGTATTTTTTTTTAATATTTCGGTTGTATTTCGTGCCGCGAGGGTTGTTTCTGAGTTCTCAGTTTTGCTTTGTCAGCCACATAAAAATTCCCGTCGCTGCTACTGAACTGAAGTAATTTTCTGTTTTCTTAAAGCCCAGGAGTCTGCGTAACCCGTTTCGGTATGTGATAAGCGTCTTGGATATCTACAGATACAGTACAGTGAGCAAGGTTGTGTGGCGTCTATGTTGTTGCAATTTGTTACCTCGATTCGAGCCCAAATCTCGCCAGACAGTGCCGACGGTCGTTCAAATGGTCTCACGAAAATTCGTATCGTGCCCGTATTCGCTCGAAATAAGCGTATTTGCAGAATATACCTTTCATGCTGCACGAATTTAAGAAGCTGATCACCAGTCGGATGTTGAAGAAGATTGAATTGCGGAACACGATGATGCTTCATAAACGTACAATATATGTACAGTACAAGATTTAAATCAAATCACTTTCGTACATAGTGTTCATGTTATCATTGACCAATAGATAACAAAGCAATTCATTTAGTTGCTTCAGAAGTTTCTAGCCTGTTGATGAACCACCACAGGTTGGAGTTCTGGAGTACCAGCGAGGAAAAATTCTGGGTCATTATTGGCTTCGAGGTTCAAAAGAGTCATGTTCATGATATTGAACCAACCAGGAACTACATTCGTAAGCACACAAGGATCCATGTGAGAGATTTTTCTGTCAGGTAGAAGGTCCTGTTTCTTAGGAAAGGAATTTTATATCATGCAATAACCTCAGAGATTGCATGCTCGATAACTGGTCAAATATCCCAGGTTTCGAATCAGATAATTTATTTCCCCGAAAATCAGGTTCTGTAAGAATACCGAGGTCACGAACGTGACAATGTTGATTTCTCTTATTCAGTCGTTTCTTTCTTTCAGGCTTCGCAAAGGACCCGCATAATCTTCATAAAATGTCCTTACTTCTCTGGATAGCTATTTCTTGGGGTGCTGATTATTACTTGATTTGTCACAATGGGCGGAAATAAACGTTCCAATATTGCAAGGACATAAAGATCACGATTTTCAGTAATGTGCAATGTGCTAATCATTCGATAATTGATCGCACATATTCATTCATGAATGCAAGACCTCAAAAGATTTTTTTAAAGGCTCATGACTTCAGGTTCCTTCTCCTGAGTTCCGGTGGCTCTACATAACTCCAATTGACTTAAAGATAACTTCAACTGACTTTAAGAAACTTTCAACGACTTCAAGTGACTTCTCGACTACTTCACACTTTTTTAAACAAGTGAAAAATTATGTGAAGTCAGTTGATGATACCTAAACTCGGGTAAAGTCAGCTGGTGTCCATTATTCACTTGAAGTCATCCGAAATCAGTTGAAGTTACATGAAGTCATCGAAACTCTGGAGAAGTTATTTGACTTAAAAAGTGAAAATTACAGTGTGGTATGAAGACAGGAGTATACATATATTGACTTCCTGTTAGAATAATGTTTACATAATGAAGGTCTGCTCGACTGAATTAACGATCAGAAGTTCCGTGGTGTTCATAGGGATCCTTACGTGATACCACAGAAGCAGAAGAAGAATCTTGATTAACCAAACTTGACTCGTCTCGATGGAGGAAGACTTGAACTGAAAGAAGACCAGTCCAGTATACTTGATACGACGAATTCCAAATGCTTCAAAATTGAAAAAGAACGAATTTTTGTTTGTGCAATGCACTTTGATTAGGTTATCAATGAATTTTGGTGCAGTTTAACTTTGACGTACGGAGTTGTACCGATTCGGGTTAAAGGTTACGTGGAATTAACGTGTTACACTTCAAGTCGTTTAGCACAATCATCAGATAAACCACGGGCTGTTGTAACCAGTTCTTGTATTACGAGACGAGGAACACTCTAGTGTAGAGTATACTATATTATAGCTCCTTAAGTAGCTCCACCTGACAACGAGCCATCACCTCCTTTGCGTGATCCTGTTTCATTAGCGTACTTTGTACACTCATGTTCCAAGGTCTTCAGGAGCTTCCAGTTTCTCTATTAGTTTGGGGTAAAATGTTCAATTTGGAGACGCGACGTGCTCTGTCAACTCATTTTGCTCGATCATTTGTCTCTGTGGGTATTAAGATACGAGGTAAGGAATTACTTCCAACTTCAGTCCTCACGGGGGCTTTCATATGCAGGAAACCAGCCACTTGCATACTTGTGATCTCGTAAACTGAGGGATAATGTTCCCTTATAAATATAATGAAATTCTGAAATTCTCTCACAGCAGTGACTACTTGCACTGTATTTTAAACTGCTAAAATTGAAAATTGCCGTCGGGCAAAACCTCGAAATAGAATTTAAAAGAAAAAGACGTGGCGTGCTTTCACGTCACAGCGCCTCTTCATTTTCGGAATAATATCTGACAAAGCCTGTAAAAGATCCTTGAGGGTAAAAATTCCAATGATCCGTCATCGCCGTTCTGTGGTGAACTTCCTGTATATAAAGCAGATTTATTACCGCAACATGCCATCCGTCAAAGTCCTTCTCTTCCGGAAATATCGCTGTTCTGGTTGATCCCCGTGGCAGTTGAGCCTCCGTATCGCTCTAGACCACAACGTTACAGCATTACCCGCCATAACCATGGCATCAGGCAGGATTTTATTTTCAGAGGGAGGCCTGCGGGGTCCTGACGGTGCAGTGGGTGGAATAAATTTTCAGTTTTATATTCACGATCTGAATAGAAATGGAATTGAAAAGTTTACAGAAATCAGTACAAAAATTTTTCATTCAAACGACGGTATACGCTCTGACCTGACTCATTACCAAATCGGATAAGTATAGCCTTGCGTAAAAATGTTTGAAACTTCATTGTTCCAAAGTGCGAATGATATTACAGAGTGCAGAACTCTCAACCCAGTCCTTTCATTTCATTTCATTATTATTCCCGGTTAGTCGATGCTGAAGCTTTCATTATCATGCGTAATTTTTAATTCCACTGAACAGCACCGGTCATAGTAAAGTTGGAATTTATATAGTCTAAATCCACGTGAATGTTTCTATTTCTACACAGTTCGCGAACTGAGCGAATGCCAATCAATTCAAACACCACAACATTACGTTGCATTAGTATATATTTTCAAGTACCTCGGATAAATTCATGAGCAAAAGGTAAAAACTGATGAGGATCAATTACAATTATCGAACTTTGGGTGATATAATGAGTTTTTGATGATCAATGAATGACATAAACTACAGGTATAAAGTAGCTGAATGAGCATGGCAACAGCTCACTGCTCTGAAATTGACCCAGTAAATGTCTGGGCAAATATTCATCTGCGTTAATTAAGGGGACGTGACGAGCAGGGTGATGTTCACCACGTTTGTACACCCTGTTATGGACGTGCAGTGTTAATCTACGAAGATGTATATTCATAGCTAACGCACAAATGATCTTTCTGAAAATTCTTTTTTTTTTTAATACACGAAAGTTATTGATACAAGGGTTCAGCTGACAATGAGAGAAACGATACTATATAATTCTGACGAGGAATTAACAGATGAATTGGTCTTGCTTCAACCAGTTTCTTGAGATTATAATATCTACAATCTTTCGAATTTCATGTTGGAAGATCAAAGATTGAGGACCAAACGAGGGGTTAATCACTAGGCAAAACTGGCGTACACCGATTACAATTACAAAGATTACAAGAGATTACAAGGATTACAAAAGATTACAAAAGATTACAAAAGATTACAAAAGATAACATAAGATTACAAGAGATTACAAAGATTACAAAGATTACAAAAGATTATAAAGATAACAATGATTACAAGAGATTACAAAAGATTACACAAGATTACAAGAGATTACAAGAGATTACAAAGATTACAAGAGATTACAAAGATTACAAGGATTACAGAAAGATTACAGAGACTACAAAGATTACAAAGATTACATAAAGATTACAAGGATTACAGAAAGATTACAAAAGATTACAAGGATTACAGAAAGATTACAGAGACTACAAAGATTACAAAGATTACAAGGATTACAGAAAGATTACAAAGATTACAAGGATTACAGAAAGATTACAAAAGATTACAAGGATTACAGAAAGATTACAGAGACTACAAAGATTACAAAGATTACAAGGATTACATAAAGATTACAGAGACTACAAAGATTACAAAGATTACAAGGATTACAGAAAGATTACAAAAGATTACAAGGATTACAGAAAGATTACAAGAGATTACAAGGATACAGCAAGATTACAAGAGATTACAAAGATTACAAAAGATTACAAAGATTACAAAAGATTACAAGTGATTACAAAACCCTTGTACACCAGATTACAACAGTGATTAACCCCTGAGGACCAAAGTATTTTTCAGCATGTGTTCAGCAAGATCAAATGAACGAGATAAAACGAAGGAATAATTCTAATAAAAACTATCCTGGCATCCTTCAGAGTTTTAACGATGGTAAAACGCGACTTTTGTTCTGTGATGATATAACAAACTTTTGTAAGCTAAAAGGAACGCTCTTCCTGCTTATTTTTCTTTTTCCAACTCTAGTAGCAGGATCCATGAATATTCATTGTTAAACCAAAAAAACAAAGTAGCAAGCAAATAGCTACTTGGGTATAACTGCGGCTGATCTCCTAGTCACATTTTGAACAAGATCAATAAAGTATCGTGTCCTTGCATGCATTATAATGCTTCAAATATCTGGAAGAAGACTTTCGACAAAAGAAGTGATCGTCTAATGACAGTCACAGTGAGTAATTTCAATTTTCCTTACCCAGTAATGAGAATGATTAAATTTCTTAATATTTTCAACTGAAGCCTTGATGTGATCATTATAAAAAAAAAGTTTCCGGAAGCATTTTTTACAATCATGTCTCAATCAGATTTACATCATTTCTCGTTTACTTCGAACTCCTGGGGTACTGGCGTCCAATAAAAATTTAGATTTCGATCTTCATTTTGATTATTTATGGAATCTCTGGTATTAAAGAATTTCAACACCCTATAAAAAACTTGCGCCGTCTTTTCACGCTGGGATTCAGACTTTATTACAAAAATTTTGTTATCCGTCCTTAAATGACACTTTTATTTCCTGGTCACGCCCGTGCCGTCTGGTCCTGACCTCGTGGAAAGATGCTCTGCCTCGATGTTCAGCTAAATGAAACCGTGATACCACTGCAAATGCTGAAAATGAGGAGGCTCATCTCCTTTAAACTTAAAGTTAGGGTTGGTTTCACTAATCTCGCTGGTATCCTTCAAGCCCAACAAACGATTGGGACTATTTTACGTTCAGCACATTTAGGCGAATTGCTCCCGTATTTTTTCAACTGTTTTTCTCTTTTCCAGCAAAAGTTCAGCCGTTATTCGCGTACCGCAAGGTTTGTGGTTTTTTTTAATGCGATAAAAAAGCACGTGGATCGGTTAACCGTCGAAATGTAACCAAGCTATGTGATTGTTTCAGGTTGATTGCTTTTACCACAAATCCTCGAACCTTTTCTCTATTTATCACCCCATTTTTTTGTATGTACCCCAATGCGAAAACATTACACAGTGGATTGCACCTGATTCCAAACGACTGGTCGGATTAAATTCATTCCCCGTATCTTATAGGTGGTGAGAAAACCTTTTTACTTCTGTGAATTGAATTTTACTTCTTCTCTTCTATTTGTCAGCAGTGATTTTGTTTTTCCCACATTAAACTCGCTCACAAATTATCCTGACCATAAACATCCCGGCTCTTTCCAATCCACAGTAGGACCCCACGCACATTCAGGAGCATCCTGCCTCTTCCCGCAGGCATCCACCGTGAGATACGCGAAAATCGAGCCACCTGAAGCTAAGAAATTTGTGAATATGAGGTTATACTATGAGTAGGTGGGGTCCTACTGTACGAGCTCTCGATCTCCTCCTCCTCTCTTCCAGATCTCCTCGATCACTCTTGTCACTTCCTTACTCTCGTCTGTCTGTTTTTTTCCGTCCATCTTCTGCTAGTGGAACTTCGCCTGCCTACTTCACCTCTGAAATGCGTTGCTGGATCTTGAATGTTCAATTTAGTTGTAACTGAATCCTCTAAATTTCTAAAATTCATCGAAAGGTTCTCATCAATCATGTCCATATTGAATATCAGCTGCGAATGTTACTCTCTGAATATATCATAGAACCATTGCGAAGCTTTCCGTATCCCAACGAGAGATTGATCGCATTCAGTTTCATTGAGAGATTAATGCGAGTAACATGATTCGATCGGACGATGGCGAGGTCCCAAAATTCCTCGTTGGTTAATGGGTCATCATTAATTTTCAAGTAGGCAGTGAGCCGGTTAAGTCGGATTTGGATCGATCCTCCGACCTAGGCGATTTTGTCTGGTTGTTTTACTCCTCGAGTGAATAGCATTTAACTATCTTCACTGTAAGCACCCGGTTTAGGGAGGTTGTGGATTTAGATTTTCAGTGCCCAATAGAATTAATACCTCAATCCCCACAGCTGCCGGTAGGCAATTGATCGCTGGGTGGCGTGCGATTTTGATAAATCATTGCAAGCTCTGCCACAGACCCCGTCAGAAATTGTTGAGCAAAATAAGGTCTTAATGAGGTTTCAGTCCGTGGAAAGATTTTCCCACAAATTTTTGATCAACTCTGGTCATGGTCAAGTTTTAAGACAGGCTGAACTTGATCAAAGCATGTTTTGAAAGTAGTCAACAATCATCGCAATTACAGGATTCAGTTAAGCTTCGTCAGCGTGACGAGGTAGCAAAGTGAAGAATGCAATATATTGGCCAGCCTTCGATTGGAAAGGGGTTCATAGCATGTTTTGAAAGTAGTCAACAATCATCGCAATTAAAGGATTCAGTTAAGCTTCGTCAGCGTGACGAGGTAGAAAGTGAAGAATGCAATCTATTGGGTAGACTTCGATTGGAAAGGGGTTCATATATTATTGTGTAAATCTGTCATATCCCGATCAGGCTACAGTATATACCGTAAACTATATAATACAGTGATTGATGAAGTAGGTAGTTCAACGACGAACAACGTTTCCAGCTGCCTTGAATTTCATGATCAGTTTTCACCTGGGTGGGTTGACCACATGAAAATCTATGGACCATGGTGTAATCCGAAATAGAAACTTCCTCATTGTGTTTGTGGATGAGAATGTGGATATGAAATCGGAGGATCGTAGAATCAGAAATTTTTCACATTTTTTCAACAATATTTTTTAGGAAGATTGAATACCCTTCATCAAACATCGATTCAAATAACTTATACTAACAGGGATATTTTTCTTCATTGCAGGGTTACCCGTCGAACTGAGTCTCTTTTGGCAGCAATATCCTTGGGTACTTGGTGTCGGATTATGTAAAATCAGGTCTTACGTCTCAGAAATGTAAGTACACTCGCAATCACATATTCAACATTCAATCTGCTGACTAGCCATGACTTAATTTCTAGCACTCAGAAATCATCTATAACCAACCATAAAAGCTCACTTCAGTGATATTTCAATTCACGAATTTTCCCAAATTGAATTCCACTAGATGGCAAATTATCTCAATTTGAATGTATCAATGGTTGCCAGGTCATCTTACGTATCCGTATTGACGATCGTCGCTTTTTCGATGGAGAGATACGTGGCGATATGTCATCCGTTGCATCTGCACGCGATGAGCGGATTAAAGAGACCGGTGCGTTTCATCCTGGGATCCTGGCTGGTGGCTCTAGTCTGCGCCATCCCATTTGCAGTTTATACAAAAGTCGTTTACATCGAATATCCCAAAGGTTGGTCCAAAAACTGGTGTTCATCCTAACATCGTTCACTCGGAAACCTCTGCAGAGGATACCTCGGTTTTAATAAATAATTTTAAGAGACCCCAAGGGACTGCGATCGTCAATAACAAATGGTGCAAGTGGCACTAGAAACCTCATCGATGTCGTAAGTCCGAACGAAATAGCTTTTTTTTCCATTCTGGAATGGATGCCAGATCTGATAGTGCATCGATTTCTCAGCCGGATAAGAAATGTGATTCAATCTGAAAATATTAGGGGTTCCGGCTGGATTAGAATTTTCAATTTGAACAAAGATAATTCATAGTTCAACGGCAAAAGGAAGTATTGAGTGGACGGTTCGATTTCAAAACATAGCAGTCTGTGTTGATAAAGACACATCCAGATACGTTGTTTTGAATAAATTTGAAAAAGAAACTTCAAGAAAAATCAGGGCCAAGAAAAGGATGTGCATAATCGTAGTAGTAGATATAGTTAATCATTCATTGGATATAATTGAGGTATTATTGCAAATTCAACAATCGATAACTAAAGGTCTCAGTCAGTGCCAAAAGTGGTGAATTGCTGAAGAATAACTTCTTCTAGAAAAAATGTCACTTATACCTTTTCTGCAATTCCCCCTCAATGGCGTCAATCTCTATACACAAATAATTAATTAGTATTAGCTTTTGTCACCAGTGAAGCTTCTCGAAGTTTTCGTCCATAACGATGATAGAAATGTATGTACACTGAGAGAAATTGCATAGCAATAATTAGAATGGACTGATAAAAATGAGGGATGATAAGATGCGAGCGCCCTTTCAGAGTCTGCTCTTCGACTCAATTTCTGCTCCATACGATTGTGACTTTGCAGGTACCTCGATTATTCCTGAAATATAAAAATTGTGTTCCGATTATTGTTTTGAAATTTTTGTTCCAGTGTATCAGTGAATCTCTTCGAATCTAATATTATTCTCCACCGAAATTGAACATCGAACCAACCAGTGTGCAATGTTGATATAAATTTGTTTTCCTCAGGTTCTGGTCATTTCATAGAAGATTCAGCAATTTGCGCCATGACCCGAGAAAACATTCCAGACTTCCCTTTCTTCGAGAGTAGTTCGATAATCTTCTTCTTCGTCCCTATGATCGTGATCCTGGCCCTCTACACGAGAATGGGTATCGAGATACGCCGAAGCAATAGAAGCGCCCTGGGGAACACCGTCGAGGGTAACGTACACGGAGAATCTCGGCAAATCCAGTCTCGAAAGTCGGTCATCAGGATGCTCAGTAAGAATTTTTTTTCCTGCTACCAATTACACAATACGTTCTCTATAATGCGTTTGGCAATTTTACTGTTTCGCCTCTTTTGTATCCTCTCGTTTCATCAGAGTTTTGTTCCATACCGCATTACATCTGGAGTTCCTTCTCACCAGTGATGACAGACGTACCGAATATTGATAGATCACATTTTTAGCGGTTATTCATAACCCTGCGGCTTACGCGCGAGTCAAAGATTTCCCTCGCGGATAATGTTGATGGTATAATACTGACACGCAGCTTGATCCATGCCCAAGGGAATTCTGCTCTTAGACCATGAATACTGCCAGTGAGAGACTTATGGTCTTCTGATAAACCCTCAGAACCCTGCGGTAATTGAGGGGATGATGAGAATTGTTAGTTTGACATAGGTCTTCTATCTCCGCCAGGTGCCGTAGTCATAATGTTCTTCTTCTGCTGGGCCCCTTTTCACGCTCAGAGACTGCTCTACATCTGGGGCCGGGACGCTGATTACTTCCGTGATCTAAACGAGTGGCTATTCCTCTTGAGCGGATGCCTTTACTACTTCAGTGCAACGGTCAATCCAATACTGTACAACGTGATGAGCGCCAAGTACAGAAGAGCTTTTAAGGATATGCTCTGTTGTCCGCCACTGATCACCAGAAGAATCAAAGACTCTAGCAGCTTCCGCGGAACTCGGATTTGCCAGTGTGACTCCAGTGACGGAAATCAACTTATGCAAATCAGAAGTCCCAAGTATCCCAGCTCGATCAGGTAAGATTTCCACTTTTTCTTGATAAATTTTCACAACGAATTAATCCTGATTCATTTTTTTTTTTATTCGTTAGCAGATGCACCATCCATCATGCCAAAGAGATGATTTGCACATCAAGGAGAGCGAATGGCAACAATGACACGATTAGCGGTGTAACTCCTAGGTCGAAGCACCTCCAAGTCAATCAAAAGGGTGTGAAGGAACCTCTTATCAATAACCTATCTTCGGATAAGAGTAACGTAGGTGACCGACGTCCCCTAGAGGCCTCTTATTCTACTGCAAGCAGCACTTTGTGAGGGTATCACGTATCTGCCACTCGAAAAGCAAGGCAAGGCGTGCTGTGGTGATCTGGTGGATTGATATTGATTTTTTTTAATCTCAGTGTTTGTGATGATACTATAATTATGTAAATTTGATACAATATTTTTGGGTATGAATATAAATTGTAAATTGTTGATTAAATTATTGAAATCATGGTTACAGCCATATGATGAATGAATAATTTTTACGAATAAAATGTTTTTATCGTGATCTTATTCATGAAGAATTATTACACCTTCAACAGGTAGAACTTTAAGCTTTTCGGCAGCGTCTTTCATTGCTTGGTGAGCTGATTAGATTCATTCATTAGTTCAACTTTGACAATTAGATAATAATCAACCTCACACTTCAAGCTTGAACGGTAATTTGGGACAGAAACTGCCATCGTTAAATATGAATAATGCGAATTAAGCATATTCAAGTTCCGCAGTCTAATTGTGAGTCGATCAGGGTACGTCTTCAAAGTGGGTTGAACTCCTACCGAGGCATTCTCTTTACGGCCTCTGATTGCTCGGGTCGCGCCTACTTTCAACGATAATTGAATCCATTAATCTGCAGCAATTGGAATCTTGATATCACCCCAACTGTCTGACACTGCAAATTATTAAATTAACGATACCAATTCTCTGTCTTGTAGTACTTACATATTTTCATAAAGTGATCTTGAATGAGGGTGAACAACTTGCAGTATTTCAGGAGTTAAACAGCTACTAAACCGCAGAAAATTTTGAATCCAAGAAAATCTACAAAAATTATTCTTAGCAGATTAGCTGGACTGAGCTGATCAACCTCTGGGTCGTGTTAGATCACTGTAAAACAGGGATGATCACCTCTGGAGGAGAAAAGGTTAACAAAAGATCCAATCAGCTCGTTAGTATAGAGGTTTTTGTGGTGATGGGAAGCTCTTATCCTCTTTATTTACTCTCCTGATCGCTAATTGAACGAGTTATTTCACAGTCAGCTTCAAATCGGATCTCGATTTTTCTACGAAAACGAAAAGAAATATTTATCGAACCTGACACAAGATACATGTACACGCGAAATTGCTTATCGATCTATCCTATGTCAATACTTGCACAGACAGACAACACGCGAATACTATTATTTCCATCGACGCCTCTGTACCAAAAATCTAATCGAAAAGCTGTGAACCCGTTACAGGCTTCGCCTGGGTCCTGTTTAATTTACAGGGGCTTACATTACGGTGCTTGGTAGTGGCGCTGGCACCGTGTCGTGACACATAATTACATTACGTGCTCAAGCGTGGAGGAAGAGACGAGGGGTATCTAGTAGTTCGATGTATGGTCCTTTATGGAGTTATGTAGTGCTCGGTAATAATTTGCTAATGCCGGTATCGCAGCACTCGTGAAAGCTGTAACAACTGGAAAGTTTACATCGTGAGCTCCTACGTGAGGAATAATTAATTTTCAGGCACCACCTGGGTGTTCACTGTATCCTGAATACGTGAGTATGTATGTATTCAACTGATCCCTCAGGTTTTCAACCGCCTCTAACAAACGATTCTATTCTGCATGACGTTGCAATTGACTTGTGTGAATTAGTCAAGCGATTCTGTCGAACACGAGTCACAAGAGCCAATAAACTAGACATGTGATCCTAACAAGTTTTGTCGTTAGAGCCACACTTCGAGGCTTTCAGTACTCGTCGTTGCTTTACTGTTGATTATTAACCATCAAACAGTTTCAAGCTGGTTTCACCACAGGGTAATTAAAAGTTGTTCCTTTGTTGGAACGAAATTGACAACTGCGAATATACAGCGAACCCTCATCTTGTACCACAGTTACAATGTGAGTATCTGACCTCCGAATCATGGATTCTGCCCAAACTTCCAGGGATGTTTCTTTGGCTCAAAATAATGAGCCCCTGAGGTATACTCCACTTACGATTGATCATTACATCGGCTTTACGAGTACAATGCCAGAATGAAAGGAATATATACCTTCGGCGTATTTCTGTCGTGTACGTAATTTTGCGATGTAGACTCATGCAGAGTCTTCCAGAGTCGAGTCTAATGAAATTATTTCATAGCAATAGCGCTTTAACTACACGACACGTTAGGGCTAAAGTCCATCCACTTTGGGAAGTCTTATGTACATTGCTTTCGGCAATTTTTGGAAGTCTTGGAAGTCCTTGAAGGCCAGTGAAGATCTTCGAAAATCAGTCATACAGAAAATCAGAAAATCAGTATACAAGCTGATCGTCGCTGGAGTTCTTTATAACAATCTACGTAGTTAGAATTCTCTGGGAACCATTGAGATTGGAGGTCGGAATAGCCCCTCGCGTCAGGGTTGAATAGGGTCTCCATATTTTGGGCCAGAGAGAAACGCACTGCAAATCTAGCCAAACTCCGTGACCAGGAGGTCTGATGATCAATGCTCTACTCTACTCGTTAGGCTACTCATCTTCGATGATCACGATATCCGTATAAAAAGATCTGGCAGATGAATGATGCTTATTTTGTAATCCCATCAAACTACACCGTGTCAAACATAGTTATCGTTCTCGGATAATTTCTGGATCGTGTGGATGCTCGAGTTCGGTTCGATTGGCTTTTGAAATTGAAGCCAAATTGCTGAGCTGACCCGTCGCCATGGATCGCTAATTCGATTCGGACGATCTCCTCTATCAGACTTGGTTGACTCAGCGAATGGAAAAACCTACGAAATTGAAGTTCTCTTCAGGTCGCGTAGTACTCGGTGTTACCTCTTTTGTCATCATGGTGATTACAACAGGCTTTTATTACTTCCTTCTAGCAGCATAGTCACTCGTATTCCGTTCTCGTCTGTTACGGTTTCCTGCTTCGAACGAAAGGCGTTTTCAACCCGTTTCAATCTTCAAAGAAACAATTCGACTACTCGGTTCTCCGATCGGATCTTCTTCCATCGTTTCTGACTGACATTATCGACGCCCTTCCAATGATTCCGAAGATGTTCAATTCCTCTCACGTTGGAAACACGACTCCTTTTCAGACACGAGGAGCCCTTGAGAATATCACGAAAGGGGTTATGCGATAGCGAAACGAGAAATTGCATGTATCGATCCTTTGCCTTGCTTTGTTAGAACTTTTATACAGTGAAGTAATGTGGAGCTGGTGGTTAAGTTGGAAAATGAGAAGAGAATGAGAAGTTGAGTAAAAACGTGGATACAGCAGCAGTTGGGGGAAAACTTCGTTGAGCTTACGATACGAGTTCAACAGATTTTAAGATAATGTACGGAGTAAGTTGCTCCAACTTGTTTCGCGAAAAGTTAAGCAGTTGGTTAACGTGATAGGATAATCATGAGTTAGTCACCCCAGGGGTGATAATCGCAGCTTGAGCTGAACCTGAATCGAAAATTTTACGAAATTGCAGAAACATTATTTTGTTGCACCGATTGTATTCAATTTTTCTTCTGACGCAGTGAGCCATGAAAAACGTACAAAAAAGCATGGCTATTTACGCACTTGTTTTGTTTTCGGCTAAAAATAACCAAAAAAGTAAGTAATGCACAGACATGAGTACGAAATAAGCTCTCTATGTCCGGTAGAAAACGAATACGAATATCAACCATGTGTAGTAACGGGAGTACAGAATCAGACCGTGTCGGTGAAGAGAATCATAAAACTGGTGAGTATGTGAGGTACTCCCAAAAAGTTTGAAAAGTTATTGAGTTTAGTTGAAATTTTTAGATTCTTCTTTTCGTATTTTCGATTGGCCTGATTTTGTTGATCTTCAGTTCGAACGATCTGACAAGAGACAATTGGACGCAGACGAATGGGCAGGTTCTTGTAGGAAGATACCAAATACACAAGCCACTGGTAGCCAGTGAACTTGCGGCAGATTTTAAAAAGTCATTAAGAAAACGGCCCATCATTGACAATCGTAATTTTTACCAGAAGGACGAAGTCATATATATTTATGCGAAAGAAATAAGCGTGAAATCTTACCTAGAAGGCTTAGTATCATCCGTTTGAATGAACGTAACGGATTTTCAGAGCGGAAAAATGGGCCGATGTAGTGATATAATCAATCAAATGTAATGATACACGAGTGAAAAGACGACGGCTTATCGTTTGACGAATAAAATCAAATCATGCGTGGATAAATCGCGGTGTAATTTGGCAAGCTTCAACAATATTTGTATACGTAAAATGGAATACGATTATAGGATTATCCTCGCTATGAAAACTCCAATAGATCGTACAAGCCCGTGAAAAAAATTTACCTTAGGTACATCGCAGAATGAGTGTAAAAAATGTGTCTGCATCGATAAATTTAATCACTCGTGAATAACTCGCTTGAGTGCTTCGTAGAATTACCAAAAATTGATCGGAAAAATACCTCGCCAATATCATCCTCAAGAATTCTTCGAACTTTTTCATGTATCAAAAAATATATATACCGGTTATTTCAATTAACCATTATTTAATTCAGAAATATTTTTTCACCAGGGTTGCTTTTATAATCAACTAGTGAGTAATTGAAAAAAAAAACACAAGATTTCAGAGGTTTCTAATTTTCAAAAATTTATCAATTGAAGACGTCGCCATTGCAATCGTGGTTTCTGTAATAGATCAGAATAATAAGACTTGGGCCATTTTGTACACTGTGGAAATATCCTTGTATCAACTATTGCAGGAAGTTTGTGTGACAAATGCTTGCCATCAAGATTAGCCAAAACTCCACAAAGTGAGATTACGAGGCTTTGCTCGATGTGGCCATTCACGACCCACCACACAATAGGCAACTAAGCTCTGAAACAGGATCCGCGTACACTTTCGCTGTTGCGTAAGCCACCCGCCCTTATGAAGAGGATGTGTTGGTTTATAAACGTGCCAAAGAAAGTTTGAGTGGTTCAACTTCATTGATAACCAAATGTTATTGCGTCAAAAGTTTGGTGAAACGGTACAATACGTACAAAGTAGAATTTACCCCTCCCGCCTTACCTCACTTTGTAACGAACACAGAGTTTCATTAGACAACTCAGAAATTCGGGATGAAACTAAGAAGCTCTTGTCAGGATAACATTGGGGTAAAGAAATCACAGTTGCCCACACAGCACATTGTCCCTACAGACGTCGCTGAGATGTCCTTTCGCTGAGCTCTTTGATACGTCAGCAAAGCGACGTCTCGGGGAGTACGTATTTGCTGAACTAAACGGAAGTCGCGAGAACGTCTCGTGAACGTCCCAGGAACGTCCGAAAATATTGTTCAAGTAGATGGCGCGGTGGCGGAGCGTGATGAGCGCGAGGGTACGCCGTCTCCGCCATTATTATTCACTTTTCGTGTCAGCACGGAGACTGTGCAGGGCGCAGGATATTGTTTGCAAATTAATCAACAGTGTGAACACGAGATTTTGCAGATTATAGCAAAGTCGGCTGCGTCGGCAACAGCTGGGGGTAAGTGTTATTGCTTTGAATTCATTTATTATTACGATGGCTTGTTGCAGCGTGACTTTCTGAGGTTAGGTTATCGCCAGTTTGACGCTTTAAGAGGTATATGGGGCTGTCCACGTAAATTCACCTGGCCTCCAGACTGCAACTTTTTTTTGCTTCGTGATTTTTTATATTGTTGCCGGTGCTCTAGAACATTTTTGTGATTTTTTTTTTCAAACTAAAAACAAAATCCCTTGAGTTATAATTTTTTATCGACCAAAACAAGGACCATTTTTCAAAATCTGAAAAAATTCACAAAAATCGTATGATTAACTTTTTTTCTTGTTTTTTTTTTAAATATTTTTTTTTACTCCATCAAAACTTTTTTTGTTCAGAATACACTAAAACCATGACCATCCATAAAACCACTAACCATCGGATTTTCTTTGTTTGATTACCTATAGAGACTGTCCTCAATGGAAAACTTGGTCCGACGACGACCAAGAGTGATTCACAACAAACCATACTGGACTTTGCAATCGAATCATGCCGGCGATCGATGGAAAAGAAAACACCGATCCGAAGAAAGACGCGGTGAAGGTCAGTTCTTCTAAGAGCATGCCTTTCAAGAATGCCAGAGAAAATGATATCAAAGTTGGACAACCAATGACCAGACGTCGTGAGAGTACCGGCGACGAAAAGCTCGGTGCATGAATATTGAAGTGGTTAAGTGTTCTAAAAATTAGATGACTCTGTCGGACCTCTTAGAATGACAACGATATAACTTTGTTTACCTTTGTTTGTTCATTTTATGTAATAATTAATATAAATTAGTACATAATAAATTAGCACACAAATCCCGATTTCCATTTTTAAATCTATCTGTAAAGCTTATAAGCTCCTGGAATTCTCTTAGTCTTCAGTCCCTATTGTTATATATATATGTTATTGGAAGAGCAAAAATTGTACTCGCCTAGATTATTTATCACATATTACTTCATTTTTTATTTTATTTTTCTTGTATTTTGGTCCGCATCTCTGCAACTATGCACTAAGTCCTGTTACTATTTAGGTGCCTCTTATTATTATTATTATTTCAAATGTAAAGGGAATTTCCCGTAAATAAATAAATAAATAAATGAATAAATAATATCTTATCTCGTTTCGTTCATTCAATGATTCGATGACCCTATTATTCGTAATTAATACCACCATCAGGGATAGTTCAGAATCGAAGAAGATTCACTGTATATTTGGGGGAAAAAGTTGATTTGGCACAACAATATTTTTTTCCCGAAAATTAAAATATTCCACTTCGATTATCAAAAATTGAAAATTCTAACGTCGTACAGAAGTCCCCAGGAAATCCTTCGAGTATTCTGTGCGGCGTTCCTACGACGTTAAAGCGAGCTCCGAAACCGGGACATATGACGTCCTGGAGACGTTCCCGCGACCTCTTATGGAAGATCCGTCGAACCTCACAAAAATATTTGTGAGCTCCCGGCGACGTTCAGGGGACGTCCCGGTGCTATGTGGGTGTTTGTAAGTGCTGGGTAAGTGTGAACACGAAGTGGCAGCGACTCAAGAACTCGACGAGTCTGCTTTCTTCGTCGAAAGTGAGATTATCTGTTCAATTGAAAATTTTGTGGAACTAGAATAGATTTCGTCTTCTTGTAGCAAATGAAAATCTCCAATTTATTTAGATAGACGTTCGGAATTTTGCCCCTCAAGATCCGGAAGATAAAAGTGTGTATTAGCTGACTGTTGAATCTGATGTTTGTGTTTCATTTACGCGTTATCTATTGTTCGGTTTATTTCACCGAGCACGCGAACGAATTAATTCAGACCCAGAAAACATCGTCTGGAACTTTTTTCGGGCGAAAAATCTTCGTGGTTTATCAACCCTCTTTCAGATTCGTTGCGATTACTTTTCTCACCGCGTGCTGTCCAACAGTATATCTTTTTTTCCCTCTTTGATTGCACACGTTGTCAGCATGACGATCTCTATATCTCCCTCTCTCAACGTCTTCGTATTATTACCATCATCCCGACATGGAAAGCTCAGCAGTTCTTAAAGGATACATAAATTAGTAGTTATTATATATTACTATAAAAAGTTAAGACTCCTTCAACGACCGATTTAAAGATAGTTGATTACGTAAATTGAAAGATTTTTTTTATCGTTATATGGGATGACTTTTACGCCGAGGAGTATATCGAGATTCAATGATTATAGGAATACTCATATAATTTGCAGCCATTTGGTCTGATTCATTCATTCAGCTTGTCGAATTGTTTTGGCCTGATAAGGGTATATAGTAATTGGTAAGGATCTCTACATCAAGTGGCGGCTGCAACGTTCCTCGAATGGATCTACGTAGTTACGTTCATTATAGTACATAGTTAAGTTCACTTGACGTCTCAACACGATTATTTACTCGATATAATTAATCTACACGCAACCCTGTAGAGATTAGTTTCCCTGACAAAATCAGATCAGGAAATTACCTATGGTGACCATTACGGTCAACCCGGTTGATAAAGGCACTTTTATTCAAATGAGAACGCCGATTTTTAGGGAAGTACTCTAATCACTTTTTTTTTTTTTTCATATTGTCTGGAGGAAAAGCACAGTACATAGAGCAGAACTTGGTCTCGCATCGATGCTAAATGCCGCATAAAATCAGCATATGTAGTACTTCGAGTGCACTTATAGTTTCGCTCGTGTTTTCGGAAAGCTGTACAGTGGATTGGAAGTATCGGACGTCAAATATTACGAAACAAGGAGAAGTAGAGCGAAATGAAATAATATTAGAGTGCTTTTGGTAGCACGAATGTGTAAGGTATAATTTACGTTCATTCTCAAAGCTAAAGGACGTACCAAGACGTGGCTTCAAGAACGAGGAACAAGAAACTCTTGAGCGGAATGCTTGGGGACGGAAAATATGACACGGAAGGTCTTTGTGCTGTTGCCATTCATAGAGGATAAAGAAAGTTTTAACGTGCGCAGACCCTGTGCTTGAGGCTTCGCTGGATTTTTAAGGCGATCATATGACCGGAGAAAATGGTTCATAAAATTTCATCATCGCTATTTTCCAGCTACAAAAGTTTGAGTGAGTCTATCTTCGGTATGTGCACAGCAGGCACTTCCTTGATATATCAATTAGCTTCAAATTTCGGCGAAGACATTGATTTTTAAGGGTTCCTCCGCTTCGCATTTCTGCAGAGCCTTTGTAGCTCATGTTACAAACTCAGCTTCAAAGCTTTGGGACCTAGGGGAAGCATAGAAATGAGGTCCTACCGTTTCCAGGCACGTCCCAAGACTGCTACGTGAGTGTATACATAAAACGTTTTTACAGCGTTGAATTATCACAAAAACCACTTCACCCAGAATTAAACCGTGACACGTTTTACGTGAGTCTTTTGAATAAAAAATACTGAAATTCAATTCCATAAGCTTTCTCGAATATGACCTTGCCACTGACGTGTTTCATTTTCGATTTTGCATTTCACGCCAAGATGAGAGGGAGTTCAGTGTGAGACTTCAGGGTCAGAATAGACCGCACCTTTTCACTAAGAGGATCGGCCTAATTGCTTTCACTCATGTCTTTTCACTATCGCGTTCAACGTGAGAGGTGATTAAATTCACTCACACGGTTTGATAAGAAAAAGATCTCCTAGTTATTTGTTCAGGCAAAGCTATGTTGAGACTTTCCTTCCTGAAATCCGAGTTGCAATAATTTTTACATTTACACAGTTGTGTTAATGAACTTCTGAAATTCTTTTCGTCTGCGTAGTGTCAGCGAATTTTACCGCAGTACTCGGCAAATAAACTTTTAAATTTAATTGAGGTATTTTCTACTCTTCTGTCAAACGATGAGCCAGATTCACAAATTGAGTCCGGAGGTGTCATATGAAATAGCACTTTCATACCACATGCAGCACTGTGGTCCTTTTGAGCGCCTTTGAACAAAACCGTGTTTAAAAGTACGACACAAAAAAAGAGCGGTAAAATGCACTGACCTGAGATTCCAACTAGAGTCTTGGGGCTCGTTCATCTTTCGAGCTCATGTATAACGGCACTTAGATGATAGTGGTGTTCCTTGCCGTGTGAAGAGAATTTATTTTGCCATAATATTTCAACATATTTCAGAAAGACTCCATCGGAAAGGATTGTTTTTTCTTTATTTAGCCTAAAGAGATTCTTCCCCAAGACGTACGAGTTAGGTGAAAGCGGATAAGAAAATAAGTTCCGCCAGATGGCAAAAAATGGACAGAGCCTGACAAGGGAAACGCGAGAAGAAAAGCTCAGGATACTGCAGGTTAGACGTTAATACGAGCAACAGCATTTCAGAGACGCGTGTCAGCTGGCTCTTTGGATGTCCGTGATCTAGAAGAAAACGAAATGCGAAGAGACAAACTTTTCCGTTGTTTTCTTCCAATCAAAAGTCTCCCTCTGTTCGTCTACTTGTTGTTTTTATAGAATTTTATTATTGTGTTTTTCAAATGATAAGACGCCGTTTGAGAAAGACTTTGATCCATATTTGAGTGTTCATCCGCTTTCCAGCTAACACACAAAGGAATTTGAAATTGTCAAAGTAAGTAAGTGGCGTGAAAGTTTCTCCCTCTAAGATGTTTATTCAATCATTGTTGTTTGCTGATTAATCAAAGCGTCTTTCCACTGATTCTACTTTATCTTTTCGTTCATCCTAATTGATATTCATTCTACACAGTACAGGGAACAGAGAATGCTAGGTATCAACGACAAGTCGTCTGTCCTCTGATTTAATTTAACATCGTTTCAAAGTAATTTCTTGTAATTACAGGTCTTACTGATTGGAATTTGATGTTATCGATATTCGACGAGTGAAAAGTTCGCAGTAGAAGCCGAGATGAGTACTGCTAGCTTCAAACGAGGTGGATACAGCCTATTTGCACGGCCCGCATACGTTCTCTCTTCCAACTCCTCCAGAAAAGCTTGCTTTGAGAAATCATCCGACGTCAACAGCAATGTGTTGGGAGGAATCATGGGTGTACCAGTCATTTTTCTAGTACCAGTCATTTTTCAGAAAAATGACTGGTACACCCATGATTCCTCCCAACACATATCCTACGACAGTCAAGAAATCTCTCAAGTCAACAGCAATATCAAGCAGCATACCACCAATAGCACCACTTAGCGATGGTATAAAAGTTGAGCCGTAATGTGGAAGATAGACCATTCACGGTACGCGCATGCGCTAACTGTCCCCCCTCCCTTCAATGTTCGGGATTCAGTACTTCACGCACGCTCCACACGCTGGCATCGCAAATACTTGTTTAAATTGGTAATCGCACGTGGGTTGCAACGTAGCAAATTCGAGTGGAGATTGATGATCCTCCCATCATGGTAAAGGATGAGTATTGATTGATGATACTTTGGAGTCAATCGCTCCTACTCTCTTCTGTAACTACCCCTAATTCTTCGTCGGTTTAATCACAAAGCGAAATGTAGTGCTTTGACGAGCCATTAACTCACGTATGCGGGGGGCACCCTTGAATGGACATGTACAAGTGCGAGGAGGAATACGTAATGCAAATAGACCGACTTCCCAGACACGGGTCAGACGTCAAACGGAGAGGAGTGAGTAATCCGAGGTGTGCAAAATCGAGGATCCAGATGCGTCGCGTGTCCCGGCGGCGCCGCGCCGCTCCTACTACCCCTAGGAGTTTCTCTCGCAGAAACTCTCACTTGCCCGTGGTCCATTGAGCGCGTGGTTTGATACCATTCAGCGGGAAACTTGATTCACTGTAACACCGTTTCATGGTGTTTTGCAAAAATATCCCAAATTGATAAATTCGAAACATTTGGTGCTTCAGTGTTTTAAATATTTCATTTTTATTTTATCGTACTATTTGTTCGATGATTTTATCATCTTCTCGCAAATTTTTGTGAGTCATGAATTTTATTTTCCACGAGTAAACCCGAACGTTTTCAGATCTTAACATTCAAATCTATACATTTGAAATTGTTTTGTTTATGGTGAAAATTTGGCCATATAAACTGAAATTATAACTAAACACTGCTTAAACAATTATTCATTAATTCGACAGTATCAGTGAAAGTTTATTGACATTTTGACGAAACTGTAATCCCTGGGTCGATCTTTGATCGATACCAGTTTTTGTGAGGCAAAATGGAATCGGAATTATGTGCAGATTGGATTAAGTTCTGGGATTCGTCGCAAAACTGCGATATTTTCATCGCATTCGTGAATTATCGTTGAAGTGATGATCGACGATGAGATGAAACGGAATTTAAAATGAAAATGAGTGATAAGTTCATATTTAATGAGCTTTAAGTTTTAAGCCACTCTTTAATTAGTTCCATCCGAAGAGTCTTTGCGATGGCGGTTGTGAACCTGCTGCCTGGTCCTGAGGGGAATTTAACCGGGTTCAATCTTACGCAGGCCGAATACCTCGAAGCCATACTAGGGTCAAAACGTCTTTCAATGGCGATCGTCCTTCCGGTAACCTTCGTATATGTGGCTATTTTTGTGACCGGAGTATTCGGAAACGTTGCTACGTGTTTGGTCATCATCAGGAACCCAGTGATGCAGACTGCAACGAATTACTATCTCTTCAGTCTCGCAGTTTCTGATCTCACCCTTTTGCTACTCGGTAAGTGCGAGTTTCCAACATCCCTGCTATCTCCATTCACCCCTTCGCCAAATTTTTCAAGCTGGATATCCTGGATTAACAAACGTTGATATTGGCCGAAAGTCTTCTGCACATTTTCTGTTGTGACTTTTTTTCAACTGGATAACCGGTATATTGTCGAGGATCTGTGCGAAATTTAAATGCCCGGTCATTAAGTGTCTCGCTTGTCTCAACCCTCTCACAGTTTTTTCAAATGTCACCTCATCAAGCTTGAAGTCATGTTTGGAGGTCTTCTGCAAGTCAGAAGAAAAAGTGTCTCCATGAAACAGTTTTTTTTCTAGTTCAAGGTTAATGTGCCTTATTTTTAGTTTGCCATGGAGGTTCAACCCTAAAATATCACTGCTCATCTGGGTGTGTAGATATATCATAATATTATGTAGATGGAATCTTGGAGACAATAAGAATCCATTAAGGCTCACCAGCTGGCCGCACGGACCATGAAGCTGTCAGCGAAACCTTTTACGAGCACTATATCATTTTCTGCTACTCAAGGGATGGATTTTGACACGGATTATGGAGACATCGTGTGACCAACTAAAGCCTGTCATCGTTGCCTTTCAAATAATCGATAATCGAGTTGATGTGAATGCATTGGTTTCCGGGAGACACAAAAAATCAATTAATTATGAACCCTGAGAAGTTGGGAATCCTAGAAACCAGATGGAATGAAATGTATTAGATTTTAAACATCTGGTTCAAGTTGGATCTACGAATGCAGAACTTTTTTTTAGAAACAACGTATTAGAACAACGAGATAGAGTTTTGCGTGGATATACGTAAATTTATGCGGGTACCAATCAAAGACTTTAGGTACAGAAGGCACAAATATTTTTTTTTTACGAAAGGAAAAAAACCGTGTGAAAAGTTCGATTTATCACCCGATAAGCAAAACGGGAATGGGGCTCGGCTGGTAATCAGCCCTCTGGTCAAGCTTCCGACACGTTTTGCTTATCGGGTGATAAATCGAACTTTTCACGCGGTTTTTTCTCTTTCGTAAAAAAAAATAAATTATTTGTGCCTTCTGTACCCAAAGTCTTTGATTGGTACCCGTATAAATTTACGTACATCCACGCAAAACTCTATCTCGCACGAAATTTAGAACCCGCCCAGTGGAAATAACAAAAATGGTATTCGCAGGATGTCCGGATGTGACAGACAACCTCGGGATGGATATTCGATTCGGAGCTATTCCAGCGGAACTAATTTAATTAAAAAGACTATTTTCATCCTGTTCAAACATAGAGAAAAGTGGAATCCGTCATGATAAATGTCGTATGGACATTCGGTTTAAACTTATTGCATTGGTCCTAACTGCGAAAAAAATACTATAGATTTTAGGTCAGTGTCGTTCATTATTTTTATTTCAGCCGAAGGTGGAGAGGCTTTTGGTCTCAAGATAAATTGTGAAGAAAAAATGAAAGGTGATATTTCCTGAAATTTCACGAGCAGACGACATTGGGATCGGTCTATTTGCATGATATTGCAATATAAACCCGTTCCAAAAACATAAATCATGGACTGCACCATCCGAAGAAATCCTTTCCGATTCAGAGTCACGTTATTATCAATCGTCCTGCGAGCTGTCTATCAGACACTCGCTGTTAGTTGGGAATTTCGCCGGCGAAGATATATTGCATTCCGTGAATTTATCCGTCAATTTTCCTTCGCATCTCAACACTCGGAACTTTGCTATCCAAAACCTGTACCAATATTGCTTTTGCCAATCATTTTCCCACCCCTGGAGTCACGCATGTAAATCTGCATGCATATTAGATGTTGCCTGCTGCGCTGAATAGATAAGATGTCACGCTATTTGAAGCTGTGATATTTTACGCTTACACGCATCACTTTTGCCTCATATGACCCCGAAAAATTGTCATCAAAACAGTTGGTACAAATATAAGTCATCATAAAAACGAGAGCGGAAGTTTCTTTTTTTCTTGATTTGTTAATTCTAACACATTTTTTTCCCCCATTTCAATATAGTTTTGCCAACCTCTGGTCTCGGGGCAATATTCTTCTGTCCTGAACGTGGCATGACTCTCTAAAGCTGTTTTTACTCCCATCCTACAACAAAATACGCTGATGGCCATCGTACATCGATCACGAACGAAAACTTTTTTCCCTATCGGGTTTTTCTCCCTGCACCATGGTTCTATGTAAAGCGTGATTCTTTTCCATGCGGCTATTCATCAAAGAAAAGGGGTCATTTGGCAGTTTTACTCAACCCTTGAGTACCAATCAATCATTTCCAAACACCATACCCGTATGAAATCAAAGCTGTTCACACAATGCACTTGTAGCGGCTTCATGCAACCCTTGATGATCTGTACTCATCGGTGTGGATTAATCCGTTTGTGTGAAAATTTTGCGTCCATTCGGAGTGCCACAGTGACAATGGTGCCAGCTGTGGATCAGTTTTTGATCAATTGTCAAAACAAGAGCTCGGTGTCATTGAGTGATGTTCTTTGTTCAATATGCGTGGCCGGAATATTTGCGCGTGGTATTTGCTCCCGTGTTCGTTAATCCATAAAAATTACCTGACGAAGATTTTATTGTAGCTGCAATACCCTTTTTCACCCACCTACGTCAGCCACCGGGAATCTGACAATCCTTCGTCGAGTTGAATCAAGTACAAAATACCTGCTGGACAGGTCGACCGTGTACGTCTCGCGATAAAAAATTGACGTAACGTAATTATTGCAGCATTTTTTTTCGGCCTTTGTAATTCAGATTGAATAAACCTTCAGAGTGAGGTCTTTCATAATTAAAAAATTTAACATTGTTTTCATTTCCGCTTTTCGGTTCCCCATTCCCCTTTTGTCCTCCTTTCGACGACCCTCATTTGTACTTCCCCGCTTTTTGCGGTTTAATATCCCGTGTTTAAGCTGGGATCAATTGGTGGAATGAGATCATCTTGTTGAGAGGCAAGAGAACCTTGCAGAGGATGCAATTAGGGGTTTGGCGACCGTTGGGATGATTCAATGCGGGTAAGTGGTTAATTTTGCTCACGATACGACCAACCTCGTTAACTGAGGACTTTGCCTGGTCAGAGAAGTCAGGATTTGGACCGTGCCAGGTATTTAGAGCTTTGTGGGAACTAATCCCTTACGCCTTGAACATGCTATAAACAAGAAAACCCGCGTCTGCGCGACGTGACCGAAATCTTGCTCCGATATTTTCATTGAGACATTCTTGACGACCCTTTCTTTCTTTGCGAAGTTTATTCCTTACGAGGTATATAGATAAAAGTTTCATACATTTTCGTATAAATATTTTAAGGACCGAACCTGTGGACCCGGTGTCAATTTGTGTCCATTCTATTAATACGGCCTAATAGATTCCATGATAATTATTCTCATATCAGAATTCGTGATTCCATCGAGTATTCGGTCTGAATCTCATTAATCGTTGCTGAAACCGGAAACGTAATTATAAAGGACGAGTCAAAAATATTAAGAGTGAAAAAAAATCGTGATGCCACTCTTTTCTCTGTTAAAACTGATAAACTAACCCACTCAATTCTTAGTAGGATTTTATATCAAGTAGATATAGCTGCGAACGATGATCACACGCCACGATATATTAGTGAGATGGGATTACGTCTACTCTTAGCACACCTTGTTATTTGTTAAGCAAAGTTGGATCCGTCGTATATTAATTAGTGCTTTTCTCTCCTCCACGGTTGTGCAATATAACGAGCGGCTTTTTCCTACCCATATTTTAACATCGTAGGGACGCAGCTTACCCACGTGTCTTCCTTCTCCATGTTTTAGTGCCTATAAAACTGAATTGTGCCACGGTTCTTTGCTGCAAATTTTTATGAGAATTAAACATGACATTTTGACAAAATTGCATTGCCTTGTGGGAACTTCACCAGATCTTAAAGAATGTGATATAGTAGTGTTCTCTAAAATATCACATCAAGATTGCATGTACCACTATTCTATAAAATGATTGAGTAATACTCTTCGCGAAAAATTAAAAAATGTCATCAACGCTACTCCCAGTAGCTTCATTCTCACCTTGAGTGGTGAGTGTCGAGCCCTAATTAAAAATTCAAGAACATTCAGTAAGTTGATTAAATTTAACCCCTTCTCACTATTTTTTGTCGACTCGCAGAAAGAGCCGCAAAACGTCGGTCCCAGGGGTTGTAATTACCGAAATGGTAATGATTCTTGCTTCAGGTGGTTTTGCTCGGTTTGCAGTGCAGCTTATCTGGTATCTGAAGCCACAGAAATTTATCTAATCTCGAATATTATGAACAGTGAGAGCTTTTCTGTTGAGCACTCAATTTGTCACAAAATTCATTATACAAACAACGGAGTGGAGAGTAATTAGAGAGGATTAATAGCGGTGAAAATTTATCTCAAACAAACACATCGCGCATCGTTTTCTTTTTATTTCACCATCCTCATTAGGTACTAAATAATATTCTTGGTATGATGAATTATTCCGTGGCTCGTGGGCTATTCCGGATGGTGAAAAACTGTAGGCGTGAAGGGGGAAGGGACTAATTATTATTCCTTTTGTGAAGATTCCCAGACACGGGTATTACCACAATTTATGCATTCAAGAACTTCAAATTTTTACAACTGGT